>JAMPIV010008050.1:0-312008 GCA_024509875.1 Oreohelix idahoensis | reverse complement strand
CGCTGATGGTAGTGTCGTAGTTGTTGTTGTGCTCGTCGATGGTGTGGTGCCTGCTGCAGCAGGTGATGTCTGTTGGTGCCCCGATCTCGATGTTGATGCTGAGTCTGGTGTGATGTCTGCTGGTGATGTCTGTTGGTGCCCCAATGATGATGCTGGTTGGTGGGTTGATGATTCGGCACCTGGTGGGGCACCTGATGTTGGTGCTGGGACAGTCTGATGTTGTTGTTTTATGTGGGTCTGTAAACTATCAGTACGTGTAAATTGTTTGTCGCAAATGTCACAAGAAAATCTAGGCATAGCGTGCACTGTATTGACGTGGCGTAATAAGGCATCCCGTCGGGTAAATGTTTTGCCACAGCGGGGACACGTGAGACTGTGCCCTGGTGCAGTGGTGGTCCCCGCTGAGGGGTTTTTAGCGGACGTCGTTGCAGTGGTGGTTCCATTTGATTTGTCTATAACAACAGCCGTTGCAGTGGTGGTCCCCGCTGAGGGGTTTGTAGCGGACGCCGTTGCAGTGGTGGTTCCCACTGATTTGTCTATAGCACCTGCCGTTGCAGTGGTGGTCCCCACTGATTTGTCTATAGCGCCCGCCGTTGCAGTGGTGGTTCCCACTGGGACGTTTATAGCGGCCCATGGTGCAGTGGTGGTTCCCACTGGGCCGTTTATAGCGGCCCCCTGTGCAATGGCTTCCGCTGTGGAGGATCTCGGTGCACCGGGTCCATGAACACTCTCAATGTGTTGTTGGAGTGCCTCAGGTCCTACAAAGACTACAGGGCACACACGACAGGGGTGTGTCGGTTAAGCATGTACTGTCCGCATATGTCTCGCGATATCGCGAGGTCGAGTAAAAGATTTGCTGCATTGCCCACAAACATTTTGGATTGCTGACATCTGTGAAGTAGAAACGAAAACACATTACTCACACATAAAATTAAATACAAAGAAAGAGAGAAAGAAAGAAAGACAGAAAAAGACAGAAAGAGAGAGAGCCAGAGAGAGAGAGAGAGAAAGAAAGACAGAGAGAGAGAGAGTTAGAGAGAAAGAAAGAAAGAGAAAGACAGAGAGAGAGTGAGACAATGAGAAAGAGAATAAAATACATATATGTAACAATCAGTTAAATAGAGAGAGAAAGATAGAGAGAAAAAGAAAGAAAGAGAGAAAGAGAGAGAGACTGAGAGAAAGGGAAAGAGAGAAAAAGAAAGAGGGAAAAAGAAAGAGAGAGAGAGAGACAGAGAGACAGAGAGAAGAGAGAGAGAATAAACACAGTGTTATTTCTTATTCTATGTGAAAGAAATTACCCCTCGCGCCCTGTCAGAAAGATATCGATTAAAAAACCCAGCCTGGCGCGAGACAAGTTACGCTCTGTCGTTTAAGATAATGGAGATATAAATATGAACGTGTTTCAATCAGGGTGACTTAATGTAATATGTTGATTGTATTATCTATATATTTTTACATGTATAGTACTGTTAAAAAATATGCTATGTTCTAAATATTCTCTTTAATTTTCTTTATTTCTTTATTATGTGAAAAAAAAAATATTCATCACGCTCGAGTTTAGTTTGTAGTATTGCACCATCAGTTGAAATCCAGGTTGAGTAATCTCACATAAATGACCAACTTGTCTAACAACAGGGGGGAGAAACACGGATAAGTTTAAATAGAAATAATTATTTTAACACCCTAACACAGAACATACTTAACGAATACGCACTCAACTAAAACTTATATATTCTCTAAATAGAAATAATTTAACACCCTAACACACGAAAAAACAGATATTTTTAAAGATATTTATGGTCTCCTAACGAAAACACTTATATTTTTAAAGATATACATCCTAACACAAAGTAACGAATACACAGACATATCTTTTTGTTTAAATATTTAATACAATTCACAAACAACTAAAACGTTTTATAATGCTATTAGAGATATTTTAACATCTTAACACAGAGTACCGAATACAAACAAACAACTAAAACCTTTTTATAATGCTATTAGAGATATTTAACAACCTAACACACGAAAACACTTATATTTTTAAAGATATACATCCTAACGAAAATTAGTTGTCTTTTTGTTTTGTAACTAAGAAGTAAATTTAACAAAGAAATAAAACAGACGAATACACATATTTAGAACTTTGCGTAGTCCTCACAGTGTTTGAAAATACTCCGAACAACAGATATTTAAATATACAGACATATATTTAACAAAACGCATACATACTATTAGGTATGACAAAACAAGTGGTTCTTTTCAGTGTTCGTTCAGAGATGTCTCCGCATCAGTTTCTGATGATTGAATGATATGTCTGAAGACAATACACCATTATATGGCAAAATAAAGTGCGCTTGTTTCAGAGTTCAATGACCTTACACACCTGTTATTGCTCGCAAACAGTTTCTCGTAAATTATCACGTACCGAAAACCCACCAATGTTTACTCACTGTGCAGGTGTTATGAAACAGCCTGTTTCACCTGGTAATATAATACTTACACAAACAGCACTGTTGCTCTTAATGTCTTATTTGACACGGATGAATATCGACCCACAGTGAAAACCGCTGGTAATTGTTTATCCAGGGAACAGCTGTTTATAACTTGACTGTGGGACTTCTACATTAGCAAACATTTGTGACACGTACCAAGATAAAATTACGAGCATTTTGTTTGTGACACAGGCAGATGTCTGGTTGCCGAGAAAGACAGAATGGTACGAACATTTTTTGGGACCATTTTAAAACGGTTTATAAAAAAAATATCTAACAAGTATTTTGAAATAAACAATAAAGTGAGAGAGAGAGAGAGAGAGAGAGAGAGAGAGAGAGAGAGAGAGAGAGAGAGAGAGAGAGAAAGACAGAGATAGAGAGAGAGAGAAAGAAAGACAGAGAGAGATAGAAAGACAGAGAGAGAGAGAGAGAAAAAGAGAGATAGAGATAGAGAGAGCGAGAGAGAGATAGAGAGAGAAAGAGAGAGAGACAGAGAGAGAGAAAGAAAGACAGAGAGAAAGAGAGAAAGAAAGACAGAGAGAGAGAGATTTTTAGACTAAAACGTATATATATTAAAAGAGAAAGAGAGAAAATTGATATATAAGAAAACAAAAAAAGAGATATTTATGCTAACTTTTAACACACGAATTTGTTTAAAAGTGTATGTTTTAAATTCCCAAATTCTTGATCAGGGATTCTTACGTTTTTTTTTTATTCTCAATACATGTTGGTATCAGAGGTTCTTACATTTTGTTACACAGTGATTCCCAAATTCTTGATCAGTGGTTCTCAATACATGTCGGTGTCTGGGGTTCTTACATTTTTTTATTTTATTCTCACAATGTTTTACACTTCCCAAATTCTTGATCAGTGGTTCTCAATACATGTCGGTGTCTGGGGTTCTCACAATGTTTGATTCTCACGTTACTCCAAAGGTTCTCACAATGCTTGATTTTCACGTTTTTATTCTCACAATGTGTAAGGTTTTTGATATAAAATAACTGGTTGTAAGTGAAAGTTATCATTATTAAATATGGACACGAGGTTTGTACATCCTTTTACAGCGTTAATCTCAGGGCCGACTGGCTCTGGAAAGACTGTTTTTGTCCACCGTTTCCTAACACATATCAAAGATATGGTCACAGTCGTACCCGATGAGATTATTTGGTGTTACGGGGAATAGGACCTTTATACAATTCCATGACTGGAGTTCAGTTCGTTGAAGGACTGCCCGATATTGAGCAGTGGACAGGTGATAAGAGACGGTTGCTGATTATCGATGATCTCATGAACGAAACAGACGAACGTGTAACTAGTTTATTTACAAAAAAGTCTCATCATAAAAATGTAAGCGTATTTTATCTGGTGCAAAATTTATTTGGCAAGAACAAAGAACACAGAACCATTAGTTTGAATTCTCATTACATTGTGCTTTTCAAAAATCCACGCGATGGATCGCAGATTGTTAATCTAGCCAAACAGATGTACCCAGGTCGGACTGCCTATGTGCAAGATAGTTTTAAGGACGCAACCTCAGTCCCACACGGCTATTTGCTAATCGACCTCCGTCAAGATACACCAGATAATTTAAGGCTTCGTTCAAGAATCTTCCCAGAGGAACAACATATTGTTTACGTACCCAAGTAACATGGGAGAAAAAGTAAAAAAACATGCTGATATGTTAAAATTTCTAGGTACAGCCAAACCACCAGTCATCAAGGCTGTTATGAAAACAGCATCACCCGAGCTGGTAGGAACACTCTGTGAATGTTGTCACAACGTATTAAAAGGTAACGTTACACTAACTCCCAATCAGAAGAGACGTATGCATCGTTACAAAAACACCTTGAGAGCGCTTACCAAGAGGACATTATCGCTCAAAAGACGAAAACAATTTTTACAAACTGGAGGTTTTTTAAGTGTGTTGTTAAAACCTTTACTATCTGTGCTAAGAGGTTTTTTGTAAAATGGCTAAGAAAATGATTTTGATGGATCCTCGTTTGTTAGAAAAACCTTATAGACCACCTGATGCTGTAAGAGATAACTTGGGAGAATTGGACACTCAAATGCAACTAGTCTTGGATCGACAAGATTTGCCAATCGGAGACAAGGCTAAACTCTACCAACAATTATTACAGCGTTATTTGACTCGACTAGAACAGTACAGACACGTACCTCTAGGTCTCGTGGATATTAAACCACCAACGAAAACCAACGAACAACCCACTGTACTTAAAGAGGAGGTCGTGGACAAAACACCTCAGTCCCCACCCGTCACACCCACTAATCGAAAAAAGGTGGCTAGTAGAGTGCGAGAATCATCGTCGTATTCGCTCAGAAGAAGGAAAAAGACGCCAAAGTGGGATGCATGGCCAAAGAAGTGATTTCAAAACAACATTACTACGACCCAAAACGCCCTGGAGCTTATGGCGGAGTCGCCTCCTTACAACGTAGTACCAAACTTAGTCGTAAAAAAATTGAAGAGTGGTTAGGCCATCAGGACAGCTACACCCTACATAAACCGGTGCGCAGAAAATTTAAACGACGTACGACCATTGCGGGTGGTATCGATCAACAGTTCCAGGCTGATTTAATTGACTTGCGTGGTTTAAAAAGATTCAACGATGGGTATTCGTATCTAGTAACGTGTATTGACGTGTTTAGTAAATTCGCTTGGGCTGTTCCGTTGAAAAACAAGACTGGGCCAGCGTTAGTAACAGCGGTAAAGACAATTTTTAACAGTCGCAAACCGATAAATTTTCAAACAGACAAAGGCAGTGAGTTTGTCAACAAAACATTCTTAAAATTTCTTAAAGATGAGAAAGTCCATTTCTTCACTACGGAGAATGAAGACACCAAAGCAGCTATCGTCGAACTGTTTAATCGAACCCTCAAAGAAAAAACGTGGCGTTACTTTACCAAAACCAACAGTCTTCGATACGTCGACGTGATACAACAACTGGTCCACAACTACAACAATTCGTATCATCGGAGTATTAAGATGACGCCGGTGGAAGTTACCCCGAACAAGCAAGAAGATATGTGGCGTACTTTGTATTCGACCCCTGACGTCGTCGGGAGAAAAGTCTATTTTAAACCTGGTGATCGCGTGCGGATCGCCCAAGCCAGACAACCTTTTAAAAAGGGTTATACGCCGGCTTGGACAGAAGAGTTGTTTACGATCAGCCGACAAAACCAAACAAGACCGGTTACGTACGTCCTTAAAGATGATTCGGGTGAGGAATTGAAAGGTTCTTTTTACCAAGAAGAACTGCAACGAGTCGGCGACAAGATAGTTTATCGAATCGAGTCCATTTTGGAGGAACGCCGCGGTGGCAGGGGTGTAAAAGAATATTTAGTCAAATGGTTCGGTTATAACTCGTCATTCAACAGCTGGATTTCGTCCAAACAACTAGCGAGATATCGAGACTGATGGATATTGAAGAAGACGTGAGCACCCCAGTTTTGAGGCCACCCCCTCCCAAGACCGCGAGAACCTCGTTCTGGTCTTTTTTTGGGAAACTAGTCCCGCGACTAGAGATCGTTTTCATCTGTCAGATGATCGTTGTATATTTCGTCATCGGTGTCTCATTATTCAATCTGAGTCGGAGCAACGCAGAGGGACCAGACGGCAAGTTTTGGATCGCTTTAATGAGCAGTTGTCTGGGTTACATGTTACCTAACCCCAAGATAGGATGAGTTTTTACGTGACTTTACCCAGCAATGCCTCGATGAAAATATACCCAAACAATAACGCCGGTCACTTTTTCGTCAAATTGCTACAGACTACAGACTTAACTTCACGTTATGAGGTTGGTTTGGTTGAGATTCAATTTCCCAAAAGTTATTTTAACGTGCTAGAGGATGATGTATGGCTACATTATTTTCCCAACAAAGAAGATGAGTCTATACTACTCACGTTACCCGCTGGTTTATACACGTCACCCGACACGCTGATCGACGAGTTGAATCGTTTGCTTTTAGCCACGGATGTGGATGAAAAAGCCCGAGTTAGATTCCATTTTAACAATAATAAGGCCACCTTGAATCTGTATGATCCTGAGGTTGAAGTTAGAATTAGGGAGACGTTGAAACACATGTTAGGTTTTCCTGCCTCGCTCGCCACAGACATTGACCCAATACTACGAGGCGAGACTGAAGTACAAATGGATAGCGATATGAAAAATGTATACGTGTACTGCGATCTCGTAGCGGCGAGACCGGTTGGAGATGCCTCTGTCCCTTTGTTACGGATTGTGCCTATTTTGGATAGGACTAATGCTTCTGTTTTCAGGATTTACGACAAACCCCACTACGTACCCCTGAGCCGTTTTTCGTTTGACGCGGTGGAAATCCTTTTAACTAACGATCAGGGTAAGACTATCCCATTCACTAGCGGAGCTTCGGTGTTGACACTACACTTCCGAACTCACAGACGGTTTGATTTTGACTAGAAACATAATGGTCAGACACGTACCCATCCGACGAAACCCCAAGATGTATGAGGAGTTTTACTGCAACCAAGCTGGCCATGGGATGCCAGTGTTTATCGGAGGTAGAAGTCAAAGAGGACATGGTTTGGGTAGTTTTTTCGGCGGGCTCGGTCGTATGGTTCTACCATGGTTAAAAACTGGAGGCAAAGCTTTACTCAGAGAAGGGCTTGGGACCGGTCTACAGGTCGCGAGCGATGCGTTAGCCGGCAGAAATGTTGGCGAGGCATTTCGCGAACGAGCCAAGGAGTCGGGTCAACGTTTATTACAGGGAGCGGTTGAACACCTCACCACTAACCAATCGGGTCGCGGGCTTAGAAGAAGAAAAAGAAAAACGAGAGCTGCCCCACCTGGCGAGCCGAAACGCATAAAACGCAGTAACCGAGCTCGACCTTCTCATTCTCACCAGAAGAAGCGAAGGTACTCTGATATATTTGAATGATGGTGCTTATTCACCCCAGCTCGTGCGAGTGTCTTCACAGTGGTCTAGATTTGTTTAGCGTACCACCAACGCAGACAGCCGTAGAAGAGGGACAATTTGTGGAGATACATCCGTTGGCCGCCTTAGCCCCCGGAGCCCCGGTGGAATTTGTAATTTCGGGAAACGGTGAAGAATATCTAGATTTGTTCAATACTTTTCTACACGTGCGCGCCAAAGTTACGTTAGCTAATGGCGGCGCATTACCCGCTGACGCAGAGGTGGCCCCGATCAACTATTACCTGCACAGTTTATTCTCCCAAGTCGACGTTTCACTGAACGATACGCTGATTACACCCAGCGAGAACACCTACCCTTATAGAGCTTACATCGAAGTCACGTTGAATTACGGGGAGGAACCCAAACGAGGCCACCTGACATCGGCTCTGTTTTACAAAGGCACGCCAAATTTTATTACGGACACAATTGGTGACAATAACAATGGGTTAAGACTGCGTCGACATATAGCGGCTCAATCTCAGGAGATTGATATGATGGGTCGTTTACATTCAGATATCTTTGCTCAAGATCGTTACCTGTTAAATGGTGTGACAGTTAAAGTAAAACTCACCCCGTCTAAAGATGCCTTCAACGTGCTGGGACACGACCCTACCGCTGGATATAAATCTATTATAACTTATGCGGCCTTGGTTGTCCGGAAAGCTAAATTAAATCCCGCCGTCTCTCTAGCCCACGAGAAAGCCTTGGTGCGAGGTAATGCCAAGTACCCCTTGAAACGAGTTGTGCTAAAAACTTTCTCTATCCCTAGAGGTATGCTATCGCACATGCAGGATAATCTGTTTCTCAGTCAAACACCTACACGGATCGTGATTGGACTAGTCACTTCGTCCGCTTTTAACGGGTCGTACACGGCTAATCCGTTCAATTTCGCTACCTTTGGTCTGATATATTTGAACGTCAGCGCGGACGGCAGAACAGTCAGTGGCAAGCCTTTGTCCATGGATTATGAACACAACCAGTACGTGAGAGCCTTCTTCGCGACGAATCTAGCTATGGGACTGGTTGGTAAAGACGCCGGCAACGACCTCGAGTATAGACATTTTAAGCACGGTTACGCCTTATACGCCTTTGACCTCACCCCCAGTCTACTAGACGGTGATCAGTTTGAGATGGCCAAGTCGGGCCCAGTCTCAGTAGAACTTAAATTCGCCGAGGTCACACCCGAACCATTACAGGTTCTCGTCTACGCCGAGCAAGACTCGATCTTGGAGATCTCGAAATCGCGCCAAGTTTTGACAGACTACACCACTTAAACAATGAATACAGACGAGATACGCACCATCCTCCTGTCGGACATATTTGTTAAACGAACTGGGCTCGTTAAAGTGTTAGCTCGTGACCAATTACCTCTACACATCGATCCGACCAAGACGGCTGCTTTCGTCGTCAACATTGACCCTAGCTATCGCCCCGGTGACCACTGGGTCGCCCTATATTATAATGGACTTGGTAATTTTGAATATTTTGATTCTTTTGGCCTACCACCTACACACTCGGACTTGATTAATTTTATAGCCAGAAACTCTACTCGACCTGTTAACTACAACGCCAGACATTTACAAGATGTAGTCACCAACGTTTGTGGGCTCTACGCCATTTATTTCATCTTGATCAAAACACGAGGTGGTACTATGCAGCGGGTCCTACTACCGTTTTCGGCTAGACAACACGCCAACGATCGATTAATTACGCGGTTAGTCAGACCCTGGCTAGTGAAACTCAACCCCACTTTGATAAACAAGAGACGAAATCAATAGACAGGTGTATTTTTTCCCTCACGACAATACGACCATGTGTCGTTGTTCCCACGCAATACATCGACGAATCACGTCGTGCCTAACACACGCTCGATGTTCGACGAATCAAATCCTAGCGAGGGCACGCTTAAAAAACCCAGATTATACGATATAAACACTTGGAAGACACTTTATTAACACACTAGATACATCTCGTTGAAAATGACTGCTCCCACCAAACTGGGTCTACATCAAGAGAAGTGATGAAATGCTTAAGCCTTTGGCTAGTGTTCTGAAGGCTGCGTCTGTAAGTGTTTACCGAGGCCAACCTTTACTACACGTGCGAAGATATTTTGGTGAATCCTACCTCAAATTTCCTACCAAACACGGTATTACGTTAACTCGACCCGAGTTTGAACATTTCTTAACGTTACAGAACGAAATCCTCGCCGAATTTGACCGATTACAGCCACCAAGCACGGATACCTATCCAACTAACACTACCACGTTTGACCAGTACATCAACTCCAGCTGTTACCAACCAATAGAACCGAGTTGGTTTCCTACCACAGACCTGGTCGATGTCCTATCCCCGAAGAAGCCTTCCACTAACCTGTTTGACGAAATCATGAAGTCTAGCTGTCCAGTATCCCCAGAACCTAGTTGGTTTCCTACCACAGACCTACCCGATGTCCCTAATCCACCACAGAAGAAGAAGAAGCCTACCAAGCGGCTGAGAGTTGTCCTTTAGTATTTGAAAAAATAAAAAACTATATTAACTAAAACGCTTTTTTGTTACCTATATCGTCCGTTGTTTGTCTAAATGTTTGTATAACTATTCGTCTAACTGTTTGTATAACTGTTTGTCTAAATATAACGTATACATATCGTCTTCTTGTTATGTAAATATATCCTATTGTCTTCCTATTATCTAAAAGTCTCAAACTGTTTGTCTAACACAGCCACTACCTAAGTTGGCTATACTAATAACAATAATATATAAAAAACCACCATCTTGCAACATTTTCCTTATATAAAAAGTCACCCAATACAACAACCTACTTATCTCCCCCTTGTTATCTCAAGTCCGCCATCTTGACCCGCCTCTTCTTGTTATCTCCCCTCTTCTTGTTATCTCAAGTCCGCCATCTTGCAACATTTTCCTTATATAAACATCGTCTTCTTGTTATCTCAAGCCCGCCATCTTGCCCCTCCTCTTCTTGTTATATAAAAATACCTCTAAAAATAACCTCTTCTTGTTATCTCAAGTCCACCATCTTGCGCCACCACCGCGCGCCACCATTTTTTGCTATATAAAAGTCACGCGCCACCAGGCGTTTTTACTATATAAAAGTCACGCGCCACCATCCGCGCCACCAGCGCGCCACCAGAATACTACCTGTTTCCGCCATTCTCTACTACTAAGCTGTAAACGAACACAACGCAACCAACGTCCTTTTTAGGACTAACGAGGAAGAAGAAGAGGATGGTAGCAGTGGAAGAAAGCTGTGAAGTAAATCACTTTCTCGCTAGGCCTATCCTATGCTCTCTAGTGTCTCTAGTAATAGTTGGTGTGAAATGCAGCTCGTTAATAATCCTTACCAATTTAAATATTAAATAATTCTCTTAATTTGCTCAGAATACAAAAATTTCGAACAGAACTGGAATTTAAACTAAATTAGTCAACTGCGACTTATAAAATGTATCTGTACATTTATTAATTAAAATATAAGTTTGGTAAAGATTGCAGATATGTACTTACACAAATGATAATTTGAAAAATTATAAGGTGTCAATATCTTTATTCATAATTTCGAGCATTTAGTGACTTCTGGATCTTGTTTCTTCAAAGTAATGAGTACATAATTAATTTAAGTACTTTCGCTGCAGACACTTCTCGCCTTACAACAGATGTTGATGTCCAAGATACTTAAATCATCCTATAGAGGGAGCCACAATGCTTACTATACGGTGAATTGCACAGGTGTTCCTTGAATCACACATGCAGTCTTTTATGTTTCTTATCAGAAGCTTTTGCTGTGACTCTTTCGGAAAAGAACCCTTCATATACAGTATTACGGATCTGAGCTTATTGTGGCGTAAGGTTTTATAAGTGTAGTGTCAGTAGTATATACTGAAAGAGCAGAAATAGTATTATGTCTTGAAATGAGTGAGGTCCCAGTGTTGGAGAAGAACACTGGTATTACAGGATAGTCTTGGCTGTGAAGGTATCTGCTTCAGAAAGTATTCAGAGTAAAGTCGGACCCTAAAGTGCTACTTTAGCTATGTAACTACCTATGATACTCGTAATTAAACAATTCAATAAAACTCAAACTTTAACATTATAAAATTAATAAGCCAGCCGAGTATAATTATTGAATTTATTATGTACATCTATCTTTTCTTCTTGTGAAATCTTATTTTATTGTGAATTTATGAATGGATGATGATGGAAATCAATGAATAAAATATTTTACAAAATATGAATGACGGTTGAATTTATATTTCTAATTATTTAACTAAAAAGTATTTGCTTGAATTACCCACTTAAGTTGAAATAAAGTTCCTCAAATGTTCTTTCAATCTAGTCTCTTGGCTATGCTAATAGACTAATGTTTGTCATCATCAGCTAATCACCGTCCTGGTCTGCTCTCATTTGGTTGCATGATTTTGAACATATGCTTTACTCAACGTTCAAGTCTTATGACTGTCTTCACTTGAATGGCACAGATTTATCAGTGTAAGCTCCCTCTAGACCACCAACTGCTGATGGGGACTGTGGATGAAATCCTGATGACAATAGCAGAGGCTCCTGTATTATGTCAGGTAGCACGGGTTGATCTGGATACTAGACCTCTGATTTGTAATGACACATATGAACCTTCAAACAATAGTGGACATGTGGCTACCTTTTGCTCATGAAGACCAGAAGTCTAGGTGTTCATGAGATGAGTGTGTTTCGGATGGTGCATGTATATGAATGATACATGGATCAGTCTAATTAGCAATAGCGAGACAAAACAGGTGTCTATCTGCAGAACATTTTTTAAAAATAAGGTAATACATGAATATAATACATTTTTATACATAGGTATGACGCTACCGTCGCCTTTCACAATATGGAGTTCCAAGTCTCTGTTTCCAATAACATATTCTAATTGACTATTCCACATGACAATCCTGATAATCTCTGGTAGGCATCGAATTCCTTTTACAGATTCACAAAGTTCCGTTCAGTTCTCTGGTCTGATCCTAACACAAGTCTGTTAATGTAAAACTGCAGTAAAACACATTAATTAATCATAAACCTATATACCCTCTTAGGAGCAGCGGTAGCATAGTGGTTAGTGCACTGGCTTCCTAGCGCAGTGGTCTATGGTTCGATCCCCAGATGAGGTGGGAATTTTTTAGGCCACAAACGGCTCCTGGGTCGATCCAGCCCCAAATGGGTACCAGAGCAGCTCTGGGAAGAGGCGGCCGGCGTGATGCCCACCACATCACCCCTCGTGTGCCGACGGTCAAGATAATATGGGCCTAACACCATATTCCCAATATGCCTCAATGGGCGTGTAACGGGTTCCTTTACCTTTTATATTCCCTCTTAGAACAGCTGTTAAGCACAGAACAGACTTGATTTGGTGAAGTGGAACTGCACGATAAAACAGATGGCAAAGTTATAGCCTTGGCAAGCTTCCTTCTTCAGTCTATCTCTGGCTTCTGCTGTGTGAGTGTGCGTTTTGAAAAATTCGCTGCCTCTTTTTATAGGCGACATCCGGCGTATCGGAAAGCAATGCGTTGTGGCTTAGATGGAAACCCTGTTTTGGTGCAGTTCTGCGCCAGTCTGTGCGAGCTGGTTTTTAGAAATCGCCTTCGTGCATCTCAGCCTTGTTATCCATGACCTTTTGATTTATCTCCTTCCATTCCCCAGAGTTTCTGCTTTCACCATTCCTTAAGCATGCATTTAGTTGGAGTTATCCTTTGAATAATGAAACAACTTCCAACATTTTATGTCACTGCATCATCTTAAATGATACTTAAATCCATCCAAGAATTTACGCAGTTCTTGTTTCCGACTAAACGTCATTCAATTATCGATCGCCTGCAGTGCTAGGGTTTTTTTATTGGCGGGCACACGGCCCTCTTCTAATAAAAAATCTAGGCATGCGTTTACGTCATACGACACTTATCACTTATGCAAGTCTGCCCACAAGCATGTCAACTTTCTTTTCTCAGCTATGGGCTGTGGCTTTGTGTCTTCGATATACGTGTATAACCCGCTAGACGTCTTTCCAGCTATGAAATTTTAAGATTCAAGAATTGAATCAGAGTGGGCTTATATATCCAATCTAGATCTAACGCTTTCCTTCTCGGACGTCTGCGCCTCAGTTCACTTTTCTACTTGTAACTTTCGTTAGATTTCAATGCTATTGTGCGATTTTTCCGACAAAATCATGCTTTCTTCCTCAATTACCAAAGATAATGATTTCCCACTGCCATAATTATAAGTGTCTGTAGTTGCTATTCAAATCCCAAAAAAGAATTATTCTCTTCGGGGCATTAACCATAAAGTTGTAGCAGAGTTTCTGGTGTGCGTTTCATAGTTTATCATAAAGACTAGTTTACGTGGCAATTCCAGAGTGTCTTTGCCCGTTTTATGACTGTTGCTGTCACTTCCAATGGAGTTTCAAACATCGATCTATTGGTCGTATATTTTTTCATCCTAGTTAGGTGAATAATTGGGTCTTTGCTTGCGATGTCAGGTTGATTTGGGGTTATCTCCCTTTTGGGTCATTGTGTTAAGTTGAAAGGTAAAACAGTTCGGGTGTGCCATGCGCAGGTTTTTTAAGCGCGGGGTGGAGTTAGACTTCCGGCAAGCCGTGAGGTGTCCTGGTTTCTGAAGGGACGAGAGTCCATTGTGTTTTTCGGGGAAAAATCTTCGAAGTGACTGCGATGGCAGTTTCCCCCAGTGAATCTCTGTGCGTTGGAATGACAGCAGAGTTCCTTATTATGTTCTGTGGATTCGGTTACAGGTAATACCGACTTTTTCCATTATTACGCTTTCGGTGGCAGAACATGTTAGAAGATTACCTAGTATGTGAACTGCAGCTCACCGGTCCTACATTACAGAACTTATATGTTGTGCTCAAGGTAGCCATCCAAGACTATTAGTCTTCATACCATCCAGAAATCCAGTGACGAAGTTATATTGTGGGAGCCGCAGATTGGCGGCATATTTATGTCCACATAAGCATTACTGCAGGGTTGATGGTAACCTGCTTATCAGCAGTACACAGCCGACGTCAGAACGAGGCCTGTGTTTTCGGCTATTATACTACAGCCTGATAATGTGCAATTGGCGGGGAATGCCAAGTTGTACCTATGTGTCAAGGTGATTAAGGTATCTGACGCGTTTAGTCAGAGATACCAATGCGGCATTTTTGAACTGTCATTGAATAACATTATTATTGACCATGCACGAATATTGGAATGTTTACCAGCCCTTTTGAACGCCTGATGTATTATTATTATCGATTTCCGGTCAGCATGACCTTGTTTACAATGACTGTTCCTGTTGATGCTACTATGTGTGTTATCGTTTGTCTATATGTTCATTTGTCTATACGTTCTTTTGTCTATCCGTTTTTTTGTCTATATGTTCTTTTGTCTATACGTTCTTTTGTCTATCCGTTCTTTTGTCTATATGTTCTTTTGTCTATATGTTCTTTTGTCTATATGTTATTTTGTCTATCCGTTCTTTTGTCTATACATTCTTTTGTCTGTATGTTCTTTTGTCTATCCGTTTTTTTGTCTATACGTTCTTTTGTCTATATGTTCTTTTGTCTATCCGTTCTTTTGTCTTTCAGTTCTTTTGTCTATATGTTCTTTTGTCTATAAGTTCTATTATTTCCAGTTCGTTTGTCTATCCGTTCTTTTTTCTATCCGTTCTTTTGTCTATAAGTTCTTTTGTCTATATGTTCTTTTGTCTATAAGTTCTATTATCTCCAGTTTGTTTGTCTGTAAGTTCTTTTTTTCTATAAATTCTTTTGTTTATAAGTTATTTTGTCCATATGTTCTTTTGTCTATAAGTTCTTTTGTCTATACGTTCTTTTTCTGTAAGTTCTTTTATCTATAAATTTGTTTTTCTATACGTTCATTTTATTTATAAGTTCTTTTGTCTATAAGTTCTTTTGTCTATAAGTGCTTTTGTCTATAAGTTCTTTTGTTTATACGTTCTTTTCTCTGTATGTTTTTTTTTGTCTATCAGTTATTTTGTCTATCAGTTCTTTTGTCTATAAGTTCTTTTGTCTATAAGTTCTTTTGTCTATACTTTCGTTTGTCTATAAGTTCTTTTGTCTATACTTTCGTTTGTCTATAAGTTCTTTTGTGTATCAGTTCTTTTGTCTATAAGTTCTTGTGTCTATACGTTCTTTGTCTTCCCCTCTCTTACCCTGGCGATTTCAGAATAAGGACATCCTGCCATCAGCAGGTTTCCTGAGTGTGTGTCCTATCCATCTCTAACGTGTTCTTCTTGTTCCACTGACCCTTGCCTGGTTTTTGTCATCTGTTCCAAATTAGTGGTGACCCTGTCATATCATTTCAATCCTTCTAGTCTACGCATGTATCCTTTTATGAAAGTTTGTAGCTTTTTGGCTGTTTTTCTTGGTCTCCATGTTTGGAAGTCACACAATAGAACCGACTTGACATTACAATTGAAAACTCTGATTTTTGTTTCGGGCTTGATATTTTCTATCTCCATATATTTCCCAATGCGATGAAAATTTCTTTAGCCTTTGTATTCTTATTTTGGTATTATTGTTTGTCCCTCCAACTTTGACTTTATTGTCCCTACTACTGCTTCTATAAAAAGAGTGAAGAGTCACGTGCTTTAAGCTCGCTGTTAGTAGTTTATCTTTAATGTTTATACTTCTTACACTTTAATATTAACGTGCAGTGGTATTTTTCGTCTTTCAGTCTACACAGCAAGGCTGCCTTGTCATAGAATAACCAACAAGATCAATACAAATCACAAAACTGATTACCCATACAAGATAACGTACAGATGAGCAACAAAATTAATAAACAAAAGCTCAGGTACATTTTTGGAAGAACAATGGATTAATGCATGACGATAATTCTAGAATAATAGTCAATTTACATCATAATAATAATATTGTTATTTTATTAATGTAACAATTATAATAATGTTAGTAGTGTATGTCAGAGGAGAAATGGAATGTAACCACCACATGCGCTGTAGACAAAATGTAGCTTCGTGATACTAAATTGTCGGATATACGATCTAGACCAGTGGTGTTCAACCTTTTTTGTTCGCGTACCCTTATGCATAATTTATCTTTAACTATGTACCCCCAAGGTTACTGGTGCATAAATCCAAGTATTCAATTTACCTATACATCGCATTGGCTGACTTTATTTTCACGTACCCCCTTAGATGTCTTCTCGTACCCCTAGGGGTACGTGTACCCCAGATTGAACCCACTGATCTAGACTACGTAATTAAGAACATCAATACATAGATTATGTAATCTAGAGTAAGTTTCAAGCAAGAGAAAAAGTAATGATGATGCTAGGCGATAAAAGAGCACAAATGGAAGTGTACTTTGTACCATGCAATGACGCATCAACAAAATGTAATCGCAGTAGAGAACATATACGTAATTTATGTCCTGAATATGAAACAAAACTAACTAGTAGTTGTATACAGCGTCAGCTGAGCCATATAAGACTACGAATAAATGGAACAGTATGAACTAAGAGTCTTAGACAGACAAATGCTAATCAGGCAGTTGTAGTGGTTTTTGATGTTATTGTATGGTTGCTATGTTACCTAGTGTACTGGATGAGGTCAGCTGTGAAGGCTCCTGAAGATAAAAGTTTATGTGAGTACAGAATGCCTTTCCGCTACCACTTATGACCTCAAACAGACTTATTCTACTATTATGTATGTTAGCTACGTTTAATGTCTAGGGTAATGAAAAGTGATGTGTAGGTAATTAAATACACAGACACACACATGTAAATACTAAGTCTAATAATAATAATAAGCTCTATGATCAAATCAACTAACACTGTCTTTAGAATTTTAGATTTTACAATTTTTTAAATTTATTTAGTTCTGAACCAAATGTTTCTTCTGGTCAGGACGTATGAAACAATATGTATTTATCAATAAAAGTGCATATATATATTGAATAATCAAATGAAAATTTTATACATAAATATATTGTTACATTGGTTAATATTAATACTAATTACAGTGTCTTTGGAAAACTAGCACTGGATGTCTAGTCGGGGTGGTGTCATCATGCCCAATCTCTGTTTATAATGTTCATTGTCTTTGAAATATGGACTGAGGTTTAATGTTTGTACCACAGGATTTTATTTATTTATTGATTTGTGGACAAGTTTTGATGAATCCACAACAGGCCAGGTTTTCACTTATCTGGCCTGTGACGATGCAGTAAAGAATTCAAGTGGCCCACTCCTCACAGTAGCTGGAGTGAAATGGTAGGCTTCTTAGGCATCCACACTTGGACTTCTACAAAGCATCTGGCACTAGCGTAGTGCCAGACCAGAAACTCTGAAACCAAAATTTGTGCCATGTGTCAACACACTGCCTACTGCACCAATTTTTACACATAACAACGAAAAAACATTACAAAGATCAGGTCAGATCTCTCTGACCAACTCAGCACATCTCACCCAGGTGTTATCAATTAGTACCAGTTTCCCATGACTGCATTGCATCCGAAATATGTTCAATAGTTTCCTCTTCCATCCAATAAGGTGGGTAATATGTTCCCACTGATCTCAAATATAGATCTGTCTTCCATAGTCTTAGATATGTTTTCCTATATTATTTGTTTTGCCTCTAGGCCCTTGACTGCTGCTGGAGACCTAGAATAAGCACTCACTTGTCGTAATCATTTTTCATGACATGGCAGTATCAATCACTCAAAATATTAAAATAAAAAAGGTAAATGCTTTTTCCCTTACCACAATTCAAAATTGAAAACACAGTTACGTTGTACTAGCAAAACTCAGCTGAGCTGCTGGCTAGATTATGGCGTCCCACTGATAATATTTAATATTTCCTGGAAATCACACCTCTAGCATTAACGAACTGTGTAAATGGACAGTCTTATACCAAATGGCACTAGCGTGCGTCTTTCTTTCTATAATATGAAAACTTCTGTCCAATCAGCGGACTTACCCTCTACTTTTCAAATGTTCAAACTACAAATGTCCAATTTCGGTCCAGTCTCTGTCTAGTGTGTAGTATTTTTCTGTCGGTCTGTCCGTCCCAACTTGGTTTTTCCCAAAATTACACTTGTTTTTGGACGAAACTACAAGAAAAAACTACACAAATTTTTGTCTCCCCCTACTTCTAAGATTCTATGCTAAGTTATTTTTAGCTACTATCTTCCTACCCTGCCCGTAGTCCACCTGCAGTTTGGTTTTATGCGTTAGCTCAAGGACGCGTCAAAATGTAATTTTAGTGAAAATATGCACAAATAACTGTTGGCTAGTCTGTATTGAACAATACAGTCTTTCGTCAATATCTTCCGTGTTATCTGTCCGTCTGTGTAATTAAAAGCATATTATTTCTCAGATTAAGATGGGCTATCAAACTAGCTAGTTTTTATTCTCCTAAACTTATTATTAAGAAAAAACCTACTTTTTTCAAGGTTAGTTTTGAAATTTGTTTTTGAACCTTCGTGTACGGCGTTTGCCGCTATATTCAAACTAAAAACAACTAATTACCGTAAAACGTCCAAGATACGTCTGTTTCTGACAAGGTCTAAGGTCGTTTTTTGTCCATTTCCTTACATTGTGTCAACTAGTGGCGTAATTTTTTTCTTTAAAAACTACAAATTGCGTCTTTTAGGCTTTAGATTCAAACACGTGTTCAGACCGTCACATTTTTTTTCTTTTATCTCCGTTTCTACCCCGTCTAAAAGGATAGTCCGTTTAGTCTGCATGTTCTAACTAGTTAGTTTCAATGGCGCTAGAAAACGCTGGCATAGGTGAAGAAGCCTCGGCATATCTTACCTATATTTTTATCCCTACATGTTATTTTACCTGTTTACTTTATAAATGGAGGAATTTTAACGTTGCATCACTGTAATTTCACCACACATCTCCCCACCTGAGAACATGCACTAATGCAAGTTCCAAAACCAGTGATACACATAGATAAAATTAACTCCTCCCGCCTGCCAACTACTCTAATTTTGATCACAGGGGTGCCTACTGAGGAAATCTGCACCGACATTCTGTGACCCCGGGATATATGCAATATTAAACTGATATGGTTGCAACAATAAAGACCATCTTAACAATCTTGCATTTTCATGCTTGGCATGAGATAAGAACACGAGAGGCTGGTGATCTGTCTGGACCACAAAAGTCCTACCATACAAATAGATTTGGAACTTTTTTATTGCCCAGATTAACGCTAAACATTCTTTTTCGCTTGTGGAATATCCTTGTTCCGCTTTGTTCAACTTGCGGCTTGCATAAGCGACTGGGTTCAGTTCCCCATTGGGTGAAGAGGACCTTTGCAACAGAGTAGCCCCCAGGCCTACATTGCTTGCGTCTGTTCTCACCACAAAGTCCTGAGTCAAATCAGGCAATTTGAGAATAGGCTTGCTAGTGAGTTTTTCCTTTAACTCTTGAAATGCCAATTCACATTGCGCTGACCAAACAATTTTATCTGGATTTCACTTGCGAGTCAGATCAGTCAGAGGAGCACATATAGAGTTAAAATTTTTGATATATTTTTGGTAAAATCCACATAACGACACGAAGGATCGCACGTCTTTTTTTGTTTGTGGTCTAGGTGCTCTCTGCAGTTTTTCCAAGTTCTTGGGGTCAGGGGTCATGTTACCCTGAGATACAGTATGTCCCAAGAATTCCAACTCTTTGCATCCAATACAACATTTTGTTGGTCTAGCAGTTAAGTTCGCTTCTCTGAGCCTATCAAATAACATATTCAGAGAGTTAATGTGTTCTTCAAATGTTTCTGTGGCGATGAGAATATCATCAATGAAATTTGTGATACATGGATTATTCAGTGGATCCAACAATTTGCGCATCATCCTAGAAAATACACTCGGAGCATTTTTCAATCCGAATGGTAGCATGTTGAATTCATAATGTCCTTCCGAGGTGCTAAAAGCTAAATAAGGTCTAAATTCAGGCTTCACTGGAATCTGGTAATAGCCTTTGCTAAGATCCACCTTCGAAAAGTATTTTGCCTTGTTCAATCTGGCAAATAACTGTTTTGTGTCCGGTAATGGATCCACTTGTCCTTCTGTGACAGCATTCAGTTTCCTGTAATCTATGCACAGTCTATGTTCCACAGACGATTTCCTCAACAAAACTACACTAAAGCTAAAAAGAGTAGTGTATTATATATCACCTTACTTGCTACCACATATCTATATATCTCAGTCAGAATTATTCTGGAATAGTGTGATGACTACGTTATGTGTCTAGGGTATGTGTATGATGAAGTGTAAGTCACAACAACAGACAGATAAACAATTTAATTTAATCCACTACTCTTAACAACACTGTGACACTCACATACATATAACACTCTATGAGAATATCTTAAAGAAGTCACTCGTAACTTTTCAAATAACAATATGTATTCATTACTGGCATGAATGAATATGTGTCCTGATTCAACTACAAGGGAACCAGGAATCACAATCAATTTAAATTACAAGTTATGTACAGAATGTATTTAATATGAATATTGTAGTGACATATATTATTACAAATGTTCTATGTGTGTCAGTTGTGTAGTAGTAAAATGAGGTAATACTGGTTTTGTTTTGTTCAAGCTCTGTTGGTATTTGTCATCATGACTTCAATAGTTTGTCTTTAGGGACTAGTATTGGAGATGTTCACAGTTCCTGATTTTAAGACAAGTAAATTCCCCTCTTAATGTTAATTTTACAAAGTCAGTTCAAGATGAGGGGACATAATGTTGAGCTCAGCTGGCCAAGTTAGCTTATCTGGCGTGATGGCGGCAGGAAAGGACTCCTCTGCTCGAATTCTCCTCTGGGCTCTGGAGACACCTCACTGATAGCTAAAAGGACCAAGGAGTATGCTGTCCGACACTGGATTCAGCAAAGCTCTGACCAGGTGCTGCTCAGTACCATCAAGACCACTGTCCCTGAAATCAAGAAGGATGTACCTTCTACTTCATAACTAACTTAAACTCTCTTGTTACACTGATCACAACACAGCACAAACATTGAGTTCAGAGCATTAGGCCAACTGTCAGCTTCATTTGAAATACTTTATTCCAGTATTACCCTCCTTAATGGTTACTACGCCTCTGCAATTCCAGCATTATTTCTTTCTAGTCAATCATCTAGGTGTCAGTGTACTATTTGGCCATTCCATGCCGTTTTACTTCTCTCCGACACCCTCTGTTCAGGCTGGAGCATTATAGGCTTTACCTCACGTTTGCCACTGAACTACACATATATATACAGGCATAAATCAACAATTTACATTCAATTTTCATTAAAAGATATTGAATGGTTCAAGCTTACCACAATTCATACGAATAAACACAGATACGTTGATTAGCAATGAATTCTGGCACAAACTGGCACAAATTCCCATCTGCTTATCTTCCAGGCTTTTATTTAGCCAAATATAAGCTGGCTTCAACGCACTGATGCTTTATCAAGCTTATTTAAACAAGTGGTTTCGAACTAACGCTCCCAAGTGTGTATATCAGCGAGTCTGACCAATGAGCCCCGTTTCGACAAGTGTTTGAAAAAATGTTACCTTTCCCCGTTTCCCCTAACAACCAAGATAGTATTTATAGCCCGACCAATCGTGGTTAGGCTTTCATTTGTTGCGCTCCAATCAATTTGGAGTTTACATGGTAGGCTATTTCTGTAACGTAAATTTTTTTCAAACACGTTAAAAAAAAAATCTTATGAGCAGAAATGATTTTATGCTGTCAGGCACCCCCAATATTTTATTTTGGGTATAATTTATTAATTCCTGGACTATTTGCGTAACGTTTTACATATTATTTGTCAGCAAGCCCTAAGGAACCCAAAAATACAAATTTAAAGGAGCTACGTGGCTGCATTCAAAATATGCAATTTCTTCTACCTCCTGTTTCGAAGATGTGCTGTCTGGGTACTGTTATGTTTTCAAACCTAAACCCATCTAATGTTATCTTTTCTAATAAGAGTTTTTTTTTATGATTTATAAACCTAACTCTGGGAAAGGGTAGTGTATTTTATCACTGTCCGTCTGAAAAAAAATTAGTGCATGTAGACTTACACGCGTGATGGCAGCATTTGTGTATCGCGCGACGCGTGTTGCATGCGTTCCTGATTTTCAGCCCTCCCCTCTCTCTTTATCCTTTTGTCCATCTGTTCGTTCGTTTTGGTAACGTAATATAATTAATGTTAGGATTAATTTAGGTCATTACGCAGGGCCTCTCAATGCTTTTCCAAGAAATACAGCACACGTTTCATTGAAGAAAGCGGGTAATAATACAGTAAGCTTTTATATCAACGTGAAAGCATTACAATTTGCAGACGTAGCAGAAAACAAGGGGGATTTCGAGTACATTCTTTGTGACAGCACTGTTATTTTTCCATTGCTCTTTTCTTTATTAATTTTATTTGTTAGGCTTCATATTTACCTAATAATTTATATATGTGGATTAGAATATTTCATGACACCTCCCCTCTTAAAACAGACATTATATGTCAGTCCTTTATTCTATATACACATAGAGAAATTTATTATTATTGCTGGTGTTTACGGTGATTCTCATCACACGGATGGCGGCTTAAAAAATCCGCTCCCAAATTGGTTTTTCCAGATATATACTCAATGCTAAAATTATATGGAGCCAGAAGCAAAGACCATCGGAGTAACCTAGAGTTCTCATGCTTAGCCTGTGCTAAAAACGATAAAGGTTTGTGATCTGTTTGCAACTTAAATGCCTTCCCATATAGATAAATATTGAATTTCTTTATCGCCCATATTACTGCAAGACATTCTTTTTCGCTAGTTGAGTAGTTGATTTCAGCTTTATTCAACTTTCTGCTAGCATATGCCACTGGGCTTAATTCCCCATCCAAGGCATCTGATTTCTGTAGTAGAGTTGCACCTAACCCAATATTACTTGCATCCGTCCTTACAATGAATTCTTGACTTAAGTCAGGTAATTTCAAAATGGGTTTACTTGTGAGCTTTTCCTTCAATTCTTGGTAAGTCATTTCACATTGTGGTGTCCATGTAATGCGATCTGGATGTCCTTTACGTGTCAATTCCGTTAAAGGTGCACATATGGAATTAAAGTTTTTTATATACTTCTGGTAGAAACCACATAATGAGACAAAGGATCTCACGTCCTTCTTGGTTTGTGGTCTCGGGGCTTTCTGTAGTTTTTCTAAATTCTTTGGGTCAGGGGTCATGTTTCCCTGATAAACTGTGTGTCCCAAAAATTCCAATTCTTTACATCCAACGCAACATTTGGTTGGTCGGGCTGTTAAATTTGCCTCCCTAAGTCGATTAAACAGCATGTTCAGAGAGTCAATGTGTTCCTCAAATGTTTCTGTTGCTATAAGGATATCATCCATAAAATTTGTTATACAGGGATTATTCAGAGGATCCAATAATTTTCTCATCATTCTAGAGAAGACACTAGGCGCATTCTTCAATCCAAATGGCAATCTATTAAACTCATAGTGTCCTTCTGAGGTACTAAAAGCTAGGTATGGTCTAACCTCAGGCTTTACTGGAATCTGATAGTATCCTTTACTCAGATCCACTTTTGAGAAATATTTAGCTTTATTTAGTCTGGCAAACAGCTGATTTGTATCCGGCAATGGATCCACCTGTCCTTCTGTAATAGCATTCAGTCTCCTGTAATCTATACAGAGTCTATGTTCTCCAGAGGGCTTCCTTAAAAGTACAACACCGGAACTATACGAAGACTCACTGTGCGAAATAATTCCTTCCTTCAACAGATAGTCTATCTCTTCCTTCAAAGCTTTCTCCTTAGCAAACGGAATCGAATATGGTTTCATACAGACAGGTGTGGGGTCTATCAGTTTCATATCATATTCCAATAGGTTTGTATGCCCTGGTCGGTCTGTTAACACCTCTGCATGATTATTTAGAACCTGTTGCACTCTCTCTTTCTGAGTTTTCGTTAAATGTGTACTGATTTTCACCTGTGCTGCTGTCTCACAGGGGTGTAATGGATATTCAAATGATGAAAGTGGTTCCTTTTTCATCTCCATGGCGATGGACAAGGTCAACAAGTGTGTCTCTTCCTGATGTTCTCTTTCCAAATATTTCTTCAGGAGATTCACATGATAGATTTTTTCTTTCCCCTTCTTATCTATCTTATAATTTGTTCTAGACACCTTCTCTAAAACTGTATATGGACCCTGCCATCCAATTTGTAACTTATTCTGACTCCCAGGCAAAAGAAGCAGTACTTTCTCTCCCACAGCCAAATTTCTGTCTTTCGCCTTCCTGTTATAATAGGCAGCATGTTTCTTCCTGGCTTGTTTCAAATTTTCATTGGCAAGTTTCCAGCCAGTTTTCAACCGAGTGGTCAGCTCATTCACATATTGGTATGAAGATGTAATGTTTTCCTCTGCCTTTTCATCAGTCCACGTTCTTAACAAAGCTACATATGGACCTTTAATTGTGTGGACCTATTTGTCCATGCACCGGTATGGTCTCTTCCACTCGAAGCTTTATAGTGATGATTTCTCCTCCCAGAATTATCATTCACAAAACGACCGCTACCAATTTTTCTTTTGGGGCTGTCTCCCCACTTAAAATTCTTGATGAGAGATTTCCTCTCTACATCCTCTTCCTCCAGTTTGTTTAAGTCCGATTGAGGGATTTTCGGCTTATCCTGGGGTAAGACATCTTTTTGCACTCTCCGCATAGTGGCCATTGTAAAACAGTTAAGTGAAGCTTGTCCGTGAAAAGGGGCTTCCCATTCCATTTGGTCCACTTTATCAAATCTATTTTTCTTTTTATTGTCAGGCCTAATTTTGCCCCGGGCGTGTCCAGGTCCTGATCCATGTTCCCACTTGTGGGTGTTCCCTCATGTGCTATGCTACACCTTTCTACAAAATTCTCAATGTCCCATCTTGCTTTGGGCCAATAATAATTGTGAGCCACCTTTTGAATGATGGTACCTATCTTCTCATGGTCCCCATCTGGTTTCACATGTAGGCTCCTTATTAAGTCTGTCCTATATCTTTTTGGAAGAACCAGCTGTCCGTGACCTTTGGATCTAGCTCCAGTCTTCCTATACATCAACTTGTTTTTCATGTAAAAATCTCCCTTGCCTGGAGTTGTATGACAAGTTGACAATTTTCTGAAACAAGGCTTGAGTGTTTTATCCCCAGCCTGTGCCTTCCTCATCTCTTCTGGAGTGGTATCTAACATAATATCCTCCTCCTGTCTTGAGGTCGACCTGACCTGAAGGGTTGCCATATACACAGGTTTCCTTCTGCAACGGTCAGTGTCATGATTGTCCATCTGACAATTCTTACACCACCTTTTTCCTTGGTTGAAAGATTTTCTTTCATTATATTTCCTTTCATCGAATTGTGGGAATTTATTTTTATTGTCATACCGTGGCCTATCAAATTGGTGCTTACCTTTATTTTGATCCTTAGGATCAAATTTATTAAAGTTCTGTGGTGCCCTAAAGTTGTCCACCTGTTTCTTTTTATTACCTGTTACCTCTGCTTGAGCTGCTTGATACCTTTCAGCAACATTTAGCAACTCATCCAGCCTCTCTGCACCTTGTTCCATGAGAAACTTTCTCAGGTCTGGAGCCATGGACTCTCTTAATTGCTCTATAAGGACCATTTCCTTAAGATCTTGGGTTTTCCCCAGAGAAGTCCATTTCTCCAAGTATGTCTCTATTCGTGCAGAGAACTGGTGATAGGTTTCACCTGACAGTAGTTTAGCATTCCTAAATTTTTTTCTATAGAATTCTGCATTCTTTTCATACCTTAACAAAAGAGCCTGCTTTAGCATATCATAATTTTCCTGATCACCTCTGCTCATTTTTTGCAAAAACTTCATAAGCTGCCCCACGAAGTCCCTGAGATAACTTTAAGCTCCACCTTTCTCTCTCTAACCCATACGTGGTAGCTAATAGTTCATACCTATTTAGGTAGCTCTCAATATCATCGTCTTTCTCAACAAAATGATCTAAATGAAAATTCATAGCTGAGGTTGAGGCTCCTTGAGTAACCGTAGCATCAGAGGCAAAGGGACTGGCACCATTTTCAGGAGCATGGCCTTGAAACTCAAACTCCCTTAGTCGTAATTCATGTTCCCTTTGTAATCTTTTCTCCTCCTTTTCTGCTTCCCTCTCTGCAGCTAATCTCCTCTCTTCCCTTTCTGCAGCTAATTTCTTCTCTTCTGCAGCTTATCTTTTGTCTTCTCTTTCTGCCTCCATTTTCTTAGCCTCAGCCTCAATCTGCAACCTCTTAGTCTCAGCCTCAGCTTCAAACTGTAACTTCTTGATTTCCTTGTCAGCCTCTAACTTTCTTTCGGCTTCAAACCTTCTTTCTTCACGTTCAATAAATTTGTCACATTCCGTCGTGACATAGGCAACCATAACTTGCCCATCTAATCCTAACTCTTTTGCAGTCTGAACCGCAGCAGATCGAAATTTGGCCAGGTCCGCCATTGTCTATTATGTAAATTTATACAATGTCTAACCAACAATTCAATCTCTAATGGACAACACAGGCACCGTGAGCTCAACCTTATTTAATTCCACCCAAGGATACCTTTTAATTCTTATATTCCCTGAAGTGAATTACCCCCAATATTTTTAATAGGGAAAGATTCAAAATCCCAAGAGCGAGACCCCAATATATGTGGTGAAGTGGGATGTTATAAATATTTATAGGGGACTTAGTGTACTGACTGAGATCAGCTGTGAAGGTATATATATATCTAATAAGAGTAGTGTATTATATATCACCTTACTTGCTACCACATATCTATATATCTCAGTCAGAATTATTCTGGAATAGTGTGATGACTACGTTATGTGTCTAGGGTATGTGTATGATGAAGTGTAAGTCACAACAACAGACAGATAAACAATTTAATTTAATCCACTACTCTTAACAACACTGTGACACTCACATACATATAACACTCTATGAGAATATCTTAAAGAAGTCACTCGTAACTTTTCAAATAACAATATGTATTCATTACTGGCATGAATGAATATGTGTCCTGATTCAACTACAAGGGAACCAGGAATCACAATCAATTTAAATTACAAGTTATGTACAGAATGTATTTAATATGAATATTGTAGTGACATATATTATTACAAATGTTCTATGTGTGTCAGTTGTGTAGTAGTAAAATGAGGTAATACTGGTTTTGTTTTGTTCAAGCTCTGTTGGTATTTGTCATCATGACTTCAATAGTTTGTCTTTAGGGACTAGTATTGGAGATGTTCACAGTTCCTGATTTTAAGACAAGTAAATTCCCCTCTTAATGTTAATTTTACAAAGTCAGTTCAAGATGAGGGGACATAATGTTGAGCTCAGCTGGCCAAGTTAGCTTATCTGGCGTGATGGCGGCAGGAAAGGACTCCTCTGCTCGAATTCTCCTCTGGGCTCTGGAGACACCTCACTGATAGCTAAAAGGACCAAGGAGTATGCTGTCCGACACTGGATTCAGCAAAGCTCTGACCAGGTGCTGCTCAGTACCATCAAGACCACTGTCCCTGAAATCAAGAAGGATGTACCTTCTACTTCATAACTAACTTAAACTCTCTTGTTACACTGATCACAACACAGCACAAACATTGAGTTCAGAGCATTAGGCCAACTGTCAGCTTCATTTGAAATACTTTATTCCAGTATTACCCTCCTTAATGGTTACTACGCCTCTGCAATTCCAGCATTATTTCTTTCTAGTCAATCATCTAGGTGTCAGTGTACTATTTGGCCATTCCATGCCGTTTTACTTCTCTCCGACACCCTCTGTTCAGCTGGAGCATTATAGGCTTTACCTCACGTTTGCCACTGAACTACACATATATATACAGGCATAAATCAACAATTTACATTCAATTTTCATTAAAAGATATTGAATGGTTCAAGCTTACCACAATTCATACGAATAAACACAGATACGTTGATTAGCAATGAATTCTGGCACAAACTGGCACAAATTCCCATCTGCTTATCTTCCAGGCTTTTATTTAGCCAAATATAAGCTGGCTTCAACGCACTGATGCTTTATCAAGCTTATTTAAACAAGTGGTTTCGAACTAACGCTCCCAAGTGTGTATATCAGCGAGTCTGACCAATGAGCCCCGTTTCGACAAGTGTTTGAAAAAATGTTACCTTTCCCCGTTTCCCCTAACAACCAAGATAGTATTTATAGCCCGACCAATCGTGGTTAGGCTTTCATTTGTTGCGCTCCAATCAATTTGGAGTTTACATGGTAGGCTATTTCTGTAACGTAAATTTTTTTCAAACACGTTAAAAAAAAATCTTATGAGCAGAAATGATTTTATGCTGTCAGGCACCCCCAATATTTTATTTTGGGTATAATTTATTAATTCCTGGACTATTTGCGTAACGTTTTACATATTATTTGTCAGCAAGCCCTAAGGAACCCAAAAATACAAATTTAAAGGAGCTACGTGGCTGCATTCAAAATATGTATTTTCTACCTCCTGTTTCGAAGATGTGCTGTCTGGGTACTGTTATGTTTTCAAACGTAAACCCATCTATTGTTATCTTTCCTAATAAGCGTTTTTTATGATTTTAAAACCTAACTCTGGGAAAGGGTAGTGTATTTTATCACTGTCCGTCTGAAAAAAAATTAGTGCATGTAGACTTACACGCGTGATGGCAGCATTTGTGTATCGCGCGACGCGTGTTGCATGCGTTCCTGATTTTCAGCCCTCCCCTCTCTCTTTATCCTTTTGTCCATCTGTTCGTTCGTTTTGGTAACGTAATATAATTAATGTTAGGATTAATTTAGGTCATTACGCAGGGCCTCTCAATGCTTTTCCAAGAAATACAGCACACGTTTCATTGAAGAAAGCGGGTAATAATACAGTAAGCTTTTATATCAACGTGAAAGCATTACAATTTGCAGACGTAGCAGAAAACAAGGGGGATTTCGCAGCGGGCAGAAATTGATCCCACATATCAGGTTTCTCATGTGCCAGCTTTCTCAGGATAGAAATAAGAGTCCCATTGAACCTCTCTACCTGGCCGTTCCCTTGTGGATGGTACGTACTACAATGAAAGTGTCTGGCTTGAAATAGCTTAAAAACTTCTTCCGTTAGTTTCCCCTTGAACTGTGAGCCATTATCAGTCAAGATTTGATGCGGGAATCCTAATCTTGTGAATATTGTAAGTAGTGCTTCTGCCACATGTTTCGAATCAATTGATGGCAGAGCTACCGCCTCTCCCCACATAGAACAAGTGTCCACCAGAGTAAGGATGTAACTGTTCCTCCTCTTGGTCCGAGTGAGAGGTCCCACAATATCCACTGCAACCCTCTCAAAAGGTGTTCCCACTATGGGCATTTCCCCTAGAGTTGCAGGAGCAGTCCAATGCTTTGGAGCTACCCTTTGACATTCTGGACAGGATTTTACATATCTTTTTATATCTTCCGTTATCCCTGGCCAGAAGTAATGTCAAGCTATACGCTGTCCTGTGGCGCTGATCCCCATGTGACCACTGAAGGGAATCGCATGCCCTAGTTCCATCACTTTCTCTCTATATGAAGCGGGAAGAACCAGCTGGTTGTGACCATTTGTTCCAGTTCCGGCCTTCCTGTATATCAATTTGTTCTTCATAAAATACTCTCCCTTGCTTGGAGGTGTGTGGCATTTGGGCAATTTTTTTAAAACATGGCTTGAGTGTCCTATCCTCAGCCTGCGCCTTCCTCATCTCTTCTGGATGAGCATTTATAGGTTCACCTTCTTCCTCCTTCTTCTGTGACCTGGTCTGCACTGTCGCCATGATCACAGGTTTCTCGGGATTCCCCAAGGAGACGTATCTACACCCCAATATCAGAGGGTAGATTGGTTCATCTATCACTGCTGCTCTGATTTCTCCTTCCACATATCGAGTTTTCACCGTTATCCTTGCGATGGGAAGTGTCATGAGTGGTATGTCCTTAGTCGCCCCTTGTATTTCCACTGTTTCTGTGGTATACTGACTTGGGTCCACTAGGCTAGCCTTCACAACTGAATCATAATCCAAACCTGTATCATATAGGCACCTTATGGTGACCCCATTACAAATAACATCCTCACAAACTGGGGGGTGATAAGGTTCCTGCTGTCCATTAGGATTAACCTTTAATCTCTGGTTCCCCGATTTCATTGCAGCAATGTTTGAAGGTTTCCGTCTACAAAATTCGGTGTTATGGTTGTCTTTCTTACACCATTTGCACCACCTCTTTCCTTGGTTAAAAGGTTTTCTTTCATTATATTTTTGGTCATTGAACTGTGAGTTTCTATTACGATAACCATTTCGTGGCCTATCAAAAATTGTCCTACCTTTATTACCTTGTTCTCTAGTATCAAATTTATTAAAGTGCTGTGGAGCTTTAAAATTTTCTATATGTTTCTTTTTAGAACCACTTACCTCTGCCTGGGCTGCCTGATACCTCTCAGCGACATTCAAAACCTCCCCCAACCTCTCTGCACCTTGTTCCATGAGAAATTTTCTCAGGTCTGGAGCCATGGACTCTCTTAATTGCTCTATCATGATCATCTCTTTGAGATCTTGGGTCTTCCCCAGAGCAGTCCATTTCTCCAAATAGGTTTCCAGTCTGGCAGAGAATTGGTGGTATGTCTCCCCAGACAAAAGTTTGGCATTTCTAAACTTCTTACGATAAAATTCACCATTCTTTTCATATCTCAATAACAGAGCCTGCTTTAGCATGTCATAATTGTCTTGGTCGTCTCTATTCATTTTAGCAAAAACTTCATAAGAAGTACCTCTAAGCCCCTGGGATAACTTAAGACTCCACCTCTCTCTCTCCAACCCATACGTAGTAGCCAATAGTTCAAATCTACTTAGGTACCCCTCTATGTCATCGTCTTTCTCAACAAAATGGTCTAGATGAAACCCCATAGCTGAGGTTGAGGCTCCCTGACTAGGCGTGGCATCTGAGGCAAAGAGGCTGGCACCATTTTCTGGAGCATGGCCTTGTAATTCCAGCTCCCTTAGTCGTAATTCGTGCTCCCTTTGCAATCTTCTATCTTCTGCTTCCCTTTCGGCAGTCAATCTCCTTTCTTCTGCCTCCCTTTCGGCAGTCAATCTCCTTTCTTCTGCCTCCCTTTCGGCAGTCAATCTCTTTTCTTCTGCCTCCAATGCCCTAGCCTCCTTGTCAGCCTCAATCTGCAGCCTCTTAAGTTCTTTATCAGCCTCAATTTGTAACCTCTTCTCTTCAGCTAACTTCCTATCTTCCCTTTCAATATACTTGTCACATTCTGAAGTTACATATTGAATTAAAACCTGACCATCCATGTTCATTTCCTTCGCCGTCAGCACAGCAGCCGATCTGAATTTGGCTAGATCTGCCATACTATATCACACAATTTAACAATGACTAAGGTAAATTATCAAATCTCTAATTATTAAAGTAATATTCTAATTAATTAATTACCACTGGCTGTGAAGATTCATCAACTTTTACTTTCCACTTTTAATTTTAGGGACACTGTTAACTTTATACAACTTATGCCCCCAATAGTTTAATTCCCGGACCAGGAGACCCTAATATCTTTGATAAACCTAAATCCCGGACAAGAGCTACCAAATATTTGTAGTGGTTTTTGATGTTATTGTATGGTTGCTATGTTACCTAGTGTACTGGATGAGGTCAGCTGTGAAGGCTCCTGAAGATAAAAGTTTATGTGAGTACAGAATGCCTTTCCGCTACCACTTATGACCTCAAACAGACTTATTCTACTATTATGTATGTTAGCTACGTTTAATGTCTAGGGTAATGAAAAGTGATGTGTAGGTAATTAAATACACAGACACACACATGTAAATACTAAGTCTAATAATAATAATAAGCTCTATGATCAAATCAACTAACACTGTCTTTAGAATTTTAGATTTTACAATTTTTTAAATTTATTTAGTCCTGAACCAAATGTTTCTTCTGGTCAGGACGTATGAAACAATATGTATTTATCAATAAAAGTGCATATATATATATTGAATAATCAAATGAAAATTTTATACATAAATATATTGTTACATTGGTTAATATTAATACTAATTACAGTGTCTTTGGAAAACTAGCACTGGATGTCTAGTCGAGGTGGTGTCATCATGTGCAATCTCTGTTTATAATGTTCATTGTCTTTGAAATATGGACTGAGGTTTAATGTTTGTACCACAGGATTTTATTTATTTATTGATTTGTGGACAAGTTTTGATGAATCCACAACAGGCCAGGTTTTCACTTATCTGGCCTGTGACGATGCAGTAAAGAATTCAAGTGGCCCACTCCTCACAGTAGCTAGAGTGAAATGGTAGGCTTCTTAGGCATCCACACTTGGACTTCTACAAAGCATCTGGCACTAGCGTAGTGCCAGACCAGAAACTCTGAAACCAAAATTTGTGCCATGTGTCAACACACTGCTTACTGCACCAATTTTTACACATAACAACGAAAAAACATTACAAAGATCAGGTCAGATCTCTCTGACCAACTCAGCACATCTCACCCAGGTGTTATCAATTAGTACCAGTTTCCCATGACTGCATTGCATCCGAAATATGTTCAATAGTTTCCTCTTCCATCCAATAAGGTGGGTAATATGTTCCCACTGATCTCAAATATAGATCTGTCTTCCATAGTCTTAGATATGTTTTCCTATATTATTTGTTTTGCCTCTAGGCCCTGGACTGCTGCTGGGGACCTAGAATAAGCACTCACTTGTCGTAATCATTTTTCATGACATGGCAGTATCAATCACTCAAAATATTAAAATAAAAAAGGTAAATGCTTTTTCCCTTACCACAATTCAAAATTGAAAACACAGTTACGTTGTACTAGCAAAACTCAGCTGAGCTGCTGGCTAGATTATGGCGTCCCACTGATAATATTTAATATTTCCTGGAAATCAGACCTCTAGCATTAACAAACTGTGTAAATGGACAGTCTTATACCAAATGGCACTAGCGTGCGTCTTTCTTTCTATAATATGAAAACTTCTGTCCAATCAGCGGACTTACCCTCTACTTTTCAAATATTCAAACTACAAATGTCCAATTTCGGTCCAGTCTCTGTCTAGTGTGTAGTATTTTTCTGTCGGTCTGTCCGTCCCAACTTGGTTTTTCCCAAAATTACACTTGTTTTTGGACGAAACTACAAGAAAAAACTACACAAATTTTTGTCTCCCCCTACTTCTAAGATTCTATGCTAAGTTATTTTTAGCTACTATCTTCCTACCCTGCCCGTAGTCCACCTGCAGTTTGGTTTTATGCGTTAGCTCAAGGACGCGTCAAAATGTAATTTTAGTGAAAATATGCACAAATAACTGTTGGCTAGTCTGTATTGAACAATACAGTCTTTCGTCAATATCTTCCGTGTTATCTGTCCGTCTGTGTAATTAAAAGCATATTATTTCTCAGATTAAGATGGGCTATCAAACTAGCTAGTTTTTATTCTCCTAAACTTATTATTAAGAAAAAAACCTACTTTTTTCAAGGTTAGTTTTGAAATTTGTTTTTGAACCTTCGTGTACGGCGTTTGCCGCTATATTCAAACTAAAAACAACTAATTACCGTAAAACGTCCAAGATACGTCTGTTTCTGACAAGGTCTAAGGTCGTTTTTTGTCCATTTCCTTACATTGTGTCAACTAGTGGCGTAATTTTTTTCTTTAAAAACTACAAATTGCGTCTTTTAGGCTTTAGATTCAAACACGTGTTCAGACCGTCACATTTTTTTTCTTTTATCTCCGTTTCTACCCCGTCTAAAAGGATAGTCCGTTCAGTCTGCATGTTCTAACTAGTTAGTTTCAATGGCGCTAGAAAACGCTGGCGTAGGTGAAGAAGCCTCGGCATATCTTACCTATATTTTTATCCCTACATGTTATTTTACCTGTTTACTTTATAAATGGAGGAATTTTAACGTTGCATCACTGTAATTTCACCACAGCAGTTACAAAATACAGCAACTCTAAATCAACACACATCGTCAGCATTGACGCTGACTATCATTCAGTAATTTTGCCACAGAGCAAATAACACCATCAAGTAATTATGTTACAGAACAACGTGAATTGGGTAACTGATCTGGTATAATTAAGAAATAATTGGAGATAACATGTATCAATCGATTAGCAAAGACCTTTAAAAACCTTTTAAAAAAAGTGCGAACCAAGTTTAAAAACACAAATAGGAAACTCTATACAGAGCGATACAACAGGAGGAAATCAAATCATCAGAAGTGGTTCACCATCGATGAAGTCTTTCGGCCCCTTAATATCCTTTACACTCCCAAGTGTCAGCCTCCTGTTTTCTTGTGTAGATAATTGATCACACTCCACCTTGGTTGCAGCTTTCAGCTTCACTCCTGTTTGTTGCTGCCCTATTGTGAAAGTAACCCTTATCTTGAAAATAAATTACTGTCCTGAATTCCATAGCCCGTTTCGATGCCCTTTCCGCAGTTTCACTGAGTCTCTTAAGTGCGCTTGTTCTTGACTGTCCTTTCAAACCCAACAGTTTCAGTAGATCATACACTGAGGGAGCAACTAGACCTCCTGCAATACCTCAACAGCCATAACCCGTGCAGTGAACCCGTCGTGTCTCAAGTCCGTGACCAGAGCATTATAATTGACAACTTTAAACTTGCTTGTGTTGCTTGTCCAATCTGGATTCAAATACACTGTGAGCTCAATCAGTATAATCTGGTGCGATGAGGAGGAATTTAGCACAATATGTGGTAGTCCTTGAGATCGTCCAATGCTTTCTGGATATGTCCCTCGCCAAGGTAGATCTACTGCCATCTCCCAGTCATTTGCACAGTCAATAATAGATGGTAAACTGCTACTTGGTTTACTTGGTTTAAAGATGTATGCAATGCACTGACGAGACTGTCACATACAAGGTATTTGGGTTCGCTCTTTTTTCCTCTCCGCCAAAATTGTTATTTTAGAGTCATTGTTTGCACTTCTTCTCCATAATAATTCGTCTTGTCTGTTTAGCTGACCATCCCTACTGAGAGAGTAGATAGGTGATGCAATATTGACCGACAGTCATGTTGGTAAAATTCTCGTATACCAAACCTTGAGCGCGACGGATTAACGCCCAGCAAGTTTATGTAGCGCTGATACGGCTATTGAGATTCACTAATTACTGTCGTCAAGAGTCACAGCCCAGATAGTCAAACGGGGGTCGGTGTTTGCACAATGACGGGGAGATAAATTATCCGTCTGCGGATATATTACAGACATGCACCTGAAAGACGGAATGTTGTAATAGCTTCCGGACAGAAGTGTTACGTAGACATTATTTGTGATAATGTAGGGAGTTGTAGTGCAACCATTACGGCGAATCAGCGGATATAACAATTCCATATTTCGATAGTGACATTTTAAATAACACGCAGAATTTTCTTATGAGGAAATTTTTTGAATAGACGCCATCAAACCACGCATGATTGAAACTATTGGCCGGCATTCGAGATGTATACATAACAACATTTCTTATTGGATCCTGGTCTAATAGTAAACAACAACGTGCGTGGGACGAAAGTTGCAATATACCTGACACTGTAGTCGGTTGGAATCGCTGTGAAATTCAACTCTTGATGAGTTAAATACAAAGATAAACTACTAACAGCGATCTTAAAAGCACATGACTCTTCACTCTCTTTATAAAAACAGTAGTAGGGACAATACAGATAAAGTTGGAGGGACAAACAATAATACCAAAATAAGAATACAAAGGCTAAAGAAGATTTCATCGCATTGGGAAATACGAGTATATGGAGATAAAAAATATCAAGCCCAAAACAAAAAAATCAGAGTTTTCAATTGTAATATCAAATCGGTTCTATTGTGTAGCTTCCAAACATGGAGACCAAGAAAAACAGCCAAAAAGCTACAAACTTTCATAAAAGGATACTTGCGTAGACTAGAAGGATTGAAATGATATGACAGGGTCTCCACTAATTTGGAACTGATGACAAAAACCAGGCAAGGGTCAGTGGAACAAGAAGAACACGTTAGAGATGGATAGTCGTACAAAGCGACTAATGTGAGGTTGGTCATTATGTGACAGCCTGAGCACGTGTGACATAATTTGTGCGTTCTCTTCTCCTCTCCGGTAGTACTGAACTACATTTGTTGTGCGTACTAAATTAGGTGCATTATTTTATTGTTAGCACACTCTGACCAGCCAGACAGTCAGAGTAAAGAATAAGATAAGATTTCCATTTATCGGACCGGGCCTTGTTTGAGCATCTTGAGGACTTTTATATATCCCAGGAAAACTCTACATTTATTAACACGGAAAACCGGAATCCTAGGAATCTGAACATGAAGTCAGAGTGGGAGCTTATTGTAAAGTAACACCCCAGAACACGTGGAAGAGGCATCTTAAACAGGTTGTCTTAACTATTTCTCTGAGCCAGAAGCCAGTCTGTGATCCCAAAGACAATTTGGGGTGAGTTGTATATTTATAATTCTATATTTTACATTATTAACACGTGAAATAATATGTATGTAATGACATGTGAATATTAATATGTGAAAACTGCTAGTGGATGTCCAAGTCATACGAGGCTGGAACCTCAGCATAAGATGATTTCATGAACCACGACTGCGAGGGCTGGTGACTGCTTTATGCAAGTTTCTTACAGAGAACCAAAAGCAGAGATTGTCTCAAGTTCCATATGGAGCAGGGAGTGATTGTTGAGAGAAATGATATACATACTTATTAAATTGTTAACCTTTTCAACCAATGTAGAGGTAGATGTAAACCTATTCAAAAATCTAAATGTAATGAAACTTTTCCGTGGGATTAAGATTAATTCTCAGAGAGGGTAAAGTTCTGAGGTAGGTGGGATGGTGGAATGAATAAAGGTGGCACATGAGTATGTGTCAGGAAAACGCAATACTCAAGAGGGTATTTGTTCTCTTCTTTTGTGAGACTAGTCGGTGGTGCCAACTGAGGGTACTATCTCTGGAACAAGTGAGAATATGTAGCCTAAAGTCGACGCTAGACACCATCTTCAGACGGGTCAGAGACGCTGGACCAGCTTTGTGATTACTCCCTGATACTTCTTGGAACGTGTCACAACTTTCAGACTTGACCAGTGACAATTCAACCAGTCATCTATCTGCAAAGAACCAAAGATCAGAGGGATAAGAATCATCAAAATATTGGCAGCTAAGTAAAACTTAATAGCTGCCAAGCGAACTATCTATTTTTTGAAAACCATAACTTCACCCAATGTTGAGTACTTTTTTAAAGGAATTATTCATTTTAAACTGTTAAACATAATTTATTATTAAATTTGTTATTTATGTATATACACATTTAACGTTGGTTTAATCATTTTGAACGTACTGCACCCGTATGTCTCAGTCAATTTCTTAAATACACGTAAATAGAGCTATATAAATAATAATTACGATTTCGCTGAATTAGATCAGATGGGGGCTGGTACGAGCTAAAATTAAAATGCATAATCCATCACAAAAGTTTACGGCAGATACTAAAGTTAACATTGCTAGGACTCATTCAGCATTGTTCTTCCTTTCTGAATATCTTGAGAAAACTCCCTCGAGGTAGAAGCATCATTATCCTTCTATCTACAACTCTGCCAAGAGAGATCTTGTGCGAAGGTAGACACCTTTGAAGATCAACATTAGATACTCTTGGTTTTGGCTACTTTTGAACCACTACTGCAGAGCCAAGGGGAGGCTTCCCGTAACAGAGACTTTTCTCGGTCGGCAACCATCCTACATGTGGTGCCCCATCTCTGGTTTATGCTTCGCATCTCTTCCTCCACAGTTCTTCGCCACGTAGCTTTTGGCTGGCCTTGTTTCCACTTTGCTTCTGGAGTCCATATAGCAAGGCGGATCTGGTGATGGTGTCATTGTCTTTTCTAAGAATGTGGCTAACCCAGTTCTAGCGTCTACCCGTTGTGATGGTGCGTGTGTCATCTTGGTGGCTCTGAGTTAGCAGTTCTTGGTTGGTGATTGTGCCAGAAATTTTAAAACATTTTCCTTAAGCAGGTTGTGTGGACAGCTTGGACTTTCCTTTTCTTTTATAGAGGGATTATAATGGTAGGGCATGATCGCTGTGCAGCTGTTGGGCAGGATAAGAAAAATAGCAGTGGAGCAGGAGGTGGAGAACAGTTGCTGAGGTTGGATAGATGACTTATCAATGCTGAGTGCATTTAAACGCAATCCTTTTTCTGGAATCTCCACTGATCAGTAAACGGATTGAGACCTAAGAGCACATGGAGAAGAGAACTTGGGACAGACTTAAAAAGACAGAACTGGAATGAATGTCACAGAACTGATGTTCTCTACTTCATATGCAGTTAAAGCGTAACAACAGTATTGATGATGATAGCAATGATGATGTGGCTGAGTGTACAATAGTTCTTACTTAGTAACTGCGGGGTATATGTTCCAATGCTTAATTTTCACAATCGTACTTTGTGTTTACACCCACCGATTGGCTAAGCTGTTAGGCCGCTTTCTTCTAGCAGCGAAGTTACTGTAGTCCACCCTGCTCTAAATGGGTACCTGACTCTGCTCTTGAGTTAGGAGAAGCAAAGGCAGCGAGAAAGGGAACCTTTTGCCCCACCTCATAAAGGAATCCCGTTATATGCTCATTGAGGTATATTGGGAATATGGAGTTAGGCCCATATTTTCTTGACATTCAGCACACTAAGGTTAATGTGGTCAGCATCACGCCAGCCGGCTTTAACCTTCCAAGAGTTTCTCTGGTACCCAATTCATGAGGCTGGGTCGACCTCGGAGCCGTTTGCGGTCTACAAAATCCCGTAAACGTCTCCGGGATCGATCCAGCCTCATAAAACTGGACCTTTTATAGTGAAATCTGTAACACTTCACTGCGGCAGTGTTTGCTATTTGACTAGCTTTACTTATTTTTATTTCAATTTTATTTTGGAATTGTGTAGTGAAGCATTTTGTACTTTGATAAACGTTTAAACGCTGATTTTATTATCTCTGCCGCGAGATTGTCTTTAAGTATATCTACATTTTCAAGCTGCAAGAGGCAAACTTACATCAGGTTGTGCGTGAGGCTGGTAACCTCACCATTTAAAACAAACTGCCTCAAAAACTACTGCTGCAAGAACATGTGAATTTTTGGTGCAGGCATCATATAAGGGGGACCAGTTGCATAAACACACAGTAATTAAAGTAATAACAATCTTGGAGCGGGGTGTGGATCTGACCCACAACTACAACTCCTCTCATAATATAAAAAAAAAACCGTAGCAAAAAGGCCTCAAAACGCTTCATAATGAATACACAAAAGCATACACTTTCTCGGAACTGTTTTCATTACTGTTGACAGTTAATCTTTTTTTTTTTTAAATGTACATTGAGAACAGAGTGCATAAATTGAGTAAATTATTTCCCTTTTCTGGTTCCGCATGTCTGAGAAGTAGGCCGACTCCGCCTACTACAATGTATGTGTAAGTTAAACGTCTGTGCTAACCGTTGCCCACTGATATCCGATAATCGATATAACAGAGGAGCTTAGAGCAATCATGTTCAGGGAGAATATAACAGATAACGACGTTAATTAGAACACCGTTAAAAGGAGTCTACCAGACTTAAGATATTTTTGCCATAATACTCCGAGATTACTGTTTGTTCAATTATGTGGTTAACGGTGCTAACGATTTTTCGATTGTTGAGCAGTACCTGTTGGATATGTTATTAAGAGATTTACAATACTTATTTCCAGTTGTTATATTTAGTAGGAGCGTCTGACTAGCTTCCGCTTGCCTTCCGCGGCAAAGTTACTCAATTCTGTGCTCAAAACCTGGTAGTGTTAAGCTCCATTTTACCTAACTGCAAATGGGTACCTTACTTTTTTTTCTTGATTTTACAGATGACAACGGCAGAAATAATGGGAACTGTACATTTCACCTGATAATGCTGTGACCCAGTATAGTAAAGTCTCGAACGCTTCACTCCTTTATGAAAATCTCTGTTATGGCAATATCTGTACTTTTCAAAAAATATTTAGCAGGCATGGGAAGTAAAGGACAGCTGAAAAATAGTTCATTCGCAATCTGTGTCAAACATGGTACCTGACCAAAGCACAGGATATGAAAATGACATCAAAAGGTTTTAAAAGAAACAATATATTATATTTATTTTGAACGTACCTAATTGTTGAATATAGTTTCAACTATAAATCACACTTTTTGCTTTTTATATAAACAGAAATAAGCAAATACAAATCATTGAAGAGAAAAAAGTTGTAATAAATCTTAGGAAAGTTTATTTTTTAAAATATTAATGTAATCTTGAATTTTTTTTCTTTTAACCATTCGGGATAGTTTTTTTTTTCGCAGCAAGATTTCTCATCCTCTTTTGTAGCAGTATCTCAATAGAACTACATTCAGACTGTTGCTCACACCATGTCGTTTTTTTTTTCTAAGTCACTGAAGGCCAAAATTTGATTTTTAACTGCTGAAATGACAAATGAAGACTATTTCTGTGTAATACTGCACATATCTTCGAAAAGATAATAGGAAAAGAATGCATTAAGCGTTGTTGTTGAACTAGAGCTGCTGAGCTTCTCGCTCTTTTGCAGCCAGTACCAAGTTGAAGACTCCTTGGTATTATCTCCACTGTAAACCTAGGCTTCTTCTGTGGCTTCTGTATGAAAAAAGGATCCCGTTACACGCCCATTTAGGCATATTGGGAATATGGTGTTAGGCCAATATTTTCTTGACCATCGGCACACTATGGGTGATGTGGTTGTCGTAAAATACAATCTGTATGTACAACACGCTCACATATGTCTCGAGATTTCCTCGATGGAACTGTATAATATAGTTGTTTATAAGTAGAAAATAACCTAGGAATAAAAGAGCGAAGTTAGGGAGATCGTTGTCGCCGACGCCGCAAGTCATTGCTAAAATTTTATGCCTCGATCTTGAGACAAACGCTAATTTCCATAGAATTGTACTCCCAAAATGCTAGTAAATAAAACAGCCCGTGTGTTAGTGACTAACAGCTTCTACTATGCCAGTCGGGAATCAAATGTATGCTGTAGAAATGCTGGTTAATTATCTCGCTAGCAAAGCCACTAGATTTTAGTACCGCTTGCGTGAAACTAACGTCACAGTTCAAGCCTCGCCTTCAAAGCAAGAGAGAGAGAAGAAAACGTGTAAAAACGAATACACGAAGGCATAAAATTGAGAGATAAATGTCGTAGCATGGCAGAAACGCGACGTCACAAGTTGCAGACCCCCTTTTTCTCGACACGCGTTAGTGGCACATATTCACGGTGTTAGAATCGTCAGCCGATATAAACACACACACAAGTCGCATTTTTAGCTAGAAGTAGTGCTAAAGTAGTGATTCTACAAACGTGTTAAAAATTTGGTAACGTACTACAAGGATCTGCTACGTTCTGCATGAAAGCGATAGTTAAAAAAAAAGGAAAAAATTAAGGTTAACGTGAGATTTTTTGAATATGCAGTACTGAATGGGGGGATGAGACGGAGTATCGGACTAGGAGTGTCACTAGTCGTGTTTACAAATTTGAATAGAAGAGATAGGAAATATTTTTTTTAAGCATTGTAGAAATAAAACGATACTAGGCATTAGAAATAAATACAAGAATAAAATAATGTAATGACTGTGCGATAGATAACAACAGGATCAATAAGTATGTATCAGAATTTAAAACTATTAAGAAATAAAGAAGTTGGACAGAAGACAGATAGACGAATGGACTTGAAAATCTTTCTCAGTTTGCCCGTGGTGGGGGTAGAGGGGAAGGAGTCTTAATTTTGAATATTTGAGGTCAGTTTTGAAAAAAAGAACGCTAGAAGCCAAACGGTCCCTGATTGGCTGTGGTGTAATATACTAACGATTGAATAAAAGCAATTAGTAGTTGGTATTTGGGGCCACTTGTTAAAAAGAATTCATTCACTAAAGTTGTTTTAAGACAAGAAAGGAGTACATTCTTGTTTGCTATTCTGCACTAGCAGCGATCTGGATTGTTACCATATATCGCAATATTCAACTGTTTAGTGTGTAAATTTCTTTGATGCGGTAAGAATGAAAACCTTTATATTGTCAATTTTATCATTATTATGTATGCATTATTGAATCAGTATGAACCTTATGGGGGAAAACGTTTATCTAAATGGAAGTCAACATCAAACACTGTGTTGTTTCACAGCGTTGTTACGAAATGTATTAACCTGTTGTAGAAAAGCCAGACAGGCTTTCTACCATATTGGGAGAAAAGAAAATTAAATATTAATGAAAAAATGTTGTATTATGACATAAGACCAGGAAGAGCACTGGCCGTCTTCTTCAGCAAGTCATCGTGATTGTACATGACTTGATATTATTAATGTAAAATGTTTCCTTTGTCAAGGAAAGTGTCAAACGGTGGTTTGAAAGTTATTTATCCACGAAAGGGGTACTAACCAAATTGAGAACGTTAACTAATTGCTTAGTTACCATACTGATGTCTGATGATATTGCAAATGTTAGAGTAGAGAAAGAGAGAGACTATTAGTTGCTGAGTTGGACACATTTATTTTGTTCCAGGGTTTCTTCTACGTTTGAAAGTGAGCCCAGGTGATCAAATACCTGACCATAAGTTCTGCAGTGAGGCCAGATCTACTGAGTGCCTGCACATAAATATATTACAAGAAGCAGAAACGTGACGTGGCAGTGGAAGCTGACATAGTATACTTCAGTCAGCCTGTTACCAGAAATCCCAGATAAGCAATCGTGTCTAGGGTATTTGATATCGCAAACAATCCAACTCTCAATTTCCCAAAATATATTGTGTCAGACAGTGATGAATCCAAACGTTCGAATAACCTGTACCCTTTTCTAGGAGCAAGAAATACTTGACACTTTTCTAGATTGACTCATATAACTAATTGTGGGAAAACACAGACTCAATTATATTTGTGAATTAATTGCTGTAAATATTTATATTATCATTTTGAGTTGATTATTCCTGTGTCTAAAAGAATAACAAGGATACAGGAAAATAAATTGTACAAAAAAATATGTTAAATTGAAAACTTAACCAGTGACTTGTTTAATCATTGTTTATTAGTAATAGGTGTAGTTGTTGTCCTGTTTCTACACTTCATCACATTGCATATACCCTAGACACTTGCTAGACAACATACACACACCATTACACTTCAGTAGGGGAAGATATATAATCGGGTGAGGTCATTGGTGGAAGCAGACAGGTCCCTGTAAACTTATCTGAATGTAATAAACCTCAGAGGCTTACATAGCTGACCTCACACCAGATAGAATTAAAATTAATAATATTTATAGAATAACACCAAATCTATCACAGTGGTCAGCATCACGCCGTCCGCCTTAACCTTCCCAGAGTTGCTCTGGTACCCAATTCATTAGGCTGGGTCGACCCCGGAGCCCTTTGCGGTCTAAAAAATTCCACCTCAACTGGGGATCGAACCATGGACCACCGAGCTAGGAAGCCGGTGCACTAACTACTGCCCTACCGCGGCTCGTCTGTGGCTTCTGTGCCATTCCGAAATGTTCTGATTTGAAGTCATGAGCTCCAGTTTCACAAGCTTGACTTGCATTTAAAGAACCGTCACATCTGGTCCTAAGCTAAGAGTAGGACGTGTCTGGAATACTGTGAATTCCCCGTCTTTCAAGGAGGCTCTAGCTATGCAGAGTTAATATACTGTGCTCTGATTCTGGGCTTTCCCAAGGAATTGTCAAACCTTCACAGTCACTTCTCAGCTTCCCCTGCCTATCACTGCCACATAAATATTGGGTCGATCTCTTTTCCTCTCCGGCAGTATTTAGTTACATTTGTTGAGTGGACTAAATTACGTACTTTTCTTTGGTCTTCACATTTTTATCTCTGCTATCAAGCAGCTATTTAGTACTTTCAAATCATCTTACACTCATCTCAGTAATAAGTCATGTCTGTTTGTTTACCTGTTCATCCCTGCTGGAAAAGGAGACGGATGAGGTAATATTAACCGACAATCATGTTGGACAATTTCGGGTGTGCCCGACATCAGGTTACGGATTAGCACTGAAATCGTCAAGCGAATTTATTTAATCGCTGATAAGGTTGATGTGCCTTCCTTGACCAGATGAGTAAACGAAGAATTTTGTTTGCGCAAGCGAAGGGTAGTTAGATTACAGTAAAATAATATGAAACAAATATAAAGGTATGTTATAAGGCACTCGTAGGAAATAAAGAAGTAGAACACTAGACAACAGAAAAACAACAGACATGAGTAGCTTACCCAGGATTTGAACCCTGGACCTTCCGTGCGACAACACCGCCTTGCTATGCAAGCGAATCACACTGTCCTCCCTGCCATCTACGCATCTCCAAAGAAGGATGTTTCAATGACAGGTTATTAGTGCGAACCTCTATGCATAACATCGGAAGTTTATCATGGGCAGTTCAGCCTATTAATGACGCAATCACTTCTGTTGTTCCCCTATATATCAGTATTGGTCAGTCCAACAAGACAAAGACCTTAATACTGTGTCCGGTATGATAGTAGACTTAGAACAGTAAGAACAGGACAGTGGGTAGGTTTGGTATTGTATAAAAAATTTTAACACATAAGGAAGGGAAACCACGAGGCCTGTAAACAGTAAATTAATATGAAACAAATATAAAGGTATGTTATAAGGCACTCGTAGGAAATAAAGAAGTAGAACCCTAGACAACAGAAAAACAACAGACATGAGTGGCTTACCCAGGAATTGAACGCTGGACCTTCCGTGCGACAACACCGCCTAGCTATGCAAGCGAATATAGAGGTTCACACTAATGACCTGTCATTGAAACATCCTTTTTTGGGGATGCGTAGATGGCAGGGAGGACAGTGTGATTCGCTTGCATAGCTAGGCGGTGTTGTCGCACGGAAGGTCCAGGGTTCAAATTCTGGGTAAGCCACTCATGTCTGTTGTTTTTCTGTTGTCTAGTGTTCTACTTCTTTATTTCCTACGAGTGCCTTATAACATACCTTTATATTTGTTTCATATTAATTTACTGTTTACAGGCCTCGTGGTTTCCCTTCCTTATGTGTTATAAAAGTAGTTAGATTACGCTCCTGCGCGACACATTTCTGGACAGACAAGAATGACATAATCGTTTCCGGTACCCCTTGTTTCAAAGACATTACTTTTAATGAAAGTAAGATGTTGTATTTGAGAAAACATTGCCGAGAGATGTTTTCATTCCATATTTGGGAGACATGACCTCTGAAGTAACGCGCAGAAATTTCAATGAGGAAATATATTGATTTCGCTGTCTGTCCCTCCAACTTTGTCTATATTACTGCCAAGATATGTGTATGATTCTACATCTTGTATTGGTGTTTCTTCAAGTTCAACCCTGTTATCATTACAGACAGCGATATCAAAATAAGAATACAAAAGGCAAGAGGAGCTTTCATTGCATTGGGAAATATATGGAGATCAAGAGAAATAGGATCCAACACGAAAATAAGAATCTTCAACTCAAATGTGAAGTCAGTCCTATTGTATGGCTCAGAGACATGGAGAACAACAAAGACAACAACCAAAAAGCTACAGACTTTCATAAATGGGTGCTTGCGTAGAATAGAGGGATTAAAATGGTATGACAAGGTTACCAACGTGGAACTGATGACAAGAACTAGACAAGTGCCAGTGGAACAAGAAATGAGAAGAAGACGATGGCGATGGATAGGACACACACTGAGAAAACCTGTTGATAGCATTACAAGGCAGTCCTTGTTCTGGAACCCCCAGGGCAAGAGAGGCAGAGGAAGACCAAGAAGTACATGGAGAAGAGAGTTGGAAACAGAGGTGAAAATGATGAGGAGAACATGGAAAGAACTTGAGATGATGGCACGTGACAGGAGGACTTGGCATGTGTTTGTTGAAGGCCTATGCTCCTGTGGGAGTGGAGGGTTATGAATGAAAATATATTGATTTACCCCATAAAACACGCATGTTTGAAACGATTGGCAGACATGCAAAATGAGGGCACAACACCTCTTCCGATTGGAGCCCTGCTTAACATTGTAACAAACAAATGCGGGGGAAGACAGGCAATATAACCAGGAACTTTAGCCAGGTTAGAGCACTGTGAAAATTCCCCTCGCCCCAAGAAGACAACCAGACCTTGCCAGAGTTAAGAATAGTACCAGTCCGGACCTTGTTTGAGCATTCTCAGGACATAAAAGCAACGGAAAAACTCTTATCATTTTAACACGGAAAACAGGAATCTGAGGGAACTGAAACACGTCAAAGTGAGAACTTATTGTTAAAGTAACAACACCCCAGATCAAGTGTAAGAGGCTTCTACAAGTGCATTTATTTCTGTGAGCTAGCAGTCTGCGAGCCTAAAGATTGGCGTAAGTTGTATATTTTGAATTCTATATTTTTCATTACTAACATGTGAACTAATGTGTATATAGTGACATGTGAATATTAATATGTGAAAATTACTAGTGGATGTCCAAGTCATTTGAGGCTGGTATCCTCATGCATATAGAATGATGATTTCACGAACCTCCACTGCCAGGGCTGGTGACTGCTTTATTGCGAGTTTCTTATAAAGAACCAAAAGCAGAGGTAGTCCCAAGTTCCATATGGAGCAGGAAGTTTTCGTTTTCTGAATATCAGGTGAATCTCCCTTGAGGTAGAAGCATCATTATTCTGCTACCTACAACTCTGCCAAGAGTAATCTTGTGCGAAGGTAGACACCTTTGAAGACCCATTATGCTGGAAGCACATCACAGCCCTTTGACATACGCAGTGGCGTTAAACAAGGCTGCGGTTTGGCTCCAACCTTCTTCGGGATCTTGTTTGTCTTACTCTTGAAACATGCATTCAGAGATGCAACTGAAGGAATATGCCTTCACACTAGGTCAGATGGCCGTCTGTTTAATCTTTCAAGACAGAAGGCAAAAACAAAATCAGAAGGCTCACTATAAGAGACTTGTTATTCGCTAGTGACGCTGCAGTTGTCACTCAAAGCCAACAGGAGCTTCAGAGCTTGATGAATCGCTTCACCCAAGCATGCAAGGGCTTTGGCCTCACAATAAATCTAAAGAAAACAAATGTTCTGAGTCAGGATCTGGGTACTGCACCAGTTACCACTGTCGATAACTATGAATTGGCAGTGGTGCACCACTTCACATATCTGGTGTCTACCATCAATGACAAAATCTCTCTGGACACAGGAATTGACAGCGGCATTGGCAAAGCTACAGCTACCTTTGCCCGCCTCACATCGCGTGCTTGGGGAAACTCCAAACTCACAACGGAGACTAAAGCTGCGGTATATAACACCTGCGTCACCAGCACATTCCTATATGGCAGCGAGACCTGGACAACCTATGCTAAGCAAGAAAGAATTCTCAATACCTTCCATTTACGGTGTCTACGCCACATCCTCGGCATTTCTTGGAAAGATAAAGTGACAAATGTCGAGGTGTTGTCACTTGCTGGCCTTCAAAGCATGCATACACTGCTTAGACAGCACAAACTACGCTGGCTTGGCTACGTCCGCCGCATGGAAGATGGTTGCATCCTGAAAGATATCTTCTACGGACAACAGGCAGATGGCAAAAGAACAGTTGGGCGACCGCAGGTGAGATTCAAAGATGTGTGCAAGAGAGACAAGAGGGCACTGAACATAAATCCAGTAACCTGGGAGGATGAAGCTGCCGATCGCGCCAAGTAGCGTTGCTATCTACGGCGCCACCTCAGATTGGGCGAAAAGAAGCTCTCACAGCAAGCAGAGCAATACAATAGGACTGATTTCACATTTGAGTTGAAGATTCTTATTTTCCTGTTGGACTTGATTTCTTTTGTTCTCCATTTGTTTCCCAATGCAATAAAAGCTCCTCTTGCTTTTTGTATTCTTATTTTAATATCATTGTCTGTCCCTCCAACTCCGCCTATGCCGGTCCCAAGCCCGGATGAAAAAGGAGGAGGGCGGCCTGCATGGAGGCCGTAAGGAGGCAGCCCCTCCACCATGCAAAGGCACAACAGGCCAATCACCTGTTTGTCTAAAACTATGATTACAAGCAATATAAGAGAGAAAACCGGACTGATTCTAAAGGCGACGAACTGGAACGGACTACGGACTACGACTTATGGAACATGGAACACAAGAAGTATAAATGGGAAAGAAGAGGAGCTGGTGGAAGAGATGAGGAAAGCAAAACTAGAAATCCTGGCTATTACCGAAACAAAGAAAAAGGGACAAGGAGTCATGGATCTCGATGGCAACACTCTGCTATACAGTGGTGTACCCACATCTGAAAGAGCTAAAGGGGGCGTGGGTTGCATTGTGGCCAAAAACCAGAAAGATAGTATCAAGGGATGGAACTTTGTCTCGGAGCGCATTATGGTTGTAAAACAAAAAGAAGGAGAAACCATAGTCAACCTGGTCATAGTGTATGGGCCAAATGAGGATGAGAGAGCAGAGGTCAAGGAAGAATTCTTCGTGCTGCTTCAAAGGACAGTGGATGACTGCCTAGATGAAATTATCATGCTCGGAGATTTCAATGCCAGAGTTGGAAATGACCATGCTAGATGGGGTGGAGTTATCGGAAGATATGGAGAAGATACTCTCAATGACAACGGAAAGCGACTCCTCAGATTCTGCAGTGAGCAGAATCTGATCATTACAAACACAAAGTTCCCCCATAAGCGCATACATGCATATACTAGGTGTGAACCAACAAAGAATGAGAAGTCAGTGATCGACTATGCCATTGTTAGGAGGAGATCATTCAAATATGTCCGGGATGCTAGAGTCTGGAGGGGGCCAGAGATTGGAAGTGATCACTACCTGCTTACAATTAAAAGAACAACTGAAAGAGTTGCTCAGCCTAGGAACTGCCCAGCACCACGCAAGAAACCAAGTAAACGAACGGAAGAAATGAGCATTAAGACCTACAAGCTGAAAGATCCAGAAATTAAGACCAGTTATCAGGGGCTTATTGCTACAGCGGTGAGAAACACAGAAGAACAACCTGATGACTTGGAAACCCTGTGGCTTAAATTCAAGGACATCATAAAGACAGCTGCTGCAGAAGCATGTGGTGAAGTCCGACTTGGGAACAAGAGAAAGAGGACACCTTGGTGGACAGAAGAAGTCAAAGAGAAAATAAGAGAGAAGAAAATGGCATGGAAACAATACTTGGGAGCTAAAAACACAGCAGGACAAATAGAGAAATATAGAGAATATGTGATACTCAGAACAGAAGCAAAGAACAAGGTGCTAGCAGCAAAACAGAAGTCCTGGGAAGAATTTGGAGAAAAGCTAGAAAAGGATGCGCAAGAAAACCAGAAATTGTTCTATAAGACCCTAAAGAACATGAGGAAGGAAAAACAATGCCCTCTTAAATTTATAAAGGACACGCAAGACAAATTGCTTACTGCCCCGAAGGAAGTAATGGAAAGATGGAAAGAATATTTCTCAGAACTCCTTGATGGTGAGCTAGGTAGAGCATCAGAAATGATAACCACTAGCACAGAAGAGGATACAAATGGTGATGAAGATGACATAAAGATGGAAGAACTGAAGGCAGCACTGGAGAAAATCAAGATGGGCAAAGCAGCAGGGCATGATGGTATAACACCAGAAATGGTTAAGTACATGGGAGCATCAGGCGACCTATTACTCCTAAGGGTCCTACAAGCAGCATGGTGCAACAAGGCCATACCAAAGGATTGGGAGATTGCCATCATAACACCGATTTTCAAAAAGGGTGACAATCGACAATGTGGAAACCACAGAGGCATATCCCTTCTCAGTGTCCCTGGTAAAATCTACTCTAGAATCCTAGAGCAGAGACTCCGATGCCTAGCTGAGCCACAATTGGATGAAGCCCAGTGCGGATTCCGAGCAAACCGAAGTACTCAAGACCTAATCTTCACACTCAGGCAGCTGAGTGAAAAGGCCCTTGAGTACAAGAGTGAGATCCATCTTTGTTTCATAGATCTGGAAAAGGCGTTTGACAGGGTCCCCTGGAGCAAACTTTGGGACTGTTTGGCAAGGAAGAACATTCCAGCACCTCTGATTCATGCTATACAGAGCTTCTACAAGTCTTGCAGAAATTATGTGAGGACAGCAAACTATAAGTCAGAAGAGTTCAAGACCACCACTGGTGTAAGACAAGGCGATATCCTGTCACCTTATCTTTTCATACTTCTCATGGACGATGTCATCAAGGCATGTAAGGAGAGAACAAGAAAGTATTCAGTGGGGTACTGGAAGATGAGACAGGTCTGTATTTCAGAGCTAGCATTTGCTAATGATGTTGTCCTGATTGCTAAATCAGAGACACATCTCCAATCCAACCTGCAAGTCTGGAAGGAAGAGCTGGAGAAGAGAGGGATGGTCATAAGCAGCTCTAAAACAAAATCCATGGTGATATCACGAGAAGAAAGAAAACATCAGATTAAGTTGGGAGAACAGGTCCTGGAGCAGGTCGACCACTTTAAATATCTCGGAGCTATTATAGACCGAAAGGGGGGCATCAAAGAAGAGTTGGCCACTCGAAAAGCAGCGGCTGGGAGACTTTATCAGGCCGTAAATCGAGGATTCCTCAGCAAGAGAGAGGTTGGTAAGAAAACGAAGATGGCTGTATACCGCTCCACCTATGTCCCAGTCTTGACATATGGATGCGAGTCATGGGCAATGACTACAACCCACAAAAGCCAGATCCAAACCTCAGAAATGAGGTATCTGAGGAAGGTGGTTGAAGTAACAAGAAGAGACATGGTCCGCAACCAGACGATACGTCAAGGCCTAAAATCCCACCCGCTGCAGACCCAAATAGAACAGTCCCAACTAAGATGGTTTGGCCATGTCTGCAGAATGGGAGAAGATCGGCTACCACGACAAGCATGGGAAACAAAGAGCCAGGATCCAGACCTCCAGGACGACCCAGAGTCCGCTGGGAGGACAACATTAGACAATCTTTGAAGGACCGAGGACTAGAATGGAACCAGGCCAGGAAGAAGACAGCTGATAGAATAGTCTGGCGCTCTCTCTTCCAAACCTCTACACCTCACGGTAGAAGAGGAACGACTAAGTAAGTAAGTCTGTCCCTCCAACTCTGTCTATAATACTGCCAAGATTTGTGTACGATTCTACATCCTTTAGTGGTGTTTCTTCAAGTTCAACCTTGTTATCATTTCTTGCATTTATTCTCATAATCTTTGTCTTTTCCCTGTGTATTTTCAGGTCCACTTGTTGTGAACTCTCATCGAGAATTTTCATTTTCTCTTTGCAAAATCCAGATCATCAAGCTGTTTAGTCAAATTCCACTGGATTCCATTTCTGTTGTGTGATGTCGATGTTTTCATAACCCAATCTATTGCTAGTAAGAAACAAAATGGAGACCAGAGGCATCCCTGTGTCACTCCCGTTCTAATCCTAAACGGTTCTGTAAGTTGTCCTCCATGAAGAACTCTGCATGTCATATCTTCAAAGGTCTTCCTTATTAAGTTAATGATCTTCATGGGAACTCCTTTTTGCCTCATCAATTTCCAAAGTGATTATCTGTCTACACTGTCAAATGCCTTCTCGTAGTCCACGAATCCGATGTATAGCGGTGAATTTCATTCCAGACTTTATTCAACTATTATTCTGAATGTGGCTATCTCGTCTGTATAGGATATGTTGTGCCGAAAACCTGCTTGTTCATCTCTCAGTTGCTAGTCTATGGACTCGTTTAATCTCTCAAGGATGATTCTGTTTAATACTTTTCCTGACACTGATAGTAACATTATTCCTCTATAACTTGTGCACTCTTGTAAATTTCTCTTCTTAGGCAACTTGACCAGATAACCTTCCTTCCATTCTGCTGGCATTTCCTCTCTCTCCCAGTCTTTGCCAAGTAGTTTGTATAATATCTCTGTTGAGGAATTGTCACGAGTGGTTTTCAAGAGTCTGCCTGCGGTAAGTGTCACAATACGGCTGAGGTCAAAATATCAAAATAAAGATGGAGTAGGAAAATCTGGTTTAGAAAATGTGCATACGGTAGGGACAGACTATTAGACGTTACTAAATGGGAGAAAAAAATTATAATTTATTCATTTTGGGGCAAAGGTAGGTAAACCTTTTATTACACCCCTTAAGAAAAAATCGTGGATTTAGTTGATTAACGGGTGTCACAATTTATGGTTTTAGAATTTTGCATTCGCTAGTGGAGGTAACCTAGGCAGAGAAGTATTCACGGCGTATAGTCTTATTTAGCAAAGGGAGAATAATTATTATTACATCCCTTGAGGATTTTAAGTGAGTTTGAACAGTGCGAACGAATTAGGTTGGCACGGGATTTTGGGGAAGTGAGTGAACGATTTTAATCATGGTGGTAAATCGGTAAATTTAATATAGGAAGTCTGATTTTCCCCATTTAGTAAGGTCTAAAAGTCTGTCCCTACCGTATGCACATTTTCTAAACTAGATTTTCCTACTCCATCTTTATTTTGATATTTTGACCTCAACCTCACTGTGACACAAAGCAAAAGAGTGTGAGTGATTTCTGAGACAAGACAAAAGTGGGAGTGAGGGCTGAGAAGATAGATGAGTAATAGTGTTGAATGTGGATGGAGTGAATTATAGCTGTCAGGAGTCGAAGAACAGATAATGACTCTCCCCTCCTGCACCTCGATGACTATGTTTCTAGCTACATTCACTGGCCTCTCTCTCTCTCTCTCTCTCTCTCTCTCTGCTAGCAGTAAGGTACGGAACACGTTAGTGACTCCACAAACAATCAAGTACAAGTACAGATAGTAACAGGTAAAAGTATAGAGAGTAAAGTCGTCTGATCCGCCGATGTATTGTCCAATTTATTAACAGAAAAAAAAAACAACCTATAGCAAACCAATAAAATATCAATCACCAACATCTAACGAAAAGATGCATGTATCAACTTGAGACGCAATCAAGGTTAGTAATAAAAGGACTAGAAAGATGTATCTACTTAGATTAACCACTTACGACAATTGGGCAGATGTTCTAACAATCCGGCTGCAGAGAATCCTGAAATAAAGATAAGTCCCTACACAACCAATATAATCCGCTGACTGCTGCTTGTCAGCAACACAGCTAAATCATTCACCGTAATGTCCCTGTCCCACAAATATTTCAATTTCTTCCCCTCCCCACCAGTTATCTGAGTGCACTCCCCTAGAAATCCTTCTTCCTAAAAAGCCTACCTACACAATATTCATTTAACAAAGCACTTTTCAAACACTTCCTAAACACTGATTATCTACCCCCATAGAAACATCATTTGCCTGTCAACATCTCATCCATAGGTCATCATTTCTTTTCCTCTTCCGCTCGTTTTTAATGGGAATAATTTGTTTTATATCCATGTAATACTATTATATAATGTAATGTATGTGAGAATGTACCCGCATACCACTGTACTTTAGAGATGTGAATGTTTCCGTTTGCTTAAATGGGTGATGTACATGCAGATATAATTTTTTTTTTTTTTTTTTTTTTTTTTTTTTAAACTGCTGAAAGACTTTTTCTGTTACAGAAGTGCGCAAGAAAGTGTTATTATTATTATTTCAATTTCCGCCAAGAATGTATGGATGTAAGCGAGAATGTGTTTTTGTAATTCTTGTATTGAGGATTGATGACACATTCAAAAATACTACAGATTAGACGTTTTGACCGCATAAGTGAGTGTCGGTATACATAACTTATTTATTTATTGTTTTGTTTATATTATTTTATTTATTATTATTATTTTTTTTTTTTTCAGTCACTATCTTTATTTAAAAAAAAAAAAAAACCTAGGCTACTCATTTTTTATTATGATTGTATACTGTAAATGAATGCTATTATGTTAACTTTATAATGTTGCATGCCTTTAAATTAATGCTTAAAGTAATATGTGGGAATAAAAGGATATAGTATGCAAGATAAATGAGAGTGAAAGGGCAGAATGTTAGACGGGCCTGCGCGCCCAATTCTCAACCCTTCGAAAATAAAGTTCGTTCGTTCGTTCGTTCGTTCGTTCTTCATTGGCACGCGTGCGTTTATACTCCGCTTGGATGACAGCTTGCAGGCTGTGGTGGATTTGATTTTATGAATTGTTGTAGGTATTATTATATTTGTATTAAATGAGATTAGCTATGAAGGTCCCTGAATTTACCCAATAGTATTGTGAACTTTTCAGGGTTCCTTTCCGCTACCACCCCTTTTATCTCATTCAAAATGTATTTATATTATTATATTAAATGACTTCGTTTAGTGTCTAGGGTTATGAATGTAGAGTGTAATGTACAATAATCAACAAACATACAAACAAATAGTTTATTATTCACAACAGCACACAGTACTACCACAATAACATACAAACGACACTTTAAAAGGCTATCTTATTTAAGACCGTGTTTGAATTTTGTGTAAATATAATTTTTACAATTTTACTATCCTGATTCTAATTTATTTTGAATCAGGACTGACAATTTAAAAGTGAAATCAAAATAATCATTTACATCAGTCAAATAGCACAGTAGATCCTTTGTCCATACATAAAAATATTATTCTAAGATACGTCTGTAGTGTTCTTCTACTTTAAGGTAATACTGGTAGTACCACTAGGTTGTTGTTTGAAATCCTACCCTTGTAGTAATGTTTGTTTCTATTTGTCACTCGTGGAACTATTAAATATTTGTCCCAGTTTTATTCACTGTCACTATATAGTTCTTCTAAAGTTCTGTTAGTTGAGCTTCCAGGTGCCGAACACGAACTTATCTTGGCAGTAGAATACAGGTTGAACTTTTCCTCTGCTCGCTCGACAATCTGTTTCCTGTTTGATAGGCAATGGCCACTAGCATGGGCTCGCAGTAAACAGGCAGAGTCCTGAATCAATCAGTTTTCAAGCGTTTGGTACCACATTAACCTCAGTACCCAGGACCTCTGAAATGTGAAGGTTATGCATCCTTCTTAATACCTAGCATATACTAATAGTCCACAGTTAAGGACATGTACATTACAAACAAACAAAAAGGGTCATAGCCTTATACAAACCTATGCCACCATTTACTTTTGATGTGACAATGTACACCAGTATTCCTCTCCCCTAATAGTTACAACGCCACTGCAATTCCAGCTGTAATCTTGTCCATATAATAGGATAGGTGTTATGCTCCTTTATGACACTCATACATATTCTTGTAGTTTTACACCTCTCTGACAGTCTATCACATGGTGGATCAATCTTTAGGCTTTGCCTCATGGTCGCTATAGACCCACTCATGTACAGACATATATTATTATTTCACATTCAATTTTTATATAAAATACTTACTTACTTAGTCGTTCCCCTTCTACCGTGAAGTGTAGAGGTTTGGAAGAGAGAGCGCCAGACCATTCTATCAGCTGTCTTCTTCCTGGCCTGGTTCCATTCTAGTCCTCGGTCCTTCAAAGATTGTCTAATGTTGTCCTCCCAGCGAACTCTGGGTCGTCCTGGAGGTCTGGATCCCTGGCTCTTTGTTTCCCATGCTTGTCGTGGTAGCCGATCTTCTCCCATTCTGCAGACATGGCCAAACCATCTTAGTTGGGACTGTTCTATTTGGGTCTGCAGCGGATGGGATTTCAGGCCTTGACGTATCGTCTGGTTGCGGACCATGTCTCTTCTTGTTACTTCAACCACTTTCCTCAGATACCTCATTCTGAGGTTTGGATCTGGCTTTTGTGGGTTGTAGTCATTGCCCACGACTCGCATCCATATGTCAAAACTGGGACATAGGTGGAGCGGTATACAGCCATCTTCGTTTTCTTACCAACCTCTTTCTTGCTGAGGAATCCACGATTTATGGCCTGAAAAAGTCTCCCAGCCGCTGCTTTTCGAGTGGCCAACTCTTCTTTGATGCCTCCCTTTCGGTCTATAATAGCTCCGAGATATTTAAAGTGGTCGACCTGCTCCAGGACCTGTTCTCCCAACTTAATCTGATGTTTTCTTTCTTCTCGTGATATCACCATGGATTTTGTTTTAGAGCTGCTTATGACCATCCCTCTCTTCTCCAGCTCTTCCTTCCAGACTTGCAGGTTGGATTGGAGATGTGCCTCTGATTTAGCAATCAGGGCAACATCATCAGCAAATGCCAGCTCCGAAATATAGACCTGTCTCATCTTCCAGTACCCCACTGAATACTTTCTTGTTCTCTCCTTACATGCCTTGATGACATCGTCCATGAGGAGTATAAAAAGATAAGGTGACAGGATATCACCTTGTCTTACACCAGTGGTGGTCCTGAACTCTTCTGACTTATGGTTTGCTGTCCTCACATAATTTTTGCAAGACTTGTAGAAGCTCTGTATAGCATGAATCAGAGGTGCTGGAATATTCTTCCTTGCCAAACAGTCCCAAAGTTTGCTCCAGGGGACTCTGTCAAACGCCTTTTCCAGATCTATGAAACAAAGATGGATCTCACTCTTATACTCAAGGGCCTTTTCACTCAGCTGTCTGAGTGTGAAGATTAGGTCTTGAGTACTTCGGTTCACTCGGAATCCTGGCTCAGCTAGGCGTCGGAGTCTCTGCTCTAGGATTCTAGAGTAGATTTTACCAGGGACACTGAGAAGGGATATGCCTCTATGGTTTCCACATTGTCGATTGTCACCCTTTTTGAAAATTGGTGTTATGATGGCAATCTCCCAATCCTTTGGTATGGTCTTGTTGCACCATGCTGCCTGTAGGACCTTTAAGAGCAATAGGTCGCCTGATGCTCCCATGTACTTAACCATTTCTGGTGTTATACCATCATGCCCTGTTGCTTTGCCCATCTTGATTTTCTCCAGTGCTGCCTTCAGTTCTTCCATCTTTATGTCATCTTCATCACCATTGGTTTCCTCTTCTGTGCTAGTGGTTTTCATTTCTGATGTTTGACCTTGCTCACCATCAAGGAGTTCTGAGAAATATTCTTTCCATCTTTCCATTACTTCCTTCGGGGCAGTAAGCAATTTGCCTTGCTTGTCCTTTATAAATTTGAGAGGGCATTGTTTTTCCTTCCTCATGTTCTTTAGGGTCTTATAAACAATTTCTGGTTTTCTTGTGCATCTTTTTCTAGCTTTTCTCCAAATTCTTCCCAGGACTTCTGTTTTGCTGCTAGCACTTTGTTCTTTGCTTCTGTTCTGAGTGTCACATATTCTCTATATTTTTCCATTTGTCCTGTTGTGTTTTTAGCCCTAAGTATTGTTTCCATGCCATTTTCTTCTCTCTTATTTTCTCTTTGACTTCCTCTGTCCACCAAGGTGTCCTCTTTCTCTGGTTCCCAAGTCGGACTTCACCGCATGCTTCTGCAGCAGCTGTCTTTATGATATCCTTGAATTTATTCCAGAGGGTTTCCAAGTCATCAGGTCGTTCTTCTGTGTTGCTCACTGCTGTAGCAATAAGCCCCTGATATCTGGTCTTAATTTCTGGCTCTCTCAGCTTGTAGGTCCTAATGCTCATTTCTCCTGCTCGTTTACTTGGTTTCTTGCGTGATGTTGGGCAGTTCCTAGGCTGAGCAACTCTTTCAGTTGTTCGTTTGATTGTTAGCAGGTAGTGATCACTTCCAATCTCTGGCCCCCTCCAGACTCTTGCATCTCGGACATATCTGAATGAGCTTCTCCGAACAATGGCATAGTCGATCACTGACTTCTCATTCTTGGTTGGTTCACATCTAGTGTATGCATGTATGCGCTTATGGGGGAACTTTGTGTTTGTAATGATCAGATTCTGCTCACTGCAGAATCTAAGGAGTCGCTTTCCATTGTCATTGAGAGTATCTTCTCCATATCTTCCGATAACGCCACCCCATCTAGCATGGTCATTTCCAACTCTGGCATTAAAATCTCCGAGCATGATAACTTCATCTAGGCAGTCATCCACTGTCCTTTGAAGCAGCTCGAAGAATTCCTCCTTGACCTCTGCTCTCTCATCCTCATTTGGCCCATACACTATGACCAGGTTGACTATGGTTTCTCCTTCTTTTAGTTTTACAATATATAAAATACATGTTAATAAATGTCAATCTTACCACAATTTGTTCAATGAAATACACAGAGACGATGACTGACACAGTTTCGATCTGTTTTGTTGCCCAGGCTGCCCAGAAATTGTATTTGTAAGCACAGCCTGATCTCATCTATCGCTGGTAGAATTTTTTCTAGTAATGGCGTCCCCCCTAACGCTTATTCTGACAATATCGATTCAGCTGGCCAATCACTCTTAATTTTAAAGTGTAAACAGTCTTTTCAAAAAATATCATTCAAACCTTTCCTACGTTACTAGGCTATAATAGCCCCTTCAGTCATAACTGACTATGGGAATGCGACCCTGAGGTGACAGCCCTCAGCTGCTTATTTTCCTGGTGCTCCTTTCGACGTTTTCTCCTCACCTCTGCTTCTTGTGTGAGCCTCTCTTCGCCCAATCTGAGGTGGCGCCGTAAATAGCATCGCCACTTAGTGCGATCGGCAGCTTCATCCTCCCATGTTGCTGGATCCATGTCCAGTGCCCTCATATCTCTCTTGCACACATCTTTGAACCTCAGCTGTGGTCGCCCAACTGTTCTCTTGCCATCTGCTAATACTAGGCTATTTATGTTTATTCAAAGGTCAGCCAATAATATTTCGTCTCACTTCAAATGCCACCCAATCAGATTCACTGTTCTATCCTAGCCTATCTGTCACCTACTTTTTTCCCAAAAAATATGCGATCCAATCTAAGCAGATATGACTTGACCTGACAGTATCTCTGATCTCTATGTATTGTTTTATCATTATTTGATTAGTTAAGGGACTATTTAGATAACTAACCACATATTCTTGGTCAGCAAGTCTTCAGGTTCACGAATATACGATTTTTAAGGGGCTATGTGGTTTGGTTCAAAAGTCTATCTTTTTTTCTATGTTAGTTGTTTATTTTTAAACTACTTCTCGTTCACTCTTTTTCCCATGTACTTTCAAGCTAAATACGAGAGCTTAGGTCATTCATAATAAGAGCTAAACATGTTTCCATGACCGTAGTGTATACATTTCTAACTTTTTCATCGTATTGGGGAAACCCCTAAGGCAAGGCTTGCCACTGTGCTACAGTTGGCTTTTAGTTTAAAATCAATGCGAAACGAATTGGCATTTCACCTATTCTTGCCCCTCCTTGTTCCACAATGCATTTTAGGCAAATATTTTCTTAGAACTAGGAAAAGTGGATGTTTATGTCAAGGACGAATTTGAAAAATTGGGTACCGTTTTGTTCGGCTATTCGTTAGCAAAAAATAATCTGAAGGCGTAGACGACACCAACCGTTCTAGAAGAAAATTCTGTTGTACTTTCTTATATTTTGCCTTTATGCTTTGTACTGTTATATATTAATTTAGATATTGTATTTAGAAATTCACTACACATCTCCGCCCTTTAGAACAGACGATCATATGTCAGTTCCTACTTCTAAATACACATAGATGAATTTACTATCTATGCCTGGGGTTCGTCGTACGGATGTCTGCTTAAAAAATCAGCGCCGACATTGGTTTTTCCGGGAATGTACTCTATGGTAAACTGGAATGGTTGTAGGAGCAAAGACCAGCGTAATAATCTAGCATTTTCATGCCTTGCTTGTGACAGACATACGAGTGGTTTATGGTCTGTTTGAATCTTAAATGATTTTCCATAAAGATAAATCTGGAACTTTTGTATAGCCCATATGACTGCCAGACATTCTTTTTCACTTGTTGAATATTTTTGTTCTGCTGTGTTCAACGCATACGCTACTGGGGTTAATTCCCCATCAAGTGAATTTGACCGTTGTAATAGAGCTGCACCCAAACCGATATTACTAGCATCCGTTCTCACTATGAATTCTTGACTCAAGTCAGGTAATTTCAAAATAGGCCTGCTTGTGAGCTTTTCTTTTAATTCTTGGTATGCTAATTCACACTGCGCTGTCCAAATAATTTTATCCGGATTTCCTTCGCGCGTTAAATCAGTCAATGGAGCACATATGGAGTTTAAGTTTTTAATATACTTTTGGTAGAAACCACATAATGAGACAAAAGATCGCACATCTTTTTTGTTTGTGGTCTTGGTGCTTTTTTTAACTTCTCCAGGTTCTTGGGGTCAGGGGTCATGTTTCCCTGATGTACTGTGTGGCCCAAGAATTCCAGCTCTTTACATCCAACACAGCATTTCGTCGGTCTAGCTGTCAAATTGGTCTCTCTCAGTCGATCAAACAACATATTCAGAGAGTTTATGTGTTCCTCAAATGTTTCTGTTGCTATGAGAATATCATCCATGAAGTTGGTGATGCATGGATTCTTCAGGGGATCCAGTAACTTTTTCATCATCCTCGAAAACACACTCGGTGCATTTTTCAGCCCGAATGGCAACATATTAAATTCATAATGTCCTTCCGATGTGCTAAAGGCTAAATAAGGTTTGACTTCCGGCTTTACTGGAATTTGATAGTAGCCTTTGCTCAGATCCACTTTAGAGAAATATTTAGCTCTATTCAGCCTGGCAAACAGCTGATTTGTATCAGGTAATGGATCCACCTGACCTTCTGTGACAGCATTCAGTTTCCTGTAATCTATACACAGTCTGTGTTCTCCAGAGCGTTTTCTCAACAGAACCACACTGGAGCTGTAAGGAGATTCACTGTGAGAGATAATCCCTTCTCTCAACAGATAATCTATCTCCTCCCTTAAAGCTTTTTCCTTAGCGAACAGAATCGAATAGGCTTTCATACAGATTGGTGTTGGGTCTATGAGTTTCATATCATACTCCAATAAATTTGTATGCACCAGACGGTCCGTTAACACATCTGTATGATTATTCAGAACCTGTTGAACCCTCTCCCTCTGATTTTCCGTTAAGTGTGTGCTGATTTTTACCTGTGCAGCGGTCTCACAGGGATGTAAAGGATATTCATGAGAAGTGAGTGGTTCGTTTTTCATCTCCATTGCAACAGACAAGGTCAGTAGGTGTGTCTCTTCCTGGTTTTCTCTGTCCAGATATTTCTTCAGGAGATTCACATGATAGATTTTCTCTTTCCCTTTCTTATCTATCTTATAATTTGTTCTAGACACCTTCTTTCTCTAGAACTGTATATGGACCTTGCCATCCAATTTGAAATTTATTCTGGCTGCCGGGCAGTAGAAGGAGCACCTTCTCTCCCACAGCTAATTCTCGATCCTTCGCTTTCTTATTGTAATAGGCAGCATGCTTTTTCCTGGCTTGTCTCAAATTTTCATTGGCAAGTTTCCAGCCAGTTTTAAGACGAGTGGTCAGCTCGTTCACATATTGATATGAGGAGGTAATATTTTCTTCTGCCTTTTCATCGGTCCATGTCCTTAACAAGGTTACATATGGACTTTTAATTTTTCTGACATAGTTTTCATAATATTGGAAGCCTTGTTTTGAGGACATTTCTTCCTCTTGTAATCATTCACAAATCGACCACTACCATTTTTTCTCTTGGGGTTTTCTTCCCACTTTAAATTCCTTGTGAGAGATCTTCTCTCTCTTTTGTTTTCACCCAGTTCACACGATTCCGACCGAGGGATTGTCGGTTTATCCTGGGGTAAAACATTTCTTTGTACTCGTTGCATTGTGGCCATTGTAAAACATTCAAGTGAAGACTGTCTGTGAAAAGGGGGCTCCCATTCCACTTTGTCTACATTATTAATTTTATTTTTCTTTCCATTGTCAGGCCTAAGTTTGCCCCGTGGCGTTTCTAGGTCCTGATCAATTTTCCCACTTGTGGGTGTTCCCTTATGCAATATGCCACATGCCTCTACAAAATTCTCAATGTCAATCATTTCCTCGGGCCAATAATAATTTTGAGCAATCTTTTGGATGATGGTATCTATTTTCTCATGGTCCCCATCTTTCCCAACATGTAAGCTCCTTATTAACTCTGCCCTATACCTTTTAGGAAGTACCAGCTGTCCCTGACAATTGGATCCAGTTCCAGCCTTCCTATATATCAGGTTGTTCTTCATATAGAAGTCTCCTTTGCCTGGAGGTGTATGACATTTGAACAATTTCTTAAAACAAGGCTTGAGGGTCTTATCTCCAGCCTGCGCATTCCTCATCTCATCTGGAGGGGTATTTATCAGAGTATCCTCCTCCTGTTTAGACTGTGATCTGGTCTGAAGCGTGGCCATGTACATGGGTCTCTTTTTACACACGTCGGTGTTAAGGTTGTCCATCCGACACCAACTACAATATGATCTACCTTTATGGTAAGGTTTTCTGTCATCATATTTCCTTTCATTGAATTGTGAGGTTTTATTGTTATAGTCATAGCGTGGCCTATAAAAATATTGCTTACCTTTGTTCTGGTCTCTATGGACAAACTTATTAAAGTTTTGAGGTGCCTTAAAATTGTATACCTGTTTCTTTTTATTACCAACCACCTCTGCCTGGGCTGCCTGATACCTCTCAGCGACATTGAGTAACTCACCCAGCCTCTCTGGTTGTTCTATGTCCAACACAAAAAGACTCCATTCACTACAAAAGCGTGCAGTGCGTCTAGTTTCTGACAAATGCCAAACACAGTGTGTAGATCTATATAAAGATCTCAAAATACTGCCTCTAAGAAAGCGCTTTCTGTTCAACAAAGCTAAATTTGTTCACAAAATCCTGTCACAGAATGCTCCAACATATCTGTGGCCAATGTTCAAATACAATGAAAGACGCAGTCAACGCCTTAACAAAATACAAGTGCCCAAGCCTAGGCTTGACTTATTCAAGAAAAGCTTAGCTTACTCTGCTGCTCATCTTTGGAACTATCTTCCACATTATCTAAAACATAACAACCTCAGTCCCTATTCATACAATCGTAAACTTTTCGAATACTTTATGAGTTCTGATTATCTGCCCCCCTAATGTGATTATTTTTCCGAACAAATTGTATAATATCGAGTGTAGGTTTAATGATGATGTTAGTGCTTTTCAACATATTTTGTTTCATGGTACTACTTAGTTTGTACTTTTCAACATATTCTATTTCATGTTTATAATTAGATACTGTGAATGTGAGTATGCTATTATTTTACCTTTACAACGTTGAATTCCTTGAATTGATGGGTAAAATATATGTAAGAATAAATGAAATCAGTATAAAAGACGAGAGAAAGGAAGGGCAGAATGTCAGACGGGCCTGTGAGCCCAATTCTCAACCCTTTGAAAATAAAGTTCGTTCGTTCTCTCTTAGACGAACCTATGTTCCTATTTCTCAACACTGGCTCTCTCTCTCTCTCTCTCTCGCTTTCTCTCTCTCTTTCTCTCTCTCTCTCTTAGACGGGCATAAGTTCCTTTCTCTCAACACTTTGAAAATAAAGTTCGTTCGCTCTCTTTCAGTCCCTATTCATACAGTCGTAGACTTTTCGAATACTTTATTAGTTTTGATTACATGCCCCCCTAATCAGATTATCTTTTCTTATAATATAAATTGTAGGTTCTAATGACGATGTTTGTACTTTTCTACATATTTTATGTCATGTTTATAAGTAGTTAATGTTAATATGAGTGTGCTATTTTATTTTACTTTGCAACGTTGAATTCCTTGACATTGATATGTAAAATGCATATGGGAATAAATGAATTCAGTATGAAAGGTGAGAGAAAGGAAGGGCAGAATGTCAGATGGGCCTGCGTGCCCAATTCTCAACCCTTTGAAAATAAAGTTTGTTCGTTCGTTCGTTCGTTCTCTGCACCTTGTTCCATGAGAAACTTTCTCAGTTCTGGAGCCATGGACTCTCTTAGCTGCTCAATAAGGATCATCTCCTTAAGATCTTGGGTTTTCCCCAGAGCAGTCCATTTCTCCAAGTAGGTCTCTAACCGTGCAGAGAACTGGTGATAAGTCTCACCCGACAGTAGTTTGGCATTCCTAAATTTTTTTCTATAAAATTCTCCGTTCTTTTCGTATCTTAATAAAAGAGCCTGCTTTAGCATGTCATAATTGTCTTGGTCATCTCTGCTCATCTTGGCAAAAACTTCATAAGCCATTCCTCTAAGCCCTTGGGATAACTTGAGGCTCCACCTCTCTCTCTCTCTAACCCATATGTAGTAGCTAAAAGTTCAAATCTACTTAAGTACCCTTCGATGTCATCTTCTTTCTCAACAAAATGATCTACATGAAAACCCATAGCTGAGGTTGAGGCTCCCTGACTAGCAGTGGCATCTGAGGCAAAAGGGCTGGCACTATTTTCAGGAGCATGGCCTTGAATCTCCAACTCCCTTAGTCGTAACTCATGCTCCCTCTGTAATCTTTTCTCCTCCTTTTCTGCTTCCCTCTCTGCAGCTTGTCTTCTTTCTTCTGCCTCCAATTTCTTCTCTTCATATTGGAGCCTTTTAATCTCTGCCTCCCTATCTGCCTCCAATGCCCTAGCCTCCTTGTCAGCCTCAATCTGCAACCTCTTAGTTTCTTTGTCAGCCTCAATTTGTAACCTCTTCTCTTCAGCTATCTTCCTATCCTCCTTTTCAATATACTTGTCGCATTCTGCAGTTACATATTGGATCAAAGCTTGACCCTCCATGTTCATTTCTTTCGCAGTCTGCACAGCAGCAGATCGAAACTTTGCCAGATCAGCCATTTGTACTATGCAACCTTTGAAATTTCTAACTATACAAATCTCTAATTATGGCTAATAATTTCTAATTACTGTACTTTTCTCTTGTTGAGGTGATCACTGGCCCAAGACAGTATACATGTTGTTAGGTGTGTAGTGCGAGCGTATGATGAACTGAGTGGGGGTGCGAATGAAGGCGCGAATGTGTTTAGGCTCGTATATATGTAGACCCTGCAACCCATACACTCACATGCAGTAGTCAAGGATGCTTGGACACTGCAGGCACGTTTCAAAACATTTATTGACGAGAACACACATGGTATCAACAGGAACAGTCATTGTAAACAAGGTCATGCTGACCGGAAATCGATAGGTATGCATTAGGCATTCAGCAAGCTGGTAAACATTTGAATATTCGTGCATGGTCAATACAATGTTCTTCAATAAGGACAGTTCGTGGCGTCGCCCTGGGATTACTGACTAAACGCGTCAGATACCTTAATCACTTTGACACATAGGTGCAACTTGGCATTCCCCGCCAATTGCACATTATCAGGCTGTAGTATAATAGCCGAAAACACAGGCCTCGTTCTGACGTCGGCTGTGTACTTCCGATAAGCAGGTTACCATCAACCCTGCAGTAATGCTTATTGTAGACATAAATTCCGCCAATCTGCGGTTCCCACAATATATCTTCGTCACTGGATTTCTGGATGGTATGAAGACTAATAGTCTTGGATGGCTACCTTGAGCACAACAAATAAGTTCTGAAATGGAGGACCGGTGAGCTGCAGTTCACAGACTAGGCAATCTTCTAACATGTTCTGCTACCGAAAGCATAGTAATGGAAAAAGTCGGTATTACCTGTAACCGAGTCCACAGAACTTAACAAGGAACTCTGCTGTCATTCCAACGCACAGAGATTCACTGGGGAAAACTGCCAGTGCAGTTACTTCGAAGATTCTCCCCGAAAAACACAATGGACTCTCGTCCCTTCAGAAACCAGGACACTTCCCGGCTTGCCGGAAGTCTAACTCAACTCCTGCTTAAAAAAACCTGCCCATGTGCATACGCCCGAACTGTCTACATTTGACCCTAAAGGTCAAACACAATGAATGAATAAACAAGGGAAGACAACCCCTAATCAACCTGACATCGCAGGTAAAGACACAATTATTCTTATGATAAAAACATAAGCAAATAACTTGACAGATGACTCCGTCAAAAATGACAGCAACATATTACTACCACCCCCCTGTAAAAAAAAATGAAATTTTTTTTTTTTAATATGTCTATGAGCAAGATTGCGCAAGTATCACTTATGTGCTCATGAAAAAAATGAACCTAATATTAGGTACAATAGACGCATAAACAAAGCGTCTGAAGAGGATACAAATCATCTCCCAACATAGGAGAAAATATCTCCTTTAAGCCAAACAAACTAAGGGGTTACCATTAAAGAAACCTAAGTTGCTGGCAATACCAATCATGTATCAATCATTACTAAATACTATAATTATAGCAATATACAAATGTCATGAATTACAATGCTATATTAGCAACATATCACTGATGGATGGACAAAATGAAATTTGTTAAATTATCTAAACATCATCCAAATACATTTGTATTACAACATATTAGGATATTAAGGACAGACAAAAGTCTGAAAGTGTATCAGGAAAAACTAGGACACAAGATTTAACTGGAATCATGTGGGCATCTGGACAATATGTCCGCCATCACATTATCCGAACCACGGATAGCTCGCACCGTGAAATGGAAAGGCTGAAGAGCAATAGCATAACGAGTAGATCTCGAGCTCTTCAAATCCTTACTTTGCATAGCCGTAAGAGCTTTTTGGTCGGTTTCCATAAAGAAATGCGCGCCCAGAAGGAACCTTTGTAGCTTAAGAATGGACCAAACCATAGCCAACAATTCACGGTCTAAAACCGAGTAATTCCTTTCTGCCGCATTTAGCTTCCTAGAAATATACATTACAGGATGCAGAGTTCCTGAATATTCCTGCATTAGCGCCGCTCCAATCCCAGTGGAAGAGGCATCACTACGAAGAACAAAAGTCTTATCAATCGTTGGTAGTCTTAAGATAGGATGAGATGAGAACAAATTCTTAACCTGATCCAATGAAGATTGGCATTCCTGGGACCAACGCACCATATTAGGAGAACCTTTTTCCAATAACGATGAAAGTGGTGCCATAATGGAGGACAGATTCTCAATGAATCTTCCATAAAATTGTATCAATCCCAAGAGACTACGCACTTGCTTTTTTGTCTTCGGAACCGAGATATTTAATATCTTCGAAATGTTTTGGTCCTCTGTCTTCAACAGACCATGACCAACTCGATGACCTAGGAAGGAAATTTCACTAAACCCAACAAAAGCTTTAGAGGGTTTTGCAGTCAAACTATGCTCACGTAGAGTAGATAGCAATTCCTTTAGACCCAAATAGTGTTCTTCCCAAGTATCGCTGAAAAGACAGATGTCGTCTAAATATGCGATGACATCTGCACGATCTGATAGAATTCGTCGCATCATGCGCACGAAAGTCGCTGGGGCGTTCATAAGCCCGAAAGGCATAAAATTCCATTGAAACAGACCCCTAGGTGTCGAAAAAGCAGTTAGAGGTTTGGCGTGTTCCGTCAGTGGGACTTGCCAATAACCTTTCGACAAGTCTAGTTTAGTAAAGAATTTAGCTTTAGAAAGTCTAATAAGTAGATCATCTAATAATGGCATAGGTTCAGCATCGAACTTCGTAACTTGATTTAATTTGCGATAGTCAACGCAAAGACGTATGTTATTGTCTTTCTTTCGAACAATAACTATCGACGAAGAATAAGCTGAAGTGGATGGTTCAATTATTTGCAGTTGAATCATTTCATCCAATTCTTTCTCGACTTGTGCTTGAAAATGAATAGGTATTGGGTATGGTCTTACTCTGATCGGATTACGATCAGTAAGTATGATGTCATGTTCTATGACATCTGTGTGTCCAGGAATGTCGGTAAGGACATCCTGATATGATTGTAGCGTAGAGGATACTTGACGTTGCTCCTCAAAAGACAAGTTCGAAGAGATTGTAACGTCCCTCCACGATTCCGTTGAATTCAGTGGAATCGCAGGAAGAGGTAAGTTAACGTCAGAAAAAATAGTTTCCTCATCCTGTATAACGGACAGGGATGAGATGTGACCATGTTGGACTGGAGAGTCGTCCGTCGCCTGGAAAATAGGCTGCAAATAGTCTGGACGTTCAATAAACTCTGTTAGCATATTTATATGGAAGGTTTTATGCTTTCCATCCACATCGACGATGTAGTCGACATCGGAAATTTTGGAGACTATAGTGTATGGACCTTTCCATGAAATGAGAAGTCTATTCTCTCTTGAGGGAAGTAAGACATACATGGATTTTGTTGTTTCCAAGAAAAACTATTATCAGGTTGGTAACTTTTATTAAAGTTCCTATAGTCACTGGGATCAACATGTTGAGGACAAGTAAATTCCCTCCAATTCTTTAAAGAAGAACCATCACGTGATGGACGCGTTTGGCAATGTCCACAATCACGGTTATTCCTCTTAATAAAGTTGCTTCTATTTTTCCCTGTAGCAATATGCTTAACTGGTACATCGTACTGACTGAGCTGAGTACGATGGGTACTAACAGTTTTGTTTTCTTTTACCCACTTATCAGGAATCTGGGAATTCGATGCACGGTTTCCCTGAGGAATCTTAAAATGATACTTATCAAAGTCCTCACCGTGATCCAAACTTGATTTACCTTTGTTGGCCTGACGCCAACTCCCATTAGAGGCAGTATTGTTATTCCGTGGGAAACTATATTTCCCACAAAAATTTTTGTTCCCATATTGCTTAATGTTACCATGAGCATTAAGTGCATGGATGTTTTTTTTCTCCCAAATAGAAATTTGTTGCGGGGTGCATTCCTTAACCCCATGAATACGACCGATTATAAGATCCGCAATAGGATTAGGAAGAAGACATGCATGGACATCTCCTGTGAAGAAGGGAGTGTCAATCCTAATAATAGCAGTAGGATAACTTTCCATAGTACCACCAAATGTAACACATTTGATTGTTTTTCCAGTGGCACAGCAAGGATCTATCAGAGACTCCCTAACCCCGACGGTAGTACATCCCGAATCGAAAAGTACTGAGACTAGCCTATCATTTATTAGACCTTTTTGTAAGATGAGAGATCCTCTCCCATCATGCGCAACTGTAGCAGGTAGAGCAGGAAGAGGGTGACCACAACTTAGAGTAGATACAGTCGATGAGTCGAACAATGTTAAGCATTGGGGCATTCAGTTGCTCTCCCAAAATCGAAAGCACAACCAGTGATAGCCCTAGAGTTACCACTATCATTTACTGTATTACAGGCTCCATCAAACTCTTGTTGTGCAGAGTTTGCCTGTTGGAAAGGTCTTTTTTTGTTAAACCTAGGTCTGCCTCGATTATCATTTCCCCTGTAATTATTTCGACTATCATTTCCCCTGTAATTGTTATCATATTGCCTATTGTAATCATCATTCCGGTTTGAATCCCGGTTTCTAAATTCACCATCGTCATAATCTTGACGTCGAGAATGGTTATCTCGAAAGCTCGAATGGTTATTTTTACGATAACCCTTGCGAAAGTGTCTAAGATTATTACCATTAAAATTACGAGAACTACCATCTTGTCTCCAATTCATAGACGAAGAACCATCATGTGTTGGATTACTCCGCTTCAGAGTGTAATTCTGATTACTTCCCCTATTCCAGTTTTGTTGAGCACCCTGAAATTTTTTTTTTGAAATTAGGGCCATATGGTGTTGCCGAAGCAGCTGGCAACCCTTCTTTCACTTTAGAATTGCTAACTGTAGCATGGGGATGCGCTGTGGCATACTGACAACAGTATTCCTCCATATCTTTTAAGTTTTTAGGCTCACGCTCATGAAGGAATGCAAGAAAAGAATCATTAACAGATGACAAAACCTTATCTCGCAATAATAAGTCCATTAGACCTTCATATGTTTTCTCAGTCTGAGACAACTCAACCCATCGTGTAAATGTACGACGTATTTTTGTAACAAAATCAGAGAAATCTATTCCATTTTCTGGCAACATTGTCCTAAAACGAAGACGATAGTCTTCTTCTTTTAGTTGGTATTTTTTTAGCAATGCTGCTCTGACAACATCATAATTAGTCCTGTCATGTTCGTCTATTGTCATAAGAGTAGTCACTGTGTCACCTGTAAAAAATTCCATCAGTTGTTCAACATATTTTTCCTTTTTTATGTTATGCGTATCGCATAAAAATTGGAATCTATCTAGATTTCTGCTACGTCATCCTTTAAAGGATTGAAATGAGGCAATTTAATCCTATTAACAAACTCCTTTGCTCAGCTCCTTAGTTTTCTCTCCTCTGTAGCTTGAAGTTTTTCCCCCTTCCATTTCCATCTGGAATTTTCTTTCATCAGCAGCAGCTTGAGCTTTCCTCTCCTCCAGCAGCAGCTTCTCTTTTCCATCCTTCTTCTCTTCAATGTTCTAATCTTTTTCTAATTTCAGCATCTAGCTTCTTTAGTTCAGCTTTTTTCTCTCCTTTGTTCAGCTTCTGCTTGCAATTTAATTTCCTCTTTTTGTTTCTTTTCCATCTTCTTTAATCAATGGCGAATTGAGCAGATTGAATCCCATTCTTCCAATTCTTTACAAAACTTTTTCACCCTCAGGGTCAACCCTTTGATGAAGAAATCCTTTAGACTTCAAGTTCCTCTAATCTTCTATCCATCCTAGAAATTTATTCAAATTCTCCTCCAATTATTCCTCTTCTCTTCCATTTCCTTTTTTCTTTTTTCATCTGCTAGGGATCAAATCTCTGTACTCTTCCATCCTTTATTTACTCTTTACCAAGGGTCCTGGATGAGAATAAGACCTTTATTATGTCTCTTAGTCTTGTCCCTTGTATGGTCCTCTTGTTTTATCAAAAAAATCACTTGAGTACTCTGTTCCAAAATCACCCGTGTTTTCCGGGGCCCGAAGGGGAGCAAAGAAATAGTAACTCTGTTCCCTGCTCTCAAGCATTCTTTTCGACTAAGGAGGGTTGGGCATGGGGACGGTTACCCCCTCATCCTGTAAAAAATTTAAACACCACAAAAACTTCAACAGATATGGGACCGTTAGTCAAATTCTAACCTTCCTTTTTATAAAACTTTTCCATCCCAGACAGGGGAAGGTCTTCTTCTCCTTGGGGAGGCCCTTTCCCCAAACACTCCCAGCCCCCATCCCCTTTGGTTGGTGACTAACTCTTCCTTTCTTCTAGAAATGGACCCCTCATCTTTAATCCAGATTCCACCTGTCAATGTTCGGACATTAAACGAACAAGGGCGTAAGTGGCGCAAGTTACCCTCCAAATGAGGGAATAACTTCCCCCCTGTCTTCCATCTTCCCCTTTCCAGAAACTCTCCCCCTTGAATTTCCCCCCTGAATTAAACCTGTCCAAACAAAGTGGAAAGGGGGTAGGACAGACATGAAACCCCTCATCAAGGTGAATTTGCTTCACCTCTCTCCTTCATTTCCTCGAAAGTTCACTTTCCCCAGTGAAGGGGGTCCCCCTTATCCTTTATCTTTTCCTCTCACAGAAAGCACCTCATTTGAATGGGAAGCTTTGGACCCAGAATAAAACATATCTCTTTCAAACTTCAGCCCCCCTCTTCTCAACTTGTTATCCATGTAAAATTCTCCTTTGTTACCCTGCTTCAACTTTCGACAAAGAAGAGTCCCTTCCATGAAAGAAGCTTTTTATCCCTCTCTTCAGGAATTTTGGATAAAGTTCTCACCAAAACACAATTTTGATTGTGATCCCTTCAACACTCCCTCCCGAAGTCACCTCCCCTCTCATTCCCCATCTCAATGTATGCAAATGCTTCTTTACTGACTTCCCTTCTTTTCCTTCTCTTCTCCTCTCCTTTCCCTCCCCCGCATTCTCTCTTGTCCTTCCTCAACCCACCTCCTAATTGCTCAATAAGAGAATACCCAACATGGATAGCATTTCCCACAGAAAATCAAGATTTCATTCCTCCTCATTTTCCTTCAGATCCTCATTGCCCTCCCCCCCCTGTTCTTATTTTCTTTTTTTCCCTGTGGCTTTATCACCCCCTCCACTCTCTTTCTCTCTTTGATAGCCCCCCTCCCTGAGAACTTGAGATATTTCTTCCATTTCCAAAATTTTCCCAAACTTATAATGTCTTCCCCCTAACCCCTAAATCAGGAAACAAGAACACTTTGCGTCCCGGTCACAGTATCCAACTGATATTCCCCCAAGTGCTCCTCAACAAGAGATTGATCCATCCCTTCAAAATACAACTATAATTCTATTGGCTTTTTGTTTCGTAGATTTTCCCTTCAGACATCTCAATCAGAAATACTTTCCCTTGGGTCCCCTTAAAAAATGGGAAAGACAACAAAGAACGGGATAACCCCCAATTCCCCACTGTAACACAGAAAACCCCCCCCCCTAAGAAAAAAATAGACTAAAGATTCTCCCCTTTCCAAGAAAGCTAAGTCTTTCCAATAACAAAACACAAAAACTGTATCCCCCCTCATGTGAAGTTTACCAAAGCCAATCAAAAAGCATGTAACAACAGAAGCAAACTAAGAAAAAAATAAATCAAAAGAAACAAGAGGAAGTTTAAACACAAGCAAAACCAGGAGTTCCAAAGCCAAGGCTCAAGAAGAGGCAGACCATGCGGCAGCCTTTCTTTCCTTCCCTAAAAAGAGAGAACTTCTATAGACAAAGAAGTAAATTCAGGGAAATACAGCAAACTCACTTGCCTCTAAAAAGACAAGAATGAAGAGAACTGTTCAGCAATATACACAAATGAAGGTGGACTAATTATTTTGGGGACCTTCTCCCCCCTTCTCCACAACACCCGCCCGGACATCCAGCTTTCCCCAGAAGAGCATGCACAAATTAACGGTTTGAAACCAACGAAGGAAGAATTAAAGACGTAATGAAGAAATGAATGGGAAAGCGTCTGAACCTTCTCAATTTCCAGCATCAGCCATCAAAGCAGATTATCGCCGGACACCAACAGCCCCCCTATGTTTTCCCAAATTACCTTTTGGTAAAGTCCAACTCAAAAAAGAAACGCAGAACAGCTTCTAAGAGATGGAAAAAGCGTCTGGTTAAGTTGCCTAAGAAGGGATCAATTTACAAGAGTATCACAAATTATAGAGTTATCTAAATTATTCAATTACTATCAGTGGAAGGATAAGTATTAAGAACCATTTTTCCTTTGCTTTAAAAGGAAATCCCATAGACAAGAAACAAATTATAGAACAAGCAGGTTTTCGTTACTAAAAACCAGAAAAGTATTAAACAGATTATTTGAGAATAATAGTTTAAAACAAAGTCTGGAGATGGAAACTGACCACTATACATCGGATTTGTTCGACTAAAAAGGCATTTGAAGTGTACTAGAACCAGATACCACTTTTGAGAATATTAGTTGAGTCATTGGAATTCTTTTATCTTCTTTACATTTTGTGGAGTTCGCCTCCAAAAGGCATTTGACTGTCCCAGAGAATCAATTTTGGAAATTGTTGAAGATATGGAGTTTCCTGAAGGATCATTAATTTAATACAGAACACATATGAAGACATGACATGCAGAGTTCTTCACGAAGGACAGCTTACAGAACCGTTTGGGATAAGAACAGGAGTGCGACAGGGATGCCTCTTGTCTCCATTTCTTTTCTTGCTGGCAATAGATTGGGTTATGAGATCATCGGCAAAACACAACAGAAATGGAATCCAGTGGACTCTGACTAAGCAGTTGGATGATCTGGATTTTGCTGATGACTTGGCTCTTCTGTCCCATAGCCGTAATCAGATGCAGGACAAATTGAAAACACTCGATGAGAGGTCACAGCAATTGGGTCTGAAAATACACAGAGAAAAGACAAAAATAATGCGAATAAATGCAGGTAACGATAACAGGGTTGAACTTGAAGAAACACCAATACAAGATGTAGAATCATACACTTATCTTGGCAGTAATATAGACAAAGTTGGAGGGACAGACAGCGATATCAAAATAAGAATACAAAAGGCAAGAAGAGCTTTTATTGCATTGGGAAATATATGGAGATCAAGAGAAATAGGATCCAACACGAAAATAAGAATCTTCAACTCAAATGTGAAGTCAGTCCTATTGTATGGCTCAGAGACATGGAGAACAACAAAGACAACAACCAAAAAGCTACAGACTTTCATAAATGGGTGCTTGCGTAGAATAGAGGGATTAAAATGGTATGACAAGGTTACCAACGTGGAACTAATGACAAGAACTAGACAAATGCCAGTGGAACAAGAAATGAGAAGAAGACGATGGCGATGGATAGGACACACACTGAGGAAACCTGTTGATAGCATTACAAGGCAGTCCTTGTTCTGGAACCCCCAGGGCAAGAGAGGCAGAGGAAGACCAAGAAGTACATGGAGAAGAGAGTTGGAAACAGAGGTGAAAATGATGAGGAGAACATGGAAGAACTTGAGATGATGGCACGTGACAGGAGGACTTGGCATGACCTTTGTATGGTCCTATTGCTTATTTGGGTAACAAAAAATCACTTGAGTACCTGTGGAAAATAATTCCTTTATATCCCACTCACTATGGGCACAAGTCTTTTTTTTTTTTAAAGAACTTGAATATGTATTTCACCTTGTCTCAATCTTTGAAGATAACAAGTCTTTTATCAAAGAACTTGTATAAATATCTCATATAATAATATTTTATTAACAATCTCTATATGAAGAGTGTACCTTATCAATAATAATAATAATACATGACCAAGTATATGTATGTAGACTGTGTATGACAATAATGTAGAACAATCATAAATACAAAAACAAAGATACAGAACAATGACCGAAAACGTTCGCGGAAGTCAAATAAACAATACAGCAAAAGTAAAAAAACGTTACACAAATGTGTAATGATAACCGCGAAAAATAAACAAGACAAATGGCAACACTGTTATAAACGAAAAGGTGTAAAGAAATAAACGGAAGGAATGAGAGAAGAACAGATACAAACAAAATTAATCGAAAATCAAAGAACAGAAAAATAACGAAAACAACACTAACTGATGTCGTCACAGCTAAAAAAAAAAAATATAGCAACAAAAGTCGCTAGCAAATTTTAATTAAGAAAATTGCAATCCCTACCGAACGCTTACAGTAACCCTCGATTAAGTGGCATATTTACCGTAAGACCCACCAACCGAAAACCCGCAAAAGAACACAAGAAAAATACACAAAAATAGTACAATTAACATAAATAGCAATCAATTCAATGTGTTGCAAAACAAGTTCAGTCACAGCTGAAACTAAAGTAAATTTCTTGCTCCTTGCGAACACAGAAACAAAATGTCAAGCGCGCACTGAATGTCAAATCCACTGTAGCATAAAGTGGTATTCACGAACAAAAGTTACTATGACCTTCTTTACTTAGGACTTGCACATTGAATGTTTACAATTTCCACGTACTGTTTACAAACACTTGACCTCGAACAATATAGCTTGAATGCTCGGGCGTAGAAAAGTCTTTTGTTGACTGAAACGTGTAAACGACCAGTGGTACCGTTTACAAAAAGGGACTCGACTTGCAGTTGTGGTCCACGTAGCAAATGCCTAGATGTTAACTTCAGTACTTGTCCTGTTGTTGTTCAAGCAGCATTATAACATAAATGCTAGCACTGTTTATCTGGGTCAACAGTTGATGACCTATTTCTGTCCTGTTGTAGCCAAAACTTGCAAGTGTAGAATTAGCGATGTGTGTTACAGCTGTCCAGTGGGTAGCTTAGACCCACAGATCAGAAATGTAATGTGTACTTGTCCTTCTCACGCAAATAGCCCCATAAAATGTAAATTTCTGGACCACATTTATGTCATCAATAATGTTAATTGCTCGCTCTGTCCACCAGAAATGTATCAGAAGAGCCCACGTAACTGGTCCACCAAAAATGTAACTGTACTTTTCTCTTGTTGAGGTGATCACTGGCCCAAGACAGTATACATGTTGTTAGGTGTGTAGTGCGAGCGTATGATGAACTGAGTGTGGGTGCGAATGAAGGCGCGAATGTGTTTAGGCTCGTATATATGTAGACCCTGCAACCCATACACTCACATGCAGTAGTCAAGGATGCTTGGACACTGCAGGCACGTTTCAAAACATTTATTGACGAGAACACACATGGTATCAACAGGAACAGTCATTGTAAACAAGGTCATGCTGACCGGAAATCGATAGGTATGCATTAGGCATTCAGCAAGCTGGTAAACATTTGAATATTCGTGCATGGTCAATACAATGTTCTTCAATAAGGACAGTTCGTGGCGTCGCCCTGGGATTACTGACTAAACGCGTCAGATACCTTAATCACTTTGACACATAGGTGCAACTTGGCATTCCCCGCCAATTGCACATTATCAGGCTGTAGTATAATAGCCGAAAACACAGGCCTCGTTCTGACGTCGGCTGTGTCCTTCCGATAAGCAGGTTACCATCAACCCTGCAGTAATGCTTATTGTAGACATAAATTCCGCCAATCTGCGGTTCCCACAATATATCTTCGTCACTGGATTTCTGGATGGTATGAAGACTAATAGTCTTGGATGGCTACCTTGAGCTCAACAAATAAGTTCTGAAATGGAGGACCGGTGAGCTGCAGTTCACAGACTAGGCAATCTTCTAACATGTTCTGCTACCGAAAGCATAGTAATGGAAAAAGTCGGTATTACCTGTAACCGAGTCCACAGAACTTAACAAGGAACTCTGCTGTCATTCCAACGCACAGAGATTCACTGGGGAAAACTGCCAGTGCAGTTACTTCGAAGATTCTCCCCGAAAAACACAATGGACTCTCGTCCCTTCAGAAACCAGGACACTTCCCGGCTTGCCGGAAGTCTAACTCAACTCCCGCTTAAAAAAAACCTGCCCATGGGCATACGCCCGAACTGTCTACCTTTGACCCTAAAGGTCAAACACAATGAATGAATAAACAAGGGAAGACAACCCCTAATCAACCTGACATCGCAGGTAAAGACACAATTATTCTTATGATAAAAACATAAGCAAATAACTTGACAGATGACTCCGTCAAAAATGACAGCAACAGATAACTAAGAACAACCACAGGCACTGATAGCTCAACTACTATTTAATTTCTCCAAAAGGAATGCTTTTAGTTTTATACTATCTGAGATTCCTAATATAATTGATAATATTTTAAGAATTTAAAATCCCAGAAGCAACTACCCAATATAGCTGGTGTTATGAGAAATTCAATCCCCAGGAGCGAGACCCCAATATATGTGGTAGGAGAGGTTTAAAATCCCGGACAGGACCCCAATATATGTGGTGGATTTGATGTTATGAATTGTTGTAGGTATTATTATATTTGTATTAAATGAGAAGGTCCCTGAATTTACCCAATAGTATTGTGAACTTTTCAGGGTGCCTTTCCGCTACCACCCCTTTTATCTCATTCAAAATGTATTTATATTATTATATTAAATGACTTCGTTTAGTGTCTAGGGTTATGAATGTAGAGTGTAATGTACAATAATCAACAAACATACAAACAAATAGTTTATTATTCACAACAGCACACAGTACTACCACAATAACATACAAACGACACTTTAAAAGGCTATCTTATTTAAGACCGTGTTTGAATTTTGTGTAAATATAATTTTTACAATTTTATTATCCTGATTCTAATTTATTTTGAATCAGGACTGACAATTTAAAAGTGAAATCAAAATAATCATTTACATTAGTCAAATAGCACAGTAGATCCTTTGTCCATACATAAAAATATTATTCTAAGATACGTCTGTAGTGTTCTCCTACTTTAAGGTAATACTGGTAGTACCACTAGGTTGTTGTTTGAAATCCTATATAAGTATATGAGGAGAACTGCCGTAAGACGGGGTAAAACAGTTGAAAAAAAAAACAACACACACACACCCACACAAATAGTAATACGTCTTACAAGGAGAAGGACAAGAAAAATCTACGTTGCGGCCACAAGGCCTTCGTCAGGGACAGACAAACAAGAGACAGGAGGGAAAGAAAATGAGAATTAAGTAGAGAACATGAAACTATAAAAATAAGAGAAAACAACTCCCTTAATATTTAGCTTGAAAGTACATGGAAAAAGAGTGGCAGCCATCTTGCTTCCCATGTGACTGGACTTAATATTAATGGAGTTTTTTTCTCTTATTTTTATAGTTTCATGTTCTCTACTTAATTCTCATTTTCTTTCCCTCCTGTCTCTTGTTTGTCTGTCCCTGACGAAGGCCTTGTGGCCGCAACGTAGGTTTTTCTTGTCCTTCTCCTTGTAAGACGTATTACTATTTATGTGGGTGTGTGTGTTTTTTTTTCATTTTTTTTCAATTGTATGAAATCCTACCCTTTTAGTAATGTTTGTTTCTACTTGTCACTTGTGGAACTATTAAATATTTGTCCCAGTTTTATTCACTGTCACTATATAGTTCTTCTAAAGTTCTGTTAGTTGAGCTTCCAGGTGCCGAACACGAACTTATCTTGGCAGTAGAATACAGGTTGAACTTTTCCTCTGCTCGCTCGACAATCTGTTTCCTGTTTGATAGGCAATGGCCACTAGCATGGGCTCGCAGTAAACAGGCAGAGTCCTGAATCAATCAGTTTTCAAGCGTTTGGTACCACATTAACCTCAGTACCCAGGACCTCTGAAATGTGAAGGTTATGCATCCTTCTTAATACCTAGCATATACTAATAGCCCACAGTTAAGGACATGTACATTACAAACAAACAAAAAGGGTCATAGCCTTATACAAACCTATGCCACCATTTACTTTTGATGTGACAATGTACACCAGTATTCCTCTCCCCTAATAGTTACAACGCCACTGCAATTCCAGCTGTAATCTTTTCCATATAATAGGATAGGTGTTATGCTCCTTTATGACACTCATACATATTCTTGTAGTTTTACACCTCTCTGACAGTCTATCACATGGTGGATCAATCTTTAGGCTTTGCCTCATGGTCGCTATAGACCCACTCATGTACAGACATATATTATTATTTCACATTCAATTTTTATATAAAATACATGTTAATAAATGTCAATCTTACCCCAATTTGTTCAATGAAATACACAGAGACGATGACTGACACAGTTTCGATCTGTTTTGTTGCCCAGGCTGCCCAGAAATTGTATTTGTAAGCACAGCCTGATCTCATCTATCGCTGGTAGAATTTTTTCTAGTAATGGCGTCCCCCCTAACGCTTATTCTGACAATATCGATTCAGTTGGCCAATCACTCTTAATTTTACAGTGTAAACAGTCTTTTCAAAAAATATCATTCAAACCTTTCCTACGTTACTAGGCTATTTATGTTTATTCAAAGGTCAGCCAATAATAGTTCGTCTCACTTCAACTGCCACCCAATCAGATTCACTGTTCTATCCTAGCCTATCTGTCACCTACTTTTTTCCCCAAAAAATATGCGATCCAATCTAAGCAGATATGACTTGACCTGACAGTATCTCTGATCTCTATGTATTGTTTTATCATTATTTGATTAGTTAAGGGACTATTTAGATAACTAACCACATATTCTTGGTCAGCAAGTCTTCAGGTACACGAATATACGATTTGATTTTTAAGGGGCTATGTGGTTTGGTTCAAAAGTCTATCTTTTTTTCTATGTTAGTTGTTTATTTTTAAACTACCTCTCGTTCACTCTTTTTCCCATGTACTTTCAAGCTAAATACGAGAGCTTAGGTCATTCATAATAAGAGCTAAACATGTTTCCATGACCGTAGTGTATACATTTCTAACTTTTTCATCGTATTGGGGAAACCCCTAAGGCAAGGCTTGCCACTGTGCTACAGTTGGCTTTTAGTTTAAAATCAATGCGAAACGAATTAGCATTTCATCTATCCTTGCCCCTCCTCGTTCCACAATGCATTTTAGGCAAATATTTTCTTAGAACTAGGAAAAGTGGGTATTTATGTCAAGGACGAATTTGAAAAATTGGGTACCGTTTTGTTCGGCTATTCGTTAGCAAATAATAATCTGAAGGCGTAGACGACACCAACCGTTCTAGCAGAAAATTCTGTTGTACTTTCTTATCTTTTGCCTTTATGCCCTATACTGTTATATATTAATTTAGATATTGTATTTAGAAATTCACTACACAGGCTGATAGCAGATGGCGAAATGTTGACCCTATCTTCTTCCGGTTTCTGCTGACAAATCCGTGGAAAAAACAACCCCACTGTAAATCCCTTTCGAAGAGAATTATCAGGACCAATGCTAAGTCCTCTAAATGTGCAGGCGTACTGTGAATCCAGGATCTAACGGGGTGGCGATGAAATGCACTCAAGATTTAATATGTGTTGGAGGTAATAATCCACGGTGTGCGCTGGCTAGCTACTCCTATGCGGCGCGTGATACTATGGACGACGTAACTCTTTGATGTTGACGCCAGTGAAGCATGGGCACTCTACTTACTTGACGAGGTGGCGTTAAAAATATATTCCCAGCGAGGGAAACCCCTCGAAGAACCAGAAGTAGGGTGTCGGGAAAATAACAACTGTAGTTGGTGGGGGACATCCCAGTGTAAAATGGCAGCTGCTATATCCGGCCTTTACAGGAAGGCAATTACGGTCGATGGCTCAGAGTGTCCTTAACTCCGTCGGAGTTAACCGGTTCTTGCTGAAATGAAATCATAGTCAAAAATCTATTATCATCTAGCCAACATAAATATTACAACCTAGAAAACAAACAATTGCATAGACAGGTACAGATTTTTTGCAAGCCTTCCCCCAATATCCCTCTCTCCCCTTCTCTCTCTCACTGACTGTTAATTAGACGAACAAGCTCGTAGGTGACTGGCAGGCCTACTCGCGACTTGAGAAATCAGGTTACCCACGGCGAGCGTGGGGTTTTTAGGTATGTAAAGATTCCTGCCCCATCTCTACTTGGTGCGGGACTGACCTTACAAGTATCGGTCAGTTATGACTGACGCGCAGGCGTGTAAACAAAATCGCATTGCCCGTCTCAGGTTATTTCTCGGGCTGCGATGCTCAATAGCATCATATTTACATGTACTCATATGACAACACTTACGGCTACTCTTGGTAACCTCTAATTGAATTACAAATGTCAATATAGCACACAAGTGATCAAATAAATTAAAGTTACATGTTGTTAAAATGATTTACAAAGATCCGCCATGTAAGCCACAAACAAACACAATCGCTTATGGTTACCCTCTGTGTTAAAAAGAATTCCCTCCACGTAAGGCTCAATTACATAGTTACACTTAGAGGGGGGAAATTATTCTTTTAATGAAACACATCAGATATATGTACATTCCGTGCATAAGAGGGTTCTCTAAGAGGGCTTTTCGTGAAGCGTATTAAGTTACACAACCATTTGGCTTTAAAAAGAAAAACCCGTAAGTGGCATACAAACACAATTTACTTTAGAAAAAAAACTCTACAGCTTCGTAGTGCTTGTTGGGTAATGGCCGAACCTAAAAATGTAGGAGCCACTATAAATGAACTTATCTGACTAAATCTAATACCCAAGAAAAATAACAATTACCAAGTACTTAAGAATTCTTACCGAGATTTGAGAAGAATTTCCTACACTGAATTTTTGCCGGCAAACTGCACAGAAATCTCTACCCTCTCGACGGGAGTTCCAAGGACTGAAAGCATTTAGAGACAGAAAAGAACCAAATATATAGAGCAACTAGAACCACAGAGGTTCACGAGTGGGTTAACACTTGCACAGGGGAATGCCAAAAAACAATCTTAATTACTAACCAGAGATTTCCGCCCTGTGTGGCGTAACTTTGCGAGACCTGTAAAGACAACTGAATAACAGAGTCCTGTAATTACGCTGAGAAAGTCAAAAATAATATAGGGAGGTGCCTGAGCTCCAGGCTAGTGTCAAAGTTTTAGATCCAGCGTCACAGGAATCAATATCTGTTTTGATGGCCTCTGCTGGAATTCCATCTGCATCAGCTGCTTTTCCATCTTCCAGATGCTTTATGGCTGTCTTTATTTCTTCTCTACCTGGTCTTTCACAGCTGATTAGTAGCTCCTCTTCTGCTCGCTCGATGTCTGGGGGATTAGTTGGAGCTAGTCTATTGAGAAGTTCCTCAAAATGTTCTGTCCATCTCTTCATTTGTTCTTGTATATTACTGAGCAATTTTTCATTCTTATCTTTTATGAGGCCATTTGCGTGTCTATATTTCCCTGTTAGCTTCTTTGTTTTGTTGTATAGGTCCCTCATATTTCCTTTGGCTGCAGCTTCCTCTGCTTCCCTTGCCAACTCTTCAATATACTTCATCTTGTCTCTTTTGATGTTACTTCTTTGTTTGCTTCTATGTACACTTCATGAGCCTTAGCTTTGGAGCTTCTGGTTTCTTCTGTTTAAGCTAGCAATAACCCGTCAACATTGACAGGTTATTAATTATAGTGTGTTGTTTCTGTTACATGTATTACAGACGGTACTATCACTACTGTGGTCATTTCATTGCAGGCGACCGTCATTAGATATTTGTAGTGAAAATTATATGGATGTATTAAATATGAAGACAAGGAGTAACCTTACCTAAATGACATGTGGATCATTGATAATGATGCAATGGACCGTAAATTGACTAAATAACTAACATTTCTTTTATGACAACATGTCTCGTAATTGTTCGCGCATCTTTAAAAATCTTGCCCTGGTCGACTTATTGCCTCTGAGAAGCCATGGTCGACTTACTGCTTCTGAGAACAACGTTTGAAGTTTACGAAACTCCAGTTCAAGTACTGTTTATCAATCGTGTTGTTGGCTACTGTTAACCAGTTTATTTTCTTTAACATTTTCTTGTGGAAGGAAGACAAAGTTAATATATATGCTGATAATAACGATCAGCTTAGGTCAGGCTTACGGATGGCCGACCGGTGTGTGAGTGAGTGACTGTCAACATACGCGAATGCAAAGGGTTCTGGCATACCAACACAGACTGGAACCACACACCACAGTAAACGTAAGCGTCAGGAAATGTTGAAACGACTGGTAACGTTATACACAGTTTATTACCGACACAGTGACGTAGACATCATGGCATGAATAGTTCACAGCATAAACATACAGCATCGGGTGAGTAAATCCAAATATCCGTTAACCGGGACCGCATACATCACGGTTCATAATAACATAACTTGAGCTGACCTACTCCAAGGTTTTGAATACTCAGTTCTATACATAAACAAGCCAGCATAGTAAATCCAAGGCTTTGAACACAAATGCAGTACAACAATAAGCCCGTGCAATCCAAGGCTTGAGTAATAAACGCAGTACATCAATAATCCATCATAATCCAAGCTTTGAACAACAAAATGCAGTATAACAATAAGCCCGTGCAATCCAAGGCTTTGTATGACAAATACACCGGGAGAAAAACATTCCCGTAAATACGAAATTATCCGCTTGTTTGTGTAATTCATCCTGTGTAGCTCCCGGTTGACAATAGCATTAGATACCTCTGGGCTTCCCAACTCGATCATGCGCTGCCGTATGTTTTCTACACTCTTCATTGGCCCAGCCCGAACGATTTGGGCGAGACACCGATGGTCCTTTGTGACCAAAATTCTTGGCCTCCCACTACCTTCTTTTCGCTCGATTCCATTACCTGCTTTTAATTTACTCACAACTCTGTAGACAGTCCGCTCAGGAATGTTCAAGGTTTTAGAAATGTTGGAACATGTTTGATTTCCTTCATTCCAAAGCTGTGAAATTAACATACACTTTGACTTTGTATCCATTTTCTGCACTAGCATTAGAAATTGTCGTCTGCTCTTATATCAAGGGACGTTACTCTACGCTAATTTTTTTTTTACTTTTGGTAGTGTTTGCTCACTTAAGTGGAGTGCAAATTTGGGGCAGAACATGCATATTTAATTAGATTTCAGCTTATTTAGCTGAGCAATATGACTGCCATTTTTTTTTGCAAAGTACTGTATATATATATATATATATATATATATATATATATATATATATATATATATATATATATATATATATATATATATATATATATATATATATATATATATATATATATAATATGTGTGTGTATATATGTATATGTATATGTATATATATATATATATATATATATATATATATATATATATATATATATATATATATATATATATATATATATATATATACTCAGCCCTTTATCAAATATTCTCCTTTACAAAAAGAACCCACTGGAACACACTAGCGAGATGGGACATCGACCATCCCGAAGCTCTGCCAGGAACGCACTGTCAAGAGATTACTGCATCCCAGAACAGCTCAGTAAAAATCACTCATACGCGGATTAACCGCGTGAGACTATCGCTCAGCTCAACCCGTCTCTCCCCAAACTAACACTAAGAATATTCGACAACTTTCTTTATCCTTTTTTTTTTTTAAACAAACTAGCAACCACACAGTTGAGCTGTGTTCAAAAATTATCGAGCAATAAGTCCCCACCTCAAAAAAATCATCTCATCACTAAAGCGTGCTAACTAACGTGTGTACAAAAATCCGACCCATACATATAAATCTCTAACACCTAACTCCCATTAATAAAACATGACTTAACAGCTGCTTCCCATAATCAAACTGTTCATGCACACCTTCATTTGTGCATTTTTTTATATTTTCGGGAGAGTACTTATAAGTGGAAGCAATACAATTATTGTCTAACTTTCAACCACAGTTGCACCCCCTTAGCTGTGGTTGAAAGTTAATGTACTCTCTCGAAAATAGCAAATGACGGTGTGCACAATGTGACTGACCGACCGACCGACCGAAGTACTTACAGCGGGTATTATGGTATTGAATCTGCTGTCTTGTTTTTCCTGTCTTCTATCTTGGTAATGGTTTCTGTTGTTATCTATGCTTTGTGCTGATGTTCTCTTTTTCTCAGTACTTCTTCACATGTCTCGTTCCATATATTTGTTACTTGTTGCCAGTGGTCTTCCTTATCTGTTTCATCTTCCAGCTGTTGGAGTACTTGGTATTTGTTGGATACTGGGATTGAAAATTGTTCTCTTATTTCCTGATTTCTTAGATATCCCACATTATACTTTTGTCTATAGTTAAATACTGTTGTAAATTTCTTGAGTTTTAATTTTGATTTAGCCAACAGAAGATGGTGGTCTGATACCACATCTGCTCCTCTACATACTTTTACATCATGCAATGATGACCTAAACTTCTTACTTATGCATTTGTGATCAATCTGATTCTCAGTTCTGTGGTCTGGTGATATCCATGTTGCCTTATGTATTCTTTTATGTGGAAATATGCTTCCTCCTATAGCTAGTTGATTTGAAGCACAGAAGTTAGCTAATAGCTCCATATTCTCGTTCATCATACCTAATCCATGCTTTCCTATGATTCCTTCAAAGCCGGTGTTGTCTGTTCCTATTTTCGGGTTTAGGTCCCCCATCAAAATTGTGATGTCCTTTCTTTTCTTTTTGTCCAAGACATTTTGTAGTCTGGTGTAAAAGTCTTCTTTACTTGAAAATAATTTGTAAAACGCATATGAAAATAAATGAGTTCCGTAAAAAAAAAAGATGAGAGAAAGGAAGGGTAGAATGTTATACGGGCATGCGTGCCCAATTCTCAAATCTTTGAAAATAAAGTTCGTTCGTTCGTCTCTCTGAAATTATTTTACATAGCGAATCATATTTTGTTCGCATCTGAGTGTCGCCAGTGGACAGCATCGGTATAGCTAGTAGTCCTTATCAGCACTAAGCCCTTACTATGGCTTCATCGGAGTAGACTATATATTAGGGCGATTAGTATATAAAACAACAGAATACCACTATATATATAAAAAAGAAGACCATATATAAAGAAGGAAGAACGTTGGGCCTAAATAATGTGCAAGAGCTAGAGGAGTGGCATCACAACGAACAACCTGGAGAGCACTGGTTTCTGCCTTATGCGCCGTGTTTGGCGCTTATATTATTATTATATATATATATATATATATAATATATATATATATATAAGAATATATATATATATATATATATATATATATATATATATATATATATATATATATAATATATATATATATATATATATATATATATATATATATATATATATATATATATACTTCAAGTACAAAGAGCCATTTTCACGGCTTGACTATGCTTGCTTGCGAACATCATATGGCATGACTTAGTATTTATCAATGCTGCAAGTGCTAAGGTCCTTAAATATACTTCATCATACTAGCTAATAGAAATTAATAGTCCTTTTCAGGGCGTAGTATTTATCAACGCTGCATTGGAGCTAACAGGGTTCGTTTATATTTGAATGACACTTCCACTCTGATATAACCGAAGAACTTCGGTCTAGACTGAAAGGACCGCGCCTCGCCACAAAAAAGCGAAAACCTCAACGACCTCCCCCACCCACAAAGAAAGATTAATTTTCAGGTTGTTACCTCATTATTTGAGGTCGGAGTGGCTAAGAGGAATGGCGCTCGCCTCGAATTCTCTAGGTTCCGGATTCGAATCTCAACAGAGCGAATATAATTTATGGAAATTTTTTGTCAGAACCAGTGGTCCTAATGTTGTCATACTCTCCCCTGATCTCCTGGGTAATGAGATGCAAACTAGCCTTCTCTGATAACAGCGAAAAAATAGGAGGTCCGGTGTGTAAGTTGAGCACGTTAAAAATACCACAGCAGTTGGAATCGTAAAGAGTAGGCCATAAGGCCGCTGCCCTGGTAAAATTTAAAAATTAGAAACCTAACCACCACAAAACTATTTTTAGAATGTTTGATTCCTGTATACACACATTGGGGTTGTCGCTGATGCTGACATCCTTCTTGTGTGATCTAAGGGAGGAGATCGGAGCACTGATGGAGTTGTCCTTGTGCAATGACGATAGTTTTTACAACCAAAACCAAACCTCATTATTTGAGTTTTCTTGTCTCACGGGGCGGTCCAACAAACGTTGACGGTTTACGCCATATCGTATTGATTATTTAACGTCTTTCTTCTATTTCTCTTAGTACTTCTTCTTTTGATTTTCTGACTCCAGGGTATCCATTACATCCTACTGTGAAACGTCAATCGGCTGTCTCCGTGTTTCTCTTCGTTTATTGTCACGTGCATAAAAAATGTAGATCCTATGACTTCCTCTTAAGTACAATGCCAGATAAGGTAAACCAGCATGTCTCTCCATAATTTCCTGTCTACAAGACAGTTTATCAGTTCTTTTCTTGTGTAGCCGCGTGCAAAGCACATGCGATCATATCAATGTTTAACAAGATTGAAAGTACTTTACTAGATAACTTAAAACGAAAAATCAGTTGCACCAGCTAGGTTATGTTAAATAAAAGTATTAGGGAGGTAACTGAAATTCAGAATAGATCACAATGACCAGACAGTTGTCAAAAAATGATGAATACGTTAGTTCGTAATACGTGACCAACCTGTATTAAACGACAAGTAGCAAGGTCAATTATATATTTAGCTTGAATAAAACTAGATGGCGGAAAATTTAGCTAGAAGGTCGCCGGCGGTTGGTTGGAATACAATTAAATAAAAATAATTCAACAAAGGAGATAGACTAGGAATTATATCCAAAAGGATATTATTCAAATATAAATAGTTTTAAAGGTAATTAATATTTTTCACCTTCATCACATCTGCTAAAAGTTAGCTAATAATCTTTAAAAATTGATTATAACTGCATACCTAAACGGATTTAAATATAAATTGGATAGAATGGAAGCCTCATATGGAGAAAAGGAAATGATACATAGGAAGGAAGGAAGGATATAAGTGTGTAGTGAACAGAAGAAAAAAACAAGTACAGGAAAAGCACAGATCGCCTCAAATCGCCTCAAATCGCCTCAAACCGAGAGATTAAACGAAAATCATTTTGGACTTTAGGAGGTGCTTTCTCGTACGGACGAGAGACTGAAATATAAGGACAGAGCGGCGCGTTGGAAATCACACACACCAAATCCAGAAGCCAGAGTGAGAAACTGGAAGACAGCATCTACAAGAAAAGTTCTATTTTCACGCTGCATGCAGGGCAGATTAAATTAAGCCAATACAGTCTCACCGTGAGCTTATAAATCCTAAGAGGGTATGTAAGTTTATCAAAGATATATGTATGACTAATATCATTTAATTTCAGATGTTATTTACGATTAGATTGTATCAAACATGATAAAAAGGGAATGACGCTAACCAGAGATAACCTTCACCGGCATTGTCAGGCAGCATAACCATTAATTGGTTAGCCAAATATATCATGGCTAATTCTTGCCTGGAAGCTTACGACATTCCAGCAAGTACATAAGTGACTTGGCATCCATGAGTGGAAGGCAAAGGTTATATCGTACCCATGTATCATAACATGTGATTATTCATGTATTTTGTTAATTCTGCACAGTATACATTATCTTATCATGCTATCTCTGTAACATACTACCATGATTCATTCATTTATATACAAATACTGAAGACATGGTCGCATCATGAACAGCAGTGGCTGGTGAGATTGTTGGAACACCATGGCCACCTATTACCTCTTGTTCTAGGTTTTTATGATCAATGTTTATGATCATTCCTGATCGAGAAACTAAAGACTTGAGGATCGTTGATCCAGCTAACTGAAGCCTAGAGGTCAACCAATCTTCAACACCTTAGTCCCCCGTAGTTATAGGGCGGGCTTAAGGAAAGTCTTCCGTATTCAAGTGTGTCTCAGGAACCTCGAGCAGAAGTTGCTAATAACATAAGATGAGTTATATGTGTATCCATCCAACAAACACTGTGAGCAGTTTCTAAAACGACTGTCTAATGATGACAACTAGATGGCAAGAGATAACGTGACAATCCTTTTGTTGTAATTTCAGTGAAAGATAAATCCAAGACTTTTTCTATTACTTATTTTAATTTGTAACTATAAATAATCATTCATTTTACCATCTTCCAACACCCATTTCTCATTACAAGAATATATAGATGTACATAATAAATTATGAAATTGTACTCATTTGACTTGTTAAATTTTTAACTGTTAAATTTTGAGTTACCTTTTCAAATTTAATTATCTTATCACATAGGGTTACTATAGCAACTTATACTTCTGAAGCCTAAATCTATTGTCCAGCTCAGAGTATTCACAGCTGTAACTCACTTGTGATACCAGTGTACTTCTCAGGCACTGGAACTTCATACTTTCTGGAGAGAGATTCTACTTCTGCTCTACCACTATTATCATATTAGGAAAACCTTTCGCTACAGACAGATTAATACGTGACTGAAAGATTACATCAGCAGCAGTTCTAACATTATATAGGAAAAGTCCTTCACTAAGTTATATACTAGCAACTACAACAGGTTTAGAAACGTTCCCCGCACTCAAAAAATGTTAACGAATAACATAAAATGGTCAGAACGGACTGGCACGAGGGAATATCTGTCGGCTGGTGGAATCTGCAGGAGAACGGTTGCTAAACATCTGGGAGGGTCCCTATAAAAGGGACAGACGGAGCAGCAGAGCTAGAGATTTAGAGACCATAGTGCAGAGTGACAAATAGGACATCCTTTCGGCTAGAAGAACTTCAAAATTCTAAGATAGAAACAGAAATGAGTAAAAGATCTCTTCAACAGACTGCAAGTTTCCAACAAACCAGCACTACGTTTTTCGGCTCACGTTTTCTAAAACAGAAGAGGTAACAATATTATGCATCTTGTAAATTTATACCTCCTTAACCAGAACGCTGAAATAGAGAAACATTCAACTTCGTAATACCGAAAGACTTTATAATTGGCTGCTACCAGAGATATCAAATAAATGAGAATCGCTGCACTTGCAATTGTACAAAGTTGTTACAGAAGTACAACCAGTTGTTACAGAAGTACAACTAGTTGTTACAGAAGTACAACCAGTCGTTACAAAAGTACAACCAGTTGTTACAGAAGTACAACCAGTCGTTACAGAAGTACAACCAGTCGTTACAGAAGTACAACCAGTTGTTACAGAAGCACAACCAGTCGTTACAGAAGTACAACCAGTTGTTACAGAAGCACAACCAGTTGTTACAGAAGCACAACCAGTCGTTACAGAAGTACAACCAGTTGTTACAGAAGTACAACCAGTCGTTACAGAAGTACAACCAGTCGTTACAGAAGTACAACCAGTCGTTACAGAAGTACAACCAGTTGTTACAGAAGTACAACCAGTCGTTACAGAAGTACAACCAGTCGTTACAGAAGTACAACCAGTCGTTACAGAAGTACAACCAGTCGTTACAGAAGTACAACCAGTCGTTACAGAAGTACAACCAGTCGTTACAGAAGTACAACCAGTTGTTACAGAAGTACAACCAGTCGTTACAGAAGTACAACCAGTCGTTACAGAAGTACAACCAGTCGTTACAGAAGCACAACCAGTTGTTACAGAAGCACAACCAGTCGTTACAGAAGTACAACCAGTCGTTACAGATGTTCAACCAGTCGTTACAGAAGCACAACCAGTCGTTACAGAAGTACAACCAGTCGTTACAGAAGTACAACCAGTCGTTACAGAAGTACAACCAGTCGTTACAGAAGTACAACCAGTCGTTACAGAAGTACAACCACTCGTTACAGAAGTACAACCAGTTGTTACAGAAGTACAACCAGTTGTTACAGAAGTACAACCAGTTGTTACAGAAGTACAACCAGTCGTTACAGAAGTACAACCAGTCGTTACAGAAGTACAACCAGTTGTTACAGAAGCACAACCAGTCGTTACAGAAGTACAACCAGTCGTTACAGAAGTACAACCAGTCGTTACAGAAGTACAACCAGTTGTTACAGAAGTACAACCAGTTGTTACAGAAGCACAACCAGTTGTTACAGAAGTACAACCAGTTGTTACATAAGCACAACCAGTTGTTACAGAAGTACAACCAGTCGTTACAGAAGCACAACCAGTTGTTACAGAAGTACAACCAGTCGTTACAGAAGTACAACCAGTCGTTACAGAAGTACAACCAGTTGTTACAGAAGTACAACCAGTTGTTACAGAAGTACAACCAGTCGTTACAGAAGTACAACCAGTCGTTACAGAAGTACAACCAGTTGTTACAGAAGTACAACCAGTTGTTACAGAAGCACAACCAGTTGTTACAGAAGTACAACCAGTTGTTACAGAAGCACAACCAGTTGTTACAGAAGCACAACCAGTTGTTACAGAAGCACAACCAGTCGTTACAGATGTACAACCAGTCGTTACAGAAGTACAACCAGTGGTTACAGAAGCACTACCAGTTGTTACAGAAGCACAACCAGTTGTTACAGAAGCACAACCAGTCGTTACAGAAGCACAACCAGTCGTTACAGAAGCACAACCAGTCGTTACAGAAGCACAACCAGTCGTTACAGAAGCACAACCAGTCGATACAAGTAGTTCTAGTAGATGACAGACAGAAGGAGATAATACAAGACTGAATCACCTCTTTCTACTCCTAGGAGAAACAATTAGGAATTGTGTTACCTTGCTGAATGCAATAACCGAGCTAATCATCAACTAACTTTTGGTAGAAGTCAACAAGGAGAGAAGAATAAGATTGACTCATATCGTTAAGAATTAATCCACCATGTGTTTCACTGTTCTGAATTCTGTACATCAATTGAGAAAGAAAACTGGAAGAAAACGATGAAAAGAGAATTATCTGCAAATAAATATATAACCTCCAGGGCAAGAGAGGCAGAGGTAGACCAAGAGGCACATGAAGACGAGAGCTGGAAACAGAGGTGAAAATTATGAGAACGTGGAAAGAACTTGAGATGATGGCACGTGACAGGAGGACTTGGCATGTGTTTGTTGAAAGCCTATGCTACTTTGGGAGTGAAGGGTTATGAATGAATGAATGAAATATACAACTTCTCCCGGAGTTTGTATAGTTTCTACATGTATTTCTGTGGTGATGTCGAGGAAATACATGTCGTACAGTTTTCATTGTCACCACCAGTTGGTAAACGTCCTTATGTTGTGGAGACTGGGTCAATGGACGTTTGTATGTTCTGTGGAGATTCTTCTTAATCATATTGCATCTATCTGGTCATCATGCGGTTACTCAGAAGAACCTGGGAGAGGAGGTTGCCCATAGCCTTATATTTCTACCACAACACCTATACGATCACGCCAATATAATACATCATTGACACATCTTGAGACTCACCGATAAAGGAAAGTTCCACACTGGAGGTTTATCCTTTTGGTTCTATAGAAACCTAAACACCTCTGAACAAACTCTTCCATTGAAAAGAAGCTACGTCGCCAGACTAGAACGAACATTCAACAAAATGCTAACACTAACACACTAACAACCAGACAGTTAAACCAACACTCCAGATGCGCAGCCTCACTTGACATCTTTTCACTACATGCTGCCAAATTGCCCAGTATCATCTTTCGTTGTCGTCCTCTATATCTGTTGTTCTTCAGGTTTTTCTGTCATCACGAAATTTTCTATTTTTACAGGCTTTTCTTTAACTTGCAACGTATGTCACTCTCTTGTCACCTTCAAATCTTGCAATCGATTTTTCAATCACTTCCAGATGAGCAATAGCTCTGAAACTTGGCATAGTTGTGTATTCCACACGACAATACAATAATCAGTCGTAAAAAAATAAAATTAAAATTAATTTTTTTTTTTTTTTTATTGTATCTTCAGTGAAATGGGCGATAACTGCAAGTAATCTAGGTGTATTCTTTCCAACAAGATTGCCTCTCTTGAGAGAAATATTGAAACTTCTTCTCCCCCCCCCCCCCCCTCCCCCCCCATCCCATACACACACTATCGCACGCGCGTGCACAGACATACACACAACTGACAACTACATTTAAAAAAAATGTAATTTACAACTCTTATCAAAATTTAATAAATAAATGAAAAAAATAAAAAATATTAACTTTCCGTGTAATCTACTGAATAATGAAATCCGCCTCCTGTGCTCTGGACTCGTTTGTCGCACACTGATAATGTAATTAGCGGATCGATTACATTTGACTTAGATTGAAACAAAAAAATAACACTAAAAAGAAGAAAATAAAAAATATAATTTTTTTTTTTTTAAACACAGGCATAGTTGTGTATTCCCCATGACAATACACTAATCAGTCGCAAAAATAATAAAATGAATAAAATTAAAATTAATATTTTTTTTTTTTTTATTCTAATGTTTCATCAGTGAAATGGGCGATAACTGCAAATAATCTAGGTGTATTCTTTCCAACAAGATTGTCTCTCTTGAGAGAAATATTGAAACCTCCCCCCCCCCCCCCCCCCCCGCCCTCCACGCACACAATATCGCACGCGCGTGCACAGACATACACACAACTGACAACTACATTTACAAAAATGTAATTTACAACTCTTATCAAAATTTTTAAAAAATAATAAAAAAAATAATAAAAATTAACTATCCGTGTAATATCCTGAATAATAAAGTCCGCCTCCTGTGCTCTGGACTCGTTTATCGCAAACTGATAATGTTATTAGCGGATTAATTACATTTGACTTAAATTTAAAAACAACAAAAACGTAACACTAAAAAGAAGAAAATTTAAAAAAAAATATTTTAAACACATGCTTTTAATGCACTAAAAATATAACATCAAATTGACAAAAAGCCTGGGGCGCTGATTCTACATGAAATTAACTTCTGCTTAATACTTCATTACACACAAATTGGGATAAAAATATATGATATGCGCTTAAGCACACCATTCATTTTGTCAATTTGATGTTACATCTTTTGACTGCAAGCTATAAACTCCTTGAAAAATTATTTGTGGAATTTTAGTGCATTAAAAGCCTGTGTTTAAAATATTTTTTTATATCTTTTATTAATTATTACAGACTTTTCTTTAACTTGCAACGTATGTCACTCTCTTGTCACTTTCAAATCTTGCAATCGATTTTTCAATCACTTCCAGATGAGCAATAGCTCTGCAACTTGGCATAGCTGTATATTCCCCATGACAATACAATAATCGGTCGTAAAAATAATAAAATTAAAAAAATTAAAATTAATACTAATTTTTTTTTTTTGCATTGTATCATCAGTGAAATGGGCGATAACTGCAAATAATCTAGGTGTATTCTTTCCAACAAGATTGTCTCTCGAGAGAGAAATATTGATACTTCTTCCCCCCCCCCCCCCCCCCCCCCCCCACACACACACACAAACACGATCGCACGCGCGTGCACAGAAATACACACATCTGACAACTACATTTTAAAAATGTAATTTATAACTCTTATCAAAATGAAAAATAAAACAAAAAAATAATATTAACTTTCCGTGTAATATACTGAATAATGAAATCCGCCTCCTGTGCTCTGGACTCCGTTTATCGCAAACTGATGATGTCATTAGTGGATCGATTATATTTGACTTAAATTTAAAAACAAAACAAAAAACACTAAAAAGAAGAAAATAAATAATATTTTAAAAAATATTTTAAACAAAGGCTTTTAATGCAATCCCATCCGACATTCAGTTTATGACATTTAATGAAGTGTATAACCATCTTCTATGCCTTAAAAAGAATAACTCATCAGGACTTGACGGAATCCGTAATATGCTGCGCCAGTTATTAGTGATTCACTAACATATATGTACAATCTATGTATCGCAAAGAGTTACTTTCCGTCGCACTCTAAAGTCGCTAAGGTATATCCTCTTTTCAAACCTGGTTCCTCCACTAATTGTAATTTTAGTAACTATAGGCCAGTCTCTCTAATATCATCGCTATCCAAACCACTGGAAAAACACATACATCAAATAACACTACAACACCTAGTTAACAACGACTTGCTAATTGATAGTCAGTCGGGGTTTAGACCTAAACATTCATATCACACTGCTCCAACTAAGATGATAGACAACTGGCACCTAAATATTAACAACGATAACATGTGTGGGGCCGACTTTGTAGACTTTAAAAAAGCATTTGATATGATAGATCACGCTATTTAAGTGAGAAAACTAGAAACATCAAAAGTAAACTTTCAACTGGTGACAATAATTAAATCATTCCTGTCAGACAGAAAACATGTAGTTTCTTACAATAACTCCTATTCAAACCCAGACGTAATAAATACCGGCGTTCCTCAAGGTTCTATACTTGGTCTTCTACATTTTGCCATATACATTAATGACCTTCCACTACACATCAAGCATTCCTCCTGTGACCTGTTTGCAGACGACTGTACTGTTTACAAGAGTGATAAAAGTTGTAACACACTCGAACTATCGTTACAAAAGATACAGATAATTTGATTAAGTGGAGCAACTGAAATCGCATGCTAATAAATATCATTAAAACAAAATGCATGTTAATATCAATGTCGTAGATTTTAGATAGATATTTAAGATAGATAGGTCCCGTCTGAATAGAACTGAAAAAGGTGGTACTCAGTGAGAGGTAAGGTAAAGAAATAGATTTCACGAGTGAAATGGTGAAAGGTAGAGTCTGTCCCTGGATTGAGAAGATACTCTAGTCCAGCCTATCATTTACGACTGAAATTAGTTGATCAGACAGTATACCTCTCTATATATATGAACATATACACTATAACCACTCACATACACACACACAGATAAGTGACGACAATTAGACGCACAAACGTGAAACTATATTAATGGTGTAGGGATATTGGGACGAGCTGACCGACACAGGTAATAAGTTTTATGTTAATGTTAGTTTATCATAAAGAAACTTCACAACATTTATTATAAAAAAATATCAGAATATAAAAATCATAGGTTACAGAATTAATCAAGAAATAGACACATAAGTGCAACTCCCTCTGTTAAGACAAGATCCCGTTAGAAGAAGTTATTACCCCCCCCCCCCCCCCCCCCCCCCCCAAAAGGTCAAGAGATTAGCACTATGGTATAGAATTTGACTATACTGTAAAGAACAGAGTTTCTGGTTAATCTATTCTGAAATGAACAGTATGAGCAAACATAAGAAGGGGAAAAAAACAAAGTGAGTACATTAGTTATACAATATAAGAATTATTCATCCCTGCTTTCTCTCGCTCTGACAAACATGTGATCACATTTCATTCTCGCTTACCTAATAAGTGTTGACAACAGCTTGAACATATCTCCATGCTCCAGGTAACAGATTCAGTGTAGGTTCTTTTGGAAAGTAAGCCCCAGTTCCTCAAATGACTGATTTATCCTATTATTTGGTGAACGCTTACTTTGTTACTTATTATTATTGACTCTGTTCATGTCACAGCAATTAGTCCAGGTATGAAACACAACTTCGAGATCAAATGTCACAGTGTACAGTAGCTTGAAAGATTCGATTGCTAAATAGAATGTCAGGTAGATAAATCTTTTTTCTGGATAAATCCTTGCCACAACCCAAGTGGTCGGTACTCGGGAAATGTTAAATTTGATATTCTTCGCCACAGCGGGCTGAATGTAGATTAAAATGCAAAAGAAATCTGGGTAGCTAAATGTCCAGTTAAATGTTATTCTTATAGTGTCATATATTGGTACTCTCTCTCTCTCTCTCTCTCTCTCTCTCTCTCTCTCTCTCTCTCTCTCTCTCTCTCTCTCTCTCTCTAGGTGAAACAAGAGACCAACCCGGTCCACCTCGAAGACCCGATAATTACAATAAGAATGTCTTTTCTTGTATTTGTTGGACTAGACTTAGACCCTTTCTCGGATTAAGGCCGCTGGTGGGTTTTGGGTTTGTGACCCGTACTAGATATAGGAAGAAAAATGCAAACATTTAATCACAATATCAGTATCTATCCTAACCCGCGCAACGTTATAATTTATTATCCATTCAGTTATAAGATTTGATTAGAAACACACGAGAAGCTTATCTATCGGTCTTATTAACCCGTGAGATAAATTTTAGTCATTTACAAAATTGACACATGATGGATGAAAGATAAATATATTTTTCGTCGGTATACCTTGCCTAGTGCATTTACTCGTCAATTAAAATATCTCTTACTGGTTACAAGCAATTAATTAAATTTATGTTACAGCTGGAAAATATTAGCTATATACATTTAATCTGCTAGCCAATTTAACACAGTAAATCCTAGTGAAATATAATGCCGGACTTAACAATTAGATCACTCAAAAATATTAGTAAATAAAATTACCGCAAACACAGAAATATGACTATCTCCAATCAGAAAACTAAGAAATTCCACTGGTATAATGGATCTAGAATTCGAAGCTAGACGTCTGAAATTTCTGTGGGTATTAGATAAACTGAGTTTAAAGCTGGAGTATATATATTAAATGGTCAGAAAATCGCTATCACTCGCTAGATTTCACGCCTTCGCTTAGATTTTGGGAAATTCTTCGGTCGAATGCTGAATTAAAGCTTACTTTTACACTTATGCCGACCGTAGAATCGTCATTTAACTAACTGCATGTGCCTAAGCCTATGCTTAATGTATTCAAGAAAAGCTTTGCGTACTCTGCTGCTCATCTTTGTGTGTGTGCTTGTGTATTGGGTTACCATCACACCACACTTACATTACCCTAGACATTTAGACGTAGTCACCATTTCTTTATTCACAAATATTCTGTTCACGTTATTGGGTGGAAATGGATTTTATTTAATATAATTAGATTATTGTATGGTAGATATTTGATGAATCGTTCCGTGCCAGGGCTTATGCACTTATCTGGCACGTGAAGCTAAATGATAGTTGTCTTTCCGGCCAACACCATTGCTCTTCAAAGTATGTATACACTTCTTAGACAGCGCAGACTTCGCTGGCTTGGCCATGTTCGCCGCATGGATGATGGTCGCATCCCAAAAGATGTCTTCTACGGACAATTAGCAGATGGCAAGAGAACAGTTGGGCGACCACAGCTGAGGTTCAAAGATGTGTGCAAGAGAGATATGAGGGCACTGGACATGGATCCAGCAACATGGGAGGATAAAGCTGCCGATCGCACTAAGTGGCGATGCTATTTACGGCGTCACCTCAGATTGGGCGAAGAGAGGCTCACACAAGAAGCAGAGGTGAGGAGAAAACGTCGAAAGGAACACCAAGAAAATAAGCAGCTGAGGGCTGTCACCTCAGGGGCGCATTCCCATAGTCAGTTATGACTGAAGGGGCTATTATATTATTATTATAGAATCGTCACTAGAAAACGGACGTGCTTTGATCTGGCATCTCGTCTGTAGCTAATTACGTTCACGAACGAACGGATGTGGGGGGGGGGGGGGGGAACTGTTGATCATCTCCCCTTTCCTCAGATTAATTCCCCCTGACCAAAGTAATTACCGAAAAAGTACGTCTTAACTTATCGCCCTTGATTTTAAAATTAGCCGACTTTTTCTCTGATCTGTCAATATTTCAGCGATTGCCCAATCGTTCGCGTGATAAATAAAGTTAACGGCTCTGGGCTAGCTAATAGGTCTGTTTGTATACATTCCTAGTGTCTGTAAGACATAGAGAAAGAGAATAGGCGTGGCTACAATTTGAGTTCGACAGATATCGAAGCGCATGAATTCTGCGTTAAAGAACGTGGATATTAAAAAGCAAAGAGATGTGGGAACCAGATGGAAGCAAAAACGTGTTGATACATGTAAATATATTTACATACTCTGTCACAATCAACTAGACAAAAATTACAAAATTCAGAGAAAACAAAATTTCAGATCTACATTTGTACCTCACTAATTGAACACGTTAATGAACATAAAACTCTAGGTATAGTCCTTGACCAGCATCTAAATTGGAACTCACATGTACATGCACTGACCAAGCGCAAACGACACAGAAAGTTTACCAGTTAGCTAAAATCAAACATTTCTTTGATGAAGACGCACGAAAATTGTTCTATATTTACAAGGTATATCACATACAAGCATACATTGACTATTGCTCCACAATCTGGGATGGTTGCTCAATGTCCAACACAGAGAGACTCCGTTCATTACAAAAGCGTGCAGTGCGTCTAGTCTCTGACAACTGCCTAACTCAGTATGTAGATCTATATAAAAATCTCCAAATACTGCCCTTAAGAAAGCATCTTCTGTTTAAAAAAGCTAAATTTGTTCACAAAATCTTGTTACATAATGCTCCAGCATATCTGTGGCCAATGTTCAGATGCAATGAAAGACGCAGTCAACGCTTTAACTAACTGCACGTGCGTAAGCCTATGCTTAATGTATTCAAGAAAAGCTTTGCGTACTCTGCTGCTCATCTTTGGAATTGTCTTCCACATTACCTAAGAAACAACCTCAGTCCATATTCATACAATCGTAAACTTTTCCAATAGTTTATGAGTTCTGATTACATGCCCCCCTAATCGGATTATCTTTTCTTATAATATCAACTGTAGGTTCTGTGGTGGGTTTACATGTTATGAATGTTGGTGTTGTATTTAATTTGTAACTGAGTGAGGTCAAGCTGTGAAGGCCCCTGAGTCTAACAATTGATGGGGTGTGTTCTCAGGTACCTTTCTGCTACCACCCTAAGATCTCACTCAGAGTTATATATTACACTTAGAATAAATGGTGACTACGTCTAAATGTCTAGGGTAATGTAAGTGTGGTGTGATGGTAATCCAATACACAAGCACACACACACAGATATTTAATTCTATGATCAACTCAACTAACACAGTGTTTTAAATTTAGTATTTAACAAATCTTTTTACAATTTATTTAGTCCTGAACCTAATATTATTTTGGTCAGGACTATCAAATGAAATCAATATATATATATATATATATATATATATATATATATATATATATATATATATATATATATATATATATATCTATACATATATATATATATATATATATATATATATATATATATATATATGCAATTCAATTAAACAAAAGGGGACAATCTGTCCAAGCACATAATTTAAAATCTAAGAATAGTGTTAATATATCTCTACTACTGTTTAACTGGTACTAGATGGCGGGTTGGGGTTTGTACATCATCCCCTGTCTTTATTCACAAATATTCTGTTCACGTTATTGGGTGGAAATGGATTTTATTTAATATAATTAGATTATTGTATGGTAGATATTTGATGGATCGTTCCGTGCCAGGGCTTATGCACTTATCTGGCACGTGAAGCTAAATGATAGTTGTCTTTTCGGCCAACGGCCACTGTCTCAATCTTCCTGGGGCAATCTTGGTAGAGAGCTTGTACCAAGACTACAGTTCCAGTGGTAGAGAGCTTGTACCACTACAGCAAACTCCACTTTCCCAATATTTATTATATTCAGGAAGCTGGCACTAGCATAGTGCCAGTAAAAAACCCTGAAACATGAAGATTATGGTTTGTCTTAACATAATATCTGATCCAACAACTTCACAATTAATAATGCATTCAAAATCAATGAACAGGGTCAGATCTCTCTGACCAACCCAGCTCATCCAATGTAGATTGATGGAACAACTTGTACCAGTTTTCTTTTTCCTCTCCCCTAATGGCTGCAACACCTCTGCCATTATCCTTGATCTTTTTCCATAAAATATGATGGGTGATATGATCCTTGATGACAACCTATATAATCTTTTGGTTCTACATCTCTGGTAGTTTGTTATATGATGGATCAACATCTAGGCCCTGCATAAGTTTGATAGGGACCTATGTACTTACAGTCGTAAAATAGTTTTCATATGGCAGTATCTCACACTCAAATTTTAAAATAAAATATTAATAATTTCGTTCTTACCACAAATTCAATGAAATACACACAGGTACGATGATTTGGCACAAATTTAGCTGTGCCGCTGCTAGACTATGACTGCTTTTCTTTAGTTATGTCTTCATTATATGGTGAGGCAAATAAAACTTCTGGTCTATCAATCGACCTGTTTAAGGGAACATTTTTTCTTCAAATGGCGTCCAGCCTTCCAATTTTTTTCTCAATATCCCCTACGCTGGCCAATAGAAATCGGCGTCTATCAAATTTTGAATTCAAAGTAAAAAAAAAACCCACTGCAAAAATACTGTGTGTTTTTCGGTACGTTGGTTAGTCTGCCTTAGGCTTCATTTTCAAAAATATATTTTTAGTTTCGGGCCAACCAATAACCTCTCTCCCTCTTTCTAACTACACCCAATCAAATTACATGTACCCTCTTCTTCCTCATTTCAAAAAGGCGTTCAAAAAATGTTATGGCCAAAATAAGCAGGCATGAGTGTTCGTCAGTCTGTCCTAGAATATATAGTATTATTGCAATATCTTGGTTATTAAGTGGACGATTTTGTAAATTAAAATATATTATTGATCAGGAGATCCTATTCCCCAAAACTATCCAAGTTTTATGGCCCTAAGTATTTTAGTTCGTATTTCCATATTTTTTCCATGTTAGTCGTCAATATTATTTAAATCTAGAAAACCACCATCTTTTTCCCCTCTCTCTAACGCTTTTTTTTTCAAACTAAAACGACAATGTCTGTGTTTCGTCAGAAAATACGCTACAATACAGGAAATGAGAGCGGTGTGTGTGTTTATACATTTCCACTGCGTGAATATAAGGCGATGCAAGTATTGGCCTTGCGTCGTATTTTCAAATCTGCCAAAAGCCATCTCGTGCGTTCGTTACAATTTTTGATTCCAAACAACGCGTGCTGATGGTAGCATTCTGTCGCTCCTTTCCCCTCCTTCGTGTCTCTCACTCGGTCTAGAACAAAAATTACGCCTCGATTTGTTTCAAACATGTTCCATAGATTTTTCTCTACAGTAAGGCCTATTGAAAGCGATATGTTTGCAGGCGGGGCGAAGAAGCTAATCGCAACCTAATATTTTATTTCTACCTTATTTTGACTTGATACTCTATAATGTTTTATCTAATTTATCGATTGTATTGAGGATATCACTACAGGTTCAAATGACGATGTTTGTACTCTTCAACATATTTTAATCAAGTTTATAAGTAGTTGATGTTAATAAGAGTGTGCTATTTTATTTTACTTTACAACGTTGAATTCCTTGACATTGATATGTAAAATGCAAGTGAGAATAAATGAATTCAGTATGAAAGGTGAGAGAAAGAAAGGGTACAATGTCAGACGAGCCTGCGTGCCCAATTCTCAACCCTTTGAAAATAAAGTTCGTTCGTTCATTTTATCTATCTATCTATCTATCTATCTATCTATCTATCTATCTATCTATCTATCTATCTATCTATCTATCTATCTATCTATCTATCTATCTATCTATCTATCTATCTATCTATCTGTCTGTCTGTCTGTCTGTCTGTCTGTCTGTCTGTCTGTCTGTCTGTCTGTCTGTCTGTCTGACTGTCTGTCTGGCTGGCTGGCTGGCTGGCTGGCTGGCTGTCTGTCTGTCTGGCTGGCTAGCTGTCTGTCTGTCTGTCTGTCTGTGACAGTACCATTTTGCTCATTTTCTTCTTTGGGCTGCAGCCTAGCGTTCTGACCGCCATAGCAACGGTGGTCATGATCTAAAAATAGAACACTAGTAATGCCGCTGATGGAGTAGCAGCCAATCAGAGAAGAGAAGTGCCCAGACTACTCTTACGATGCGTGACCCAAGAATGCGTATCTCATCATCATATTCATCATCAGCTGCCATCTCTACATCGAAGGTGGGCCGCAACTGATCTCCAACGTTTCCAGTCTCTTCACCTGATGCTACACTGTGTTAGACTCTTTCCTATCCATTTCTTGATGTTTTCTTCCAACGGACGTAGCCCTGTCAGGGTCCATGACTGAATCCTAGGGGATCCGTGTACATAACCTAAAATTTAAAATGTAATTTATTGTTTTTTAAAATAAAGATTTTATGTACATTATTTTTCTAGAATGGATACAAAGCCTTCATCAGACAATCAAATAATATATCGCAGTCAAAGAAGTCCGTCACACAAAAAAAGGTTAAACAAAAACCTTGTATTATGGTCTTCAGTAAGGTATTAAGAGTCTCTAGCGTTTCCCTTTGAAGTGAAGTCCTTCATTTACTTTTTGCTCGTCGCTTTTTCTAATTGATTATTGTTTGGTGTATTTGTTTGCAGACATTTTGTACCGTTTATTGTGTCTTGTGACGAGTGCCTTATTGTGGTTGTTGTTGTTTAACTAGAGGTGCTGAGCTTCTCGCTCTTTTGCAGCCAATACGTATTTGAAGACTCCGTGGTATTATCTACACTGTAGATCTAGGTTTTTTTTTCTGCGGCTTTTCTGTCATTCCAAAACGTGCTGAGTTAAGTCATGAGCTCTAGTTTCTCCTGCTTGGCTTGCATTTAAAGAATTTTCACATCTGGTCCCAAGCTAGGAGTAACAAGCGCGTGGCATACTGTGCATTCCCCGCCATCCATGGGGGCTCTACAACTATGCAGAGCTAAAATACTGTGCTCTTGTTCTGGGCTCTCCCAAGGAGTTGTCACGTCATGCACAGAGCCACTTTTCAGCTCCCCCTGCCTATCACTGGGTCCACAGTGAGATCCTCCTGCATGCAGTCAACCAAGTTGACTGAAGGATCCAGATCATAATTTAACACCAACAAGACAAAAAAAGAGTCAGTTTGCCACTGTGTGAAAGTATATATACAAAAGTATAGTTCAGTGCAAGGGACATAAAGGGTAAATTATTTTAGGATATGAACCCCTCAAGGCCCAAGAGCTTCTATAATTGAACGCTAAATTGTAAACTTAACTCATGTTTCTAAGACTGAATACACATTTTAGAATGTAACTTTCTATAGAAATGTGAAGGCCGTTTATTTGTTTATGAAATAACCAATATTTGACCAAGTGGGAATTAATTTGTTTTATTATGAAACTATTATAGAGTTATTTGTGCTGGGTCATGTGTGGGCCGCTGGGTCATATGTGGGCCGCTGGGTCATGTGTGGGCCACTGGGTCATGTGTGGGCCGCTGGGTCATGTGTGGGCCGCTGGGTCATATGTGGGCCGCTGGGTCATGTGTGGGCCGCTGGGTCATGTGTGGGCCGCTGGGTCATGTGTGGGCCGCTGGGTCATGAAAAAAAGCTGGAAAAGTAAAAGTGTGGGCCGCTGGGTCATGTGTGGGCCGCAAGGGATGTGTGGGCCGCTGGGTCAGTGACTACGCTTTCTGTGTGGGCCCTGGGTCGATGTGTTGGCCGCTGGGTCATGTGTGGGCCGCTCAGGTATTCATGTACAGCCGCTGGGTATGATGGAGCGTGTCGAAAAGTAAAAGTCGTGGCAATACGGCCGCAAGGCACCTTTGCGCGAGAGACTACAACGCTTTACTACTCCCAGTCAATCGAGAGGTGGGTTGACCAAAGTCATATATATTATATTTACAGCTGGATATGATGGAGCGTGTATACCGTGATATATATAGGCACCTTTATAGAGATAACGCTTTAACCACTCTATAATATATATATATATATATATATATACAAAGTCACACAAGCACTGAGAACCATGATAAAATGTCTGCCTAGTAGCGTGTTTTAACAAAAGCGTTGAAATAAAGACATTAATGCAGGTACTTACTTACTTAGTCGTTCCCCTTCTACCGTGAGGTGTAGATGTTTGGAAGAGAGAGCGCCAGACCATTCTATCAGCTGTCTTCTTCCTGGCCTGGTTCCATTCTAGTCCTCGGTCCTTCAAAGATTGTCTGATGTTGTCCTCCCAGCGGACTCTGGGTCGTCCTGGAGGTCTGGATCTCTGGCTCTTTGTTTCCCATGCTTGTCGTGGTAGCCGATCTTCTCCCATTCTGCAGACATGGCCAAACCATCTTAGTTGGGACTGTTCTATTTGGGTCTGCAGCGGATGGTATTTTAGGCCTTGACGGATCGTCTGGTTGCTGACCATGTCTCTTCTTGTTACTTCAACCACTTTCCTCAGATACCTCATTTCTGAGGTTTGGATCTGGCTTTTGTGGGTTGTAGTCATTGCCCACGACTCGCATCCATATGTCAAGACTGGGACATTGGTGGAGCGGTATACAGCCATCTTCGTTTTCTTACCAACCTCTTTCTTGCTGAGGAATCCACGATTTATGGCCTGAAAAAGTCTCCCAGCCGCTGCTTTTCGAGTGGCCAACTCTTCTTTGATGCTTCCCTTTCGGTCTATAATAGCTCCGAGATATTTAAAGTGGTCGACCTGCTCCAGGACCTGTTCTCCCAACTTAATCTGATGTTTTCTTTCTTCTCGTGATATCACCATGGATTTTGTTTTAGAGCTGCTTATGACCATCCCTCTCTTCTCCAGCTCTTCCTTCCAGACTTGCAGGTTGGATTGGAGATGTGCCTCTGATTTAGCAATCAGGGCAACATCATCAGCAAATGCCAGCTCCGAAATATAGACCTGTCTCATCTTCCAGTACCCCACTGAATACTTTCTTGTTCTCTCCTTACATGCCTTGATGACATCGTCCATAAGGAGTATGAAGAGGTAAGGTGATAGGATATCACCTTGTCTTACACCAGTGGTGGTCCTGAACTCTTCTGACTTATGGTTTGCTGTCCTCACATAATTTCTGCAAGACTTGTAGAAGCTCTGTATAGCATGAATCAGAGGTGCTGGAATATTCTTCCTTGCCAAACAGTCCCAAAGTTTGCTCCAGGGGACCCTGTCAAACTCCTTTTCCAGATCTATGAAACAAAGATGGATCTCACTCTTATACTCAAGGGCCTTTTCACTCAGCTGTCTGAGTGTGAAGATTAGGTCTTGAGTACTTCGGTTTGCTCGGAATCCGCACTGGACCTCATCCAATTGTGGCTCAGCTAGGCGTCGGAGTCTCTGCTCTAGGATTCTAGAGTAGATTTTACCAGGGACACTGAGAAGGGATATGCCTCTATGGTTTCCACATTGTCGATTGTCACCCTTTTTGAAAATTGGTGTTATGATGGCACTCTCCCAATCCTTTGGTATGGTCTTGTTGCACCATGCTGCCTGTAGGACCTTTAAGAGTAATAGGTCGCCTGATGCTCCCATGTACTTAACCATTTCTGGTGTTATACAATCATGCCCTTGATGCGTGATGCCATATGATGATGGATGGTATCCGCATGTCTGGTTTTGTGTAGTGTGCAGATGTGTTCAGTCAAACAAGGTTCATACAAAATAACAGGGCAATCCACATAGGACGTCAGTAAACTCACGACGTATAAAGTCAATGATGCTTGTAACAGCTAGACGTTTTTCTGTATCATTTATTGTGGACGCCACGGTGACAAAATGTATACGCGAATATGTAGGTACATCAGACAGTCATTATCACAGCAACAATGTCAGTATAGCAATGGACGGTAGACAGCATCATAACAAAGGTGATTCACAGACATGTCAATACATTATAAGGCTGTAATGTAGTCGGGAAAATTCTCCATCCCTTTCTATCTTAGCCAGAAGGTAACCAGATGTATGAGATCAGTTCACTCTCCTTAATCTGACTTCAGCAAGACAGACACGTCTGCCGAAGTATAAATAATGTCCTCAAAAATATCCTCTAGTTAACAAAGGTTTTCCAAGCCTAGTTCATTTAACAAAGTAGCAAGTAATGGTCCTTGGGACATGCATCAACCGATGCAGTACAAAACAGCGACATGTGAGCTGGGAAAACATCTCGTGACGACGACTTTCGAAGACAGGCTATGAATCGAAATCGCTCACGACCAAAAATCGATAGAGTTAATGGAAAGTCAATTTACCTTGCCTTCAGGAAATACACAGAAATATTATGCCTCCCGGCATGTGCAAATACACTAGAGGTATTATCTCGAATAAACGAAATATCCATAAGAGGACTTTCACATTCCTGACAGAACAAAAAAAATAGCGGAGATCCTCTTTCAGCGAGGCATCTTTCTCGCCATTCAAATCGCTCACTCCCCTGGTGGGCGGAAATCCATCGACCAAGAAGCAAGACCAGTCATGCGCAGTCCAGCGCAAAATGACCACAGCTCAAAACTTAACTGCATTCAATACCAACGCGAGAAGACAAATGCTTACCGAGAAAAGTGACTATAAATTTCAAGCAGTTGTTGCCCTTGCGTTATAAAATAGATATTGTAATAAAACGATGTTGCGAGAATTTCTCACGCAACATATCACCACCTCCTCCCGATAAAAAAAATGTGGAACATATTTTTTTTTTAAATATCAAAGAGCATGCGATAAGCGGCTCAAAACGCACGAATTATGCGCTGATAATTAATTAAATTGCCTAACATGAGGCTAAATATAGAGTGTCTGGTGAGGATATACCTCAACAGAAAATAAATATGTCTCAAAAAATATTCAGATCGGGGAGGTGTCACCAACACACATCACGTTAGCATGTAAACACAATATACGTATGCAAGTTACCATAATCATCATTAAACAGCATACTCTAATATTGTCTTTAAAAAATGGATGTACAAATCTGATAGGAAAATTTAATTAGCACATTATTTGGCATGTAATGACATAAGTACATAGTAAAGTTAAACTACATGACGATCCAGGACATATGCTCTGGCATTCCGAGGGTAAGTACACAATCTAGAACTCGTCATGCTTGATACTAGTAAGGTAAGTCCTCAGCTCATCAATGACATTCTGAGAAAGTACAAGCATTATAATGCTAATTAATAACTAATATGCTTCATAAGGTACAATACATTATTAATAATTGTGGCCGTTTAGTAAACTAACGGCCCTTATATTAACCACTCAGTCCTCCTCTATCATCTTAAAAAACGAACAGAAGAAGATGATAACAAAGCACGATAGTGTGTACATATAAAGTGAGTACAGATGTGCTAATCTATTGTAGTAATATAGGTGTGTTAAGACTCTGTAATATATAGGAATATAGGACAGAAGTATTAGTTGGAGTCATGTGGGCATCTAGACAAAATGTCAGCCATCACATTATCCGCACCACGGATAGCTCGTACCGTGAAGTGAAAAGGTTGAAGAGCTATAGCATATCGAGTGGATCTCGAACTCTTCAAATTCTTAGTCTGAATAGCTGTAAGAGCTTTCTGATCAGTCTCTAGAATGAAATGTGCGCCCAGGAGGAATCTTTGTAGTTTTAGAATTGACCAAACCATCGCTAACAACTCACGGTCTAAAACCGAGTAGTTCCTCTCTGCCGCATTTAGTTTTCTAGAAATGTACATAACAGGATGCAGAGTATTTGCATATTCTTGCATCAGTGCTGCTCCAATCCCAGTGGATGAAGCATCTCTCCGAAGAACAAAAGTCCTATCAAGAGTAGGTAATCTTAAGATGGGAGGAGAAGAAAATATATTCTTGATTTGGTCTAGTGAAGATTGGCATTCTTCAGACCAACGGACCAGATTAGGCGAACCTTTCTTCAGCAATGTTGAGAGAGGTGCCATGATCGAAGATAAATTTGGAATAAATCTCCCATAAAATTGAATTAAACCTAAGAGACTCCTAACTTGTTTCTTCGTTTTAGGAACAGAGATGTTCAGTATTTTGGAAGTATTGTGGTCTTCTGTCTTCAAGAGACCATGACCAACACGATGACCCAGGAAAGAGATTTCACCAAAACCAACAAAAGCTTTAGAAGGTTTTGCTGTCAAATTATTCTCACGTAGAGTGGACAGTAAGTCATATAACCCTAAATAGTGATCTTCCCAGGTATCACTGAAGAGACAGATGTCATCTAAGTATGCGATGACATCCGAACGATGTGACAGAATTCGACGCATCATGCGAACGAAAGTGGCAGGGGCGTTCATGAGACCAAAAGGCATAACATTCCATTGAAATAGACCCCTAGGTGTAGAAAAAGCAGTAAGAGGTTTGGCATGCTCTGCTAAAGGCACTTGCCAATAACCTTTAGACAAGTCAAGTTTAGTGAAGAATCTAGAATTAGAAAGTCTAATCAGTAGATCTTCTAACAAAGGCATCGGTTCAGCATCGAACTTTGTGACCTGATTCAATTTGCGATAATCAACGCAAATTCGTATGTTCTTATCCTTCTTCCGGACAATAACCATGGAAGAAGAATATGGTGAAGTCGATGGTTCAATTATATTTAATTGAATCATTTCATCCAATTCCTTTTCCACCTGCGACTGAAAGTGTATAGGAATAGGATACGGCCTAACCCTAATTGGATTATTGTCGGTAAGAATTATGTCATGTTCTATGACATCTGTGTGTCCAGGAATGTCAGTGAGAACATCCTGAAATGTTTGTAACATCGACGAGACTTGTCGATGTTCGTCACCAGAAAGATTAGGAGAAACAGAAACGTTTTTCCAAGATTCCGTGGAATGTAATGGAACCACTGGAAGGGGAAGGTTGACATCAGAGAAGGTAGCATCCTCATCCTGTATGACAGACAGGGATGAATAATGACCGTGAGGTGCAGGAGCATCATCCGTTGCCTGGAAAATAGGCAGCAAATAGTCCGGACGTTCGTGAAATTCCGAAAGCATGTTTATGTGGAAAGTTTTATGCTTTCCATCAATATCGACCACATAGTCAACATCGGAAACCGAGAGACTATTGCATACGGACCTTTCCATGCAATAAGAAGTCTATTTTCCCTACTGGGGAGTAGGACGAATGCTTTGTCACCTGGACAAAGTTGTCGTAGACATCTATTCTTGTTAGCAAACTGCCTTGCCTTCTCTTTAGCAATTTCTGATGAAGCAGTTGCTAGCTTACATGCCTCAATGATCTTTTGTCTAAGAGCAATGACATACTCATATGAGGATTGAGTTTCATCGCTAATATCATCGGCAGTGATGAGATCGTGTAATAAAGACATAGGGCCGCGTGGACGCGCGCCAAAGACAAGTTCGAAGGGAGAAAATCCTGTGTGTTCATTAGGGACTTCTCTATAGGCAAAGAGAGCCGCGGGTAAAACCCTGTCCCAATCTTGAGGATGATCTTCAGTTATCTTACCAAGCAAAGTCTTGAGCGTTCTATTCAGACGCTCAACTAACCCATTAGACATAGGATGGTAGATACTACTGAGAGATCGTTCAATATGTAAGGTAGACATTACCTGTGACATAGTGTCAGATATGAGTTGAGTGCCATGGTCTGACAATATTTCTCTGGGGAACCCCAAGCGAGAAAATATCAACCAAAGAGCATCTGCGATATCTGTAGTAGATATGCTCTTAAGAGGAATAGCCTCCGGCCAACGTGTGCACATATCGACACATGTAAGGATAAACTGATGTCCTCTGGCCGACTTGACCTTAAAAGGGCCAATAATATCTATGGCCATTTTCTGGAACGGCCGAATAGGAATGTCAGCAGCCTGGATAGGCGCAGCATGTCGTGGTCCTCTAGATTTGACCTCCTGACATACCTTGCATGATCGGCAGTAAATACGAATGTCCTTATTGACAAAAGGCCAAAAGAAAGCCGCAAGGACTCTCGACTTCGTACGGGCAAAACCCATATGTCCAGCACATTGCGAGTCATGAGCATGTTGCAATATTTGCACTCTCATGCTCTTGGGAACAAGAATTTGCGAATGTGCCGACGTAGTCGAATCTTGTACCATACGTACAAGTACGCCGTTTCTCATTGCAATCCAAGATTTTCTATTTGTATCCTGATTCGGATCACCTTTCTTCGCAAGAATGAAGAATTTTTTTAAAGAAGGATCTTCTTCTTGCAATTTTATGAAAGAGTCACGAGTAATCACTAAGTGACTATCTTGGCTATCAACTCCATTATCACTATTCAGTGAAGTTTCGGGTGTTTGTAGAGCTTGTGCTCTTGTAACCACTGCATTTGTAGCTTGCATGTTATTATCTTCCCAAGCAGCAATCTGCTGTGGGGTACACTCCCTAACTCCGTGAATACGACCAAAAATAAGGTCCGCAATAGGATTAGGTAAGAGACAAGCATGCACATCTCCAGTAAAGAAAGGAGTGGCAATGCGAACTACAGCAGTAGGATATTTTTCTAGAGTGCCGCCAAATGTGACACATTTAATAACCCTTCCTGTAGCACAAGATGGATCTACAAGCGATTGTCTAACACCAATAGTAGTGCATCCGGAATCGAAAAGTAGTGAGACCGGAGTATCATTAACAAGACCCTTATGTAGGATTAAAGAACCCCTCCCGTCATGCGCAACAGCAGCAGGAAGAGCGGGAAGTGGGTGACCACAACTCAAAGTAGTTATGGTACCCGGTTCGAATAAAGTACTGCATTGGGGGCATTTGTTTGCTCTCTCAAAGTCAAAAGCAGAACTAGTGACAGCGTCAAAGTTTTTATTATCAACAACATGATTACAGGCTCCCTCAGTTTCCTGTTGTACAGAATTAGCCTGCTGATATCTCTTTTTTTTGTGTTGAGATCTACCCCGACTATTATTACCTCTGAAGTTATCAGAGTTATTATTATCTCTGCAGTTATTATTGTCTCTATTGTAATTGTTATCATGATTCGAATTCCAGTTTCCACGATTACTATCATGTTCACATTGATGCGAACATCTATTTGTTTGGTTTTGAGGTCTTCGGCAGGAATAACCTATATTACCATATCCTCTTTTGAAATGCCTATAATTATTAGGGTGATAGTAACGACCACTATCAGGTTGTCTCCAATTCTTCGAAGAAGAATCACCATGAAATTGGTTTCCATGATTTTGACAGAAATTACCGCTACTCTTTCTATCAAAATTTTGTTGGGATCTACGAGCAAAGTTTTGGCCATACGGAGCTGCCGAAGCAACTGGTAAACCTTCTTTCACCTTAGAGTTACCCATGGTTATGTGTGGGTGCGCAGTTACGTATTGGCAACAGAAATCTTCCATTTCTTTTATTGTTTTAGGTTTACGTTCATGAAGGAAAGCAAGGAAAGACTCATTGACAGACGACATGACTTTGTCTCTAAGTATTAAGTCCATAAGTCCTTCATAAGTTTTTTCCGTCTTAGATAGTTCAACCCATCGTGAGAAAGTAATGCGTATTCTTGCAATAAACTCGGAGAATTCAACTCCATTTTCAGGTAACATGTTTTTAAATTGTAGACGATAGCCGTCTTCGTTAAGCTGATATTTCTTTAACAGAGCGGCCCTGACAACCTCATAATTGTTCTTGTCAGGTTCATCCACCATATTTAATATACTTAGAGCTTTACCTGTCAGTATCCCTGATAACTGATAAACATATTTTGCTTTGTCTATGTTATGAGCTGTACATGCTTGTTCAAATCTGTCCAGATAGAACATTATGTCATCACTGGAAGGACTAAATGTTGGTAACTTAATCTTAAAAGTATAATTATTAGCCTTACCAGAAGATGAACCCTTGTTTGAATCATTACCATTACTCATGTTCATCAATTTCAATTTTTCCAACTCTAAAGCTAAGACCTTTTCTTCATGTTCCATTTTTGCTTTCTCTTTCCTCTCATCAGACTCTCTCTGTAATCTTCTCTCCTCAGCCTGAGCCTCTATTTGAAGTCTTTCAGCTTCTTTCTCAAGTCTTTTATTCTCAGCTTCTTTTTCAAGTCTTTTATTCTCAGCTTCTTTTTCAAGTCTTTTATTCTCAGCCTCTTTTTGAAATCTTTCAGCTTCTAGCTGGAGTTTTCTTTCCTCAGCTTCTGATTCCCTTTTTTGTTTTTCCATTTCCATTTGGAATCTTTTTTCATCCACCTGCATCTGCAGTTTCTTTTGTTCAGCTTCCATTGCTTTATCATATCGAGCAGTTGCAAATTCTTCTAACTTATCACCAGTCTTCCCAAGCAATTTACCCTGCTCAATAAAGTGCTCAAATGTAGACATGTTGTCTAACATATGAGTCCAAAACCTGAAATAATTAACTAATTTATTTCAAACCTAAGTGTAACAAGTCTTAATTAAGCACTTGTATATTCACATCACCTTATATTATCCCAGTCTCTGTGGGAAACAAGTCTCCAATCAAAGAACTTGTATATGAAATATCAACAATCAATTCTTGATCATAAGTGCACTTCTCATTCAATAGTGCACGACACTATTCATCATTCATTTATCATCAGTGTAGTAGTAACAGTGCATTAGCATAGCCCATTAACTAATTACTATAACTGTAAACAATGACTATGTAAACACATGCAGAATGTAAACATTGAAAATGTAAACAATGCAAACAATGTAAACAATAACAAAGATCAGCAACAATACAAAAACGTTCGCAGAAATCAACTAAAAATAAAGCAGAAATTAATGAAATATCACAAAAAATGTGACGATATCTGCGATATAATTAAACAAAATACATGACACCACAGTGTATAAACAAAAATGTAGTATGAAACTAAACTGTAGTCAAGAGTAGGCTAACAAATACAAACAAATCAAAACAAAACTAAAGAATGCGAAATAATAACGAAAACAATATTAAAACATGTCATCACAGCTAACATAAATAGCAACAGAAGTCGCTTAGCAAATTCCAGTATCGGAAATTTGCTCACCCTACAGAAAACGCTCACAATAGACGACCTCTATGACGTGGCATAATCTAAGGGAGACACCACCCAACCGAGAACCCGCTGAAATATAAACATATAAATATACGAATAACATATAAACATATAACATATAGAATGAGATGATACACAGAAGACTCAGCAGAAGTATAAGGGCACAGTTTACATACAAACAGGCCACTTAACTTATAGGCTTCCAATCGTAGAACAGCAGAAAAAACGGATGTTAATCAACGTCCTAAAGAGCGAAGCTCCAACGATGATGGCACATCTGAACTGCTTCCACTGCTAACACGATGGTACTTGAGCTTCTGACATACTGTATGTTGAGTTGTTTCGGCACTTGACCTTCTAATCCAAAAGTAAGTTGATGGAAATCGGTACTTGGCCTTCTTCAGAAAACAACCCGTTTCAACCGGCACTTGACCTTCACAAAAAACGACAGCACTGGAACCTTGACAGCAGCAACTTGCTTGACTTGCGTAAAAGATAACAGCAGTCCGAGTTATCCGGCAACATGTAACAACGCCGGGTACTGTCAAATTCTTGTTTCCGTCAAAAAGTTGAAATTTTGACTTTTACCGGGCAACGCCGAGTACTTTGAAAATTTTGAAGATGTTGACTGTCTTGAAGAATGTTAATTTCTTGAAGGATGCTGATGAATTCTTGTTGAAAATGAAGTGGGTAAGGGACCCCGTGTTTGCTGGTACCAGAATCAAACCAGCTTATGGCCACCAAATGATGCGTGATGCCATATGATGATGGATGGTATCCGCATGTCTGGTTTTGTGTAGTGTGCAGATGTGTTCAGTCAAACAAGGTTCATACAAAATAACAGGGCAATCCACATAGGACGTCAGTAAACTCACGACGTATAAAGTCAATGATGCTTGTAACAGCTAGACGTTTTTCTGTATCATTTATTGTGGACGCCACGGTGACAAAATGTATACGCGAATATGTAGGTACATCAGACAGTCATTTTCACAGCAACAATGTCAGTATAGCAATGGACGGTAGACAGCATCATAACAAAGGTGATTCACAGACATGTCAATACATTATAAGGCTGTAATGTAGTCGGGAAAATTCTCCATCCCTTTCTATCTTAGCCAGAAGGTAACCAGATGTATGAGATCAGTTCACTCTCCTTAATCTGACTTCAGCAAGACAGACACGTCTGCCGAAGTATAAATAATGTCCTCAAAAATATCCTCTAGTTAACAAAGGTTTTCCAAGCCTAGTTCATTTAACAAAGTAGCAAGTAATGGTCCTTGGGACATGCATCAACCGATGCAGTACAATACAGCGACATGTGAGCTGGGAAAACATCTCGTGACGACGACTTTCGAAGACAGGCTATGAATCGAAATCGCTCACGACCAAAAATCGATAGAGTTAATGGAAAGTCAATTTACCTTGCCTTCAGGAAATACACAGAAATATTATGCCTCCCGGCATGTGCAAATACACTAGAGGTATTATCTCGAATAAACGAAATATCCATAAGAGGACTTTCACATTCCTGACAGAACAAAAAAAATAGCGGAGATCCTCTTTCAGCGAGGCATCTTTCTCGCCATTCAAATCGCTCACTCCCCTGGTGGGCGGAAATCCATCGACCAAGAAGCAAGACCAGTCATGCGCAGTCCAGCGCAAAATGACCACAGCTCAAAACTTAACTGCATTCAATACCAACGCGAGAAGACAAATGCTTACCGAGAAAAGTGACTATAAATTTCAAGCAGTTGTTGCCCTTGCGTTATAAAATAGATATTGTAATAAAACGATGTTGCGAGAATTTCTCACGCAACACCCTGCTGCTTTGCCCGCTCACCATCCAGGAGTTCTGAGAAATATTCTTTCCATCTTTCCATTACTTCCTTCGGGGCAGTAAGCAATTTGCCTTGCTTGTCCTTTATAAATTTGAGAGGGCATTGTTTTTCTTTCCTCATGTTCTTTAGGGTCTTATAGAACAATTTCTGGTTTTCTTGTGCATCTTTTTCTAGCTTTTCTCCAAATTCTTCCCAGGACTTCTGTTTTGCTACTAGCACTTTGTTCTTTGCTTCTGTTCTGAGTGTCACATATTCTCTATATTTTTCCATTTGTCCTGTTGTGTTTTTAGCTCCTAAGTATTGTTTCCATGCCATTTTCTTCTCTCTTATTTTCTCTTTGACTTCCTCTGTCCACCAAGGTGTCCTCTTTCTCTGGTTCCCAAGTCGGACTTCACCGCATGCTTCTGCAGCAGCTGTCTTTATGATATCCTTGAATTTATTCCAGAGGGTTTCCAAGTCATCAGGTCGTCTTCTGTGTTACTCACTGCTGTAGCAATAAGCCCCTGATATCTGGTCTTTATTTCTGGCTCTCTCAGCTTGTAGGTCCTAATGCTCATTTCTCCTGCTCGTTTACTTGGTTTTTTGCATGATGTTGGGCAGTTCCTAGGCTGAGCAACTCTTTCAGTTGTTCGTTTGATTGTTAGCAGGTAGTGATCACTTCCAATCTCTGGCCCCCTCCAGACTCTTGCATCTCGGACATATCTGAATGAGCTTCTCCGAACAATGGCATAGTCGATCACTGACTTCTCATTCTTGGTTGGTTCACATCTAGTGTATGCATGTATGCGCTTATGGGGGAACTTTGTGTTTGTAATGATCAGATTCTGCTCACTGCAGAATCTAAGGAGTCGCTTTCCATTGTCATTGAGAGTATCTTCTCCATATCTTCCGATAACTCCACCCCATCTAGCATGGTCATTTCCAACTCTGGCATTAAAATCTCCGAGCATAATAACTTCATCTAGGCAGTCATCCACTGTCCTTTGAAGCAGCTCGAAGAATTCCTCCTTGACCTCTGCTCTCTCATCCTCATTTGGCCCATACACTATGACCAGGTTGACTATGGTTTCTCCTTCTTTTAGTTTTACAACCATAATGCGCTCCGAGACAAAGTTCCATCCCTTGATACTATCTTTTTTGATTTTGGGCCACAATGCAACCCACGCCCCCTTTAGCCCTTTCAGATATGGGTACACCACTGTAGAGCAACGTGTTGCCATCGAGATCCATGACTCCTTGTCCTTTTTTCTTCGTTTCCGTTATAGCCAGGATTTCTAGTTTTGCTTTCCTCATCTCTTCCACCAGCTCCTCTTCCTTCCCATTTATACTTCTTGTGTTCCAAGTTCCATAAGTCGTAGTCCGTAGTCCGTTCCAGTTCGTCCCCTTTAGAATCAGTCCGGTTTTCTCTCTTGTAGTTCGCGTAATCATGATTTAAAGCAAACAGGTGATTGGCCTGTTGTGCCTTTGCATGGTGGAGGGGCTGCCTCCTTACGGCCTCCATGCAGGCCGCCCTCCTCCTTTTTCATCCGGGCTTGGGACCGGCATTGGCGGAGTTCTTAATGCAGGTACAAAACAAAATTATCTTATAATCAATTATGCGTAATTATATCAGAGAAGAGCATCCATTATGGAAAACTCTGGACGAACTCAGTCCTAGATTTCTTCAAATTATGAAACAAATGACATAAATTAATTGTACTTTAAGTGGGGTAAAAAATTTCCCATGCAATTAGTTTGTTTTTAATTTTTAGAAGGAATGGCGGCTATTACTTGCTAAAAAAATGATGCTAGAAAAGTCTGGCACATGCAGATATTGTCAGGAATCAGACGACAGTTTGAGTTTTTGTCATAAATAATAATAGGCACCCAACGTGCTGGAAGCTTCTAGAGGAACTAATATATTAGTAAGCTCGAAACAAATCTACAAATCTATTAATAGCAATAATTAATACATACTACTGTTTCCCCCTTGCAGACAGGATTAATCCAGTCAGGGACAACATCTTCTTTAAGTACCAGGCCGTGGGTGTAGACGATCATGCCTCTCCACAACTTTCTTCTCCGGTACTATTTTTAAATTCTGTTGTTGACTTTCTTTCCATCCCATGTCCATTATCTTCTCTCGTTCTCTATCTCTTTTCAACCTGTCATGTTGTCACGGTATACTCCAGCTTTCTTGTTCTCATAACATGCCCAAAGTGGATTGCTTCTTCCTAACATGAAGAATAATCTTTCTTTGCGCATTGGCATCTTTCAGGACATCCTCATTAATTTTGTTTTAGCTGACCATAGTATTTTAAACAGTCTTCAGTATATGGTTTTGGTTTTAAGTTCAGTCTTAATGGCACACAGACAACTCCATCACTGCTCCGATCTCCTCCCTTAGATCACACAAGGAGGATCTCAGCACAGTGCACGAATTCCGTAGCGCCGGCGAGGATCCCAATGTGTATATACAGGAATCACACATTCTATAAATATTTTTGTGGTCGGTAGGTTTCTAATTTGTAAATTTTGTCGTCTTTACAATTTCCAACTGCCGAGAGATTTTTATTGTGCCCAAATTGCACACGGAACCTCCTATTTTTTTGCCATTATCCGAGAAGGCTAGGCATCCAGTCTCACTACCCAGCCCAGGAGAGGGGGGGGGGGGGGGGAGTGTGACATCATTAGGACCCACAGGTGCTGAAAAAAATGCCCATGAAATATATTCATTGAACTGGGAACCGAACCCGGTACATTTAGATTTGGAGGCGGATGCTTTACCTCTTAGCCACTCCATTTTTCTGTAATACCCTATCTCTGGGGCATGTAGTGCTGTTTTTATTTGTGTACTAATTGTTCATGACTCACTTCCTATTGTCAATGGATGGGTTTGAAAAAAAATCGAAAAAAGGTGATTCGTCTTACGAGGACAAAAGACAAAGAAAGTAGTCTACGTTACGGCCACAAGGCCTTCGTCAGGAAAAGAAAGGAGACATAAGAACTTAAAGAAATATAAAAATAAAACCTAGGTACTTCCCTGAAGGCGAAGCATGGCTGAAAAGGAAGTGACTTCTCTTTACATAAGAACTTAAAGAAATATAAAAATAAAACCTAGGTACTTCCCTGAAGGCGAAGCATGGCTGAAAAGGAAGTGACTTCTCCATCCATTGTACTCCACGTCTTACCGCAGTTCCCCTCAACTTCCTTTTGCCAGAGACTGGCTCTATATAACACTGATAAACTCTCTGTCTTACTTTCATTGGCAAAGAGCAGAGACTCTAACTGAGAAAAATAGTTAATAATTAATTCGTCATATCTTTAACAAATTTATATTTTTGTATGAACGATACGACAAATAACTGACTCTTCTACCCTGAGGTGTAGAGGTGTGCCAGAGACATACTGCCCTGTCAGCGTTCTTCCTCCTGACGTGGTTCCGAACTAGTCCTCAGTCCTTCAGAGATTGTCTAATGTTGTCCTCCCAGCGAATCCTAGGTTGTCCTGGAGATCTGGATCCCTGGCTTCTGGTTCCCCATAACCACATAACTGATGAATATTAACTGACCCATAACTGATGAATATTAACTGACCCATAACTGATGAATATTAACTGACCATCAACTTTTTATCACATGTAATAGAATGTATGGGCCATTTCATATGTCATTTTTGTTTTGTATGTTGCATTTAGTAACAACAATTTAAAAAAAAACTTCTTTTTGTCTTTTACTTCTTATCATTATCGATGTCATCATAATCGCCTAACTAGTCTTTCTTCCAGCACCATCAGTTGTCTCTATTATCATCATAATAGTCTTTCTCCTTTAGCAGCTTTTCTATCATCATTATCATGAACATTATCCTCAAATTTTCATAGTCCTTCACCGTACCAAGCGTTCGATTAACAGAGTGATTAGAGCGCTGGTCTCTCGCGGGGAAGGTTCGAAATACGGTGTCATCACGCTCCAGCCTTTCCAGACGTAAGCGGGTACCTGACTCTGCTCGTGAGTTAGGGAAGAAAAAGGCAGCGCTTCTCGAAGCTGGACTTAGTAAAGTGAAGTCTCTAACATTTCATCCCCTGAGGCGGTATCTGCTATGGCGCTACTGTATCTTTTTCGTCACCGTATCATCATCTTTGGCGTCATCTGCGACATCTGCTTCTTCTTTGATCCTTGGTCACTGATTGATAAAACAATCTTATGTTAAAGTTTCATAAAATAATTTCAACCTTGCGAGAAAATCCACAAAAATATTCAGTCGTTAAAAACTGAAGTTGTTATCAATGAAAGATTTATCTTCGTTATCATCATCACTGCAAAAGAAAGATGCTTCTCCATTGAACCAGCAAGAAATCCCCGTGCTTCCAGGTTAACTTCGTTTTAAAAGGAAATGTTTAATTTAAAAAAAAAAATTAAGTTAAAAAAGGGTAAAAAAAGGTAAAGATCCCGTTACATGCCCATTGAGGCATATTGGGAATATGGTGTTAGGCCCATATTTTCTTGACCATCGGCACACTAGGGGTGATGTGGTCAGCATTACGCCGGCCGCCTTAACCTTTCCAGAGTTGCTCTGGTACCCAATTGGGGCTGGGTCGACCCAGGAGCCGTTTGCTGCCTAAAAAAATCCCACCTCATCTGGGGATCGAACCATAGACCACTGCGCTAGGAAGCCAGTGCACTAACCACTATGCTACCGCGGTTAAAGGTTATAACAATTATCCGACATTTCAGCTGAAATTATAATATTAATATAAGTTGTTCTCCAGGGAGTTGTTAACTACCGCGAATAAAAATAGACTATGAGGATGGAGGTTACAAAACCTTTTTTGTTCCGAAATCAGTTATGAAAGAAGCCATCCAAACTGATATTTTCTGTGTGACGTCACATTTTTCCAAACCCTCCTCCACCTATCGTCAAAACATTTTACATCCCCCCTCCCCACTGACTGCGTGACGTCATATGTGGACAACCCTAAATTGGCTGCGAGTCCTGTCAAGATTTACTTTCGCAGCAAGGCTTCGTTTGGATTTCGGGTAAACCTATCACTTATAGGTCTTTTGTCTTGCTTGGTGTCCTATTTTTGTCCAATGAGTGCCTGTTAATTATCAGAAATGACCGGCTTTAGTTGCGATACTATTCTAGCAAATACTTCCGCACTTTCCATCAATTGAACAGATATCACCAATTCTACCGACCAATAAGAGATAAAACAATAACAACCAATCACCCACACATTACAACTACAACAACAACCAATCACCCACACCTTACAACTGTTCATCCATCGCAACACAAATGCATGTGACGATCTGAATGTCACTTACACTCCACACATTTCAAAGCGTTCGAACATTACGCATGCGCCGTGTGACCGCCACGTCGGGGTGTTTCCGGCCTAAAGCAGCACTCTAGGATTTCCACTGGCATCCATCGGGGGCATTTTTGTGATGTAGCTGCACTTGGTTAGACAGACTGTAATTTTAATTAAGTCAGAGAAAACGATAGAGAACGCAGTCCAACACTTTATTAAGAATGATGCAACGGATTCAACATAACGGATTTTATTCTGGTGAGAACTCTGAAAGAAGGATAGTTTCGGCTGCATAAGGCCTTTCATATTTTTTTTTTTTTTTTTTTTTTTTGTATTTAACGCTTCCGTGAAGCTGCTATTGGTGAAACGATATGTAAGTACAGCTTTGATGTTATTTCAGTTTATTACTTCATTATTTTTTTGTTTGGTTTTTTTTTTTTTTTTTTCAAAATAAAATGCATTAAACTTCATTTAAAATAACCGCATATAACTTGCATAAATATATTCTATTTATTTTTACATTTGTAAAATTCGCTTTGCTTGGCAACTATTTTTAAAAAATAGGCCCTATACAAACTTATGCAAACATTGTTTATGGTCGGTTCTCTCGCTTCGTGTATACTGTTTACTTTCCTGTATTTTGACTTTGCATATGTGTGTGATTGGTTGTTGTCTGATATCTGTTCAATTGATGGAAATTCCGTGTGTGTACGTATTTATAGATGCTTGCGTCATTGATGTCTCTTTCTTTCTTATTACTTTCTTTCTTTTTCTTCTTTCTTTTTTCATATATGAAAGTTATTTGCATCTTCGATAAATATAATATGTAATGTATGTGACAGGTAAATAAAAACTACTTCAGTCAGACCTAAATGTCTTTTATATTTGGAGATGCGCCCTAATGTAACCGACTAGGTTGAACGGGACGCGCCTCGCCAAAACGAGTCAAAATTGTATTTAGAAGAAAAAAAAGATAATGTCATAATATTATTTAGCGTCGTAATAACAGACGTGGGCGAGCATATATCTTAATTTCCTGTAGTTACAACGATATGCAGTGACGTACAAAGAGGTGGTAGGCTGGAGGGGTGCCATGGGACTCTATTATGACAGTGCTGTTTTGTGTAAAAATTGACTTGCAACAATATTTTTCTTTACGTTTTATGGCGTGGGGGGAAGAGGGGAGGGTGTCAACTCTTCTCTGTGTGTTTTCCTCTTCTGTGTGTGTTTTCCTCTTCTCTGTGTGTTTTCCTCTTCTCTGTGTGTTTTCCTCTTCTCTGTGTGTTTTCCTCTTCTCTGTGTGTTTTCCTCTTCTGTGTGTGTTTTTCAGGAAGGGTCCACCCCTGGTGCTAAATACTGAAAGTACGCCCTTGACTATATGCATTAATTCTTCCTTTTCTGTTTATTTATTTATTCTGTAGGTTTTTATTATTATTTCTTTTCACGAAGCCTGTTGAAAGTGATTTCTTCTGTGTGTGTGTTTTCCTCTTCTGTGTGTGTTTTCCTCTTCTGTGTGTGTTTTCCTCTTCTGTGTGTGTTTTCCTCTTCTGTGTGTGTTTTCCTCTTCTGTGTGTGTTTTCCTCTTCTGTGTGTGTTTTCCTCTTCTGTGTGTGTTTTCCTCTTCTGTGTGTGTTTTCCTCTTCTGTGTGTGTTTTCCTCTTCTGTGACTTGATTTGACTTTAATCCACTGTCACTGAGCGTCAGTGTCACGGGATTGCCTACCCAGCTCTGCAGTGAGGGCCCAACAATGACCACAATTTAGAGTTCACAATGAGGGTCTTATAAAGATATCTACCTTCGCTCAAGATTATTCTTGGCACAGTTGTAAATAGAAGGATGGTGCTTCTATTTTAGGGACTTTTCGTCCACGCTCTCATAGCTTTTTTCATGGTGAAAGTTGCCAATCAAACGTAGTCTAGTTTAATATATTTTGTCTAGACCAAGCAGATTCAAATGTTTGACTTTAGTAAATATTTTCTCTCCTACATAGTCTGTACAGTGAACCTTGCCTGCTAGGTGGGAAGCACTCAACTTTTTAGGAAGGACTTAACATTTTAAGGGTAAAAAAAAAAATGGAAATCCGTACATAAATATAATTAATGCTGTATTGTTTGTATTGAGAAATGGATGTGCCAGTAAAACCAAAGACATAATACATGATAATTACGTTTATTTTTTTACTTGACAGTGTATAAATAAAGAAAATTAATAAAGTAAAACTGGATAGATGACATTCCTTCCACATATAGATCTAACCAGTATGCGTCAGTAAAAAATCTGTTAAACATATGTATTTTGCTTATTTATATCTATTACCAAAAGAGCATTAACAACTATTTTTTACCTTAACATAAAAAGGCAAATAATTTATAACGTCATCTGCTCGCATTGTGAAATGTGTTGTTGTTGTTTGCGTTCGCTCGACCATATCTCACTCTTACATGCTGGCCTTTTCTAAGCGGTATGTAGGCCTACGTTGTGTCGTACTTTACAGCTGAGCTGCGATATCTGCACCTTTCGGCCCGACACATTCGACAAATTACGGGTTTGCTTTCCCTGCCATCTCACGCCCATATGAATGCTTTACCTCATGTCCATACAATGGTCTTCTGTGTCCAGAACACTTATAGCAGAGCTGGCAACGAAGCTTATTTTTTTCGTCCATAATAAGTGTAATTGTAATCGAGTTAAGTTGTTATAGATAATTAGCTATTTTTAAATTACGATACAAGAGCACATAAAAAAAAAAAAAAACACACGCGAATCTTTATGACAGCTTTGTAAAATCATTTTTCGTTTAATGTTGACAATTTTCACATATAATTCGCCAATCTTTCTCTCACAAAATTCACTCTAGAGAGCAAATCATGAGTCTTCTGCTCAGTTTGGATGACATGAGATCACATTTTAGTAAGGATTATCTTCCTAATCGCACACAACTCAAGGTCCGCCCACTAGTGGTAACATTCCCACGATATCTTCTGCCCTAGTCACACCTCTCGCGGTTTTGTGCTCTTCCAAGGTGTGTTTCTCTGGTGTCAGCCAGCGCCAAGAAGGATAAAAAATCGAGGGTCGTCTCCGATTACATCTACTGCGTCTCACACATTTGTCCTTTCCCGTGTCCATACAGCCAACATGAGCACAAATAGACGCCTTTGACTAGATCGAAAATTAATTAATCAGTCTAAAATTACATATACTGTTCACAAAAAGAAACGCATAGCTATCCGAGGGCGCGTTTTATGAGTTTATAAGTAAAATTTGGTGCTAGGGTATATAAAAACCAGCCTCAAATGTTCTTTACAGTGTCAAATGCACGTGTTGACCTGAATTGCGTTCGTTTTTGTAATCGTTACAACGCAGTGGTCAATAGTGTTTATGACGCAATTTTTGACCACAGCTCATGCTGCGCGCACGTGAAAGCAACAAAATTTGGGGTGAACACTATTCACTGACTACGCAACTGAAACCCTATAAAAGGATAACGCTACACACAATAAATTCAGTTCATTTTCAAGCAGACATTTATGGCGTCTCTATCGATAAATTTAAGGAACATTGCTAATGGCCGACTGCATGCAGGCGAAAGTCAAAGTCAGGTTGCCAGGCATCTAAACGTGCATCAGAGTACCATCAGTCGACTTTGAAGTGGACGACCCAGAGTGACAACAGCAGCGGAGGATCGCTTTATTCTGCTTCGTCACCTCAGATACAGGTTTACAACAGCTTCCTCAACTGCCCAGTCATTGCCTGCAGGACGTCATGTGTCTGATCAAACTGTCCGGAATAGACTGCATGACGCTGGACTTTGGGCACAACGACCTCACCGAGGACCTGTCCTTACGCGCCGCCATTGCCAAAATCGACTTCTTTGAGCCAACCAGCATCGTCCCTGGGCAGCTGACAATCAATGGAGACGTGTCTGGTTTAGTGACGAATCTTTCTTTTTGTTGCAGCATCATGATAGACGGCGTCTACTGTAGGCGAAATGAACGTTTTGCCCAAAATTGCGTTGATGAAGCTCCGCCGCACGGTGGTGAGGGTGCAATGGTGTGGGGAGTGATCAGTTACAACGGAAGGAGTCAATTGGTGTACATTGAAGGAGGCTTGAATTCGCAACGATACGTCAATGAAATTCTTCGACCCCATGTCCTTCCACTTTTGGCTGCCCAAAGGTCTGTGTTTCAACAGGACAACGCCCCTGACTGCCAACAACATTCTCACCCTTCCCTGGCCATCCCTGTCTCCAGACATGAGTCCGATTGAGCACCTGTGGGATGAGCTGCATAGACGTGTTTGTCGCCGAGACGTTGCTCCAGCCAATCGTCGTGATCTGTTCCAGGCACTCCAGCAAGAGTAGGCAGCCATCCCACAGGCCCACATCAGACGTCTGATCGCATCCATGCCCAGGAGATGCCAGTCGCTGATCGATGCAAGAGGAGGCCACACAACATACTAACGGGAAAGCCCGTACGCCAAAAAACTCTCGTGACCCAGATGCAAAACAACTGTCAATTGATTGGTTGAACCCTAAGGTATTCTTGTGTGCATTTTGAACAATTAACTCATTAAATTAAAAAGGTTATTCAATGTCAAAATTATGGCTATGTGTGTGCCTTCAGTAGCTATGCGTTTCTTTTTTTGAACAGTATATATATATATATATGTCGTACCGATAGGTTTGAAGTTATTTATGGTCCCGTCTGAGTAGAGTGGATGGTGATAAGTAAGTGAGAAATAAAGGTATGAGAAATAGATTTCACGGGTGAATAGCTTAAGGAGAAGATCTGTCTCTGGAATGAGTAAGCTTCTCTTGTCCAGCCTATCCATACGACTATAATTTAGTACAAAACAATCTTTCCCTCCTCATATATGTAAATATAAGTTTAACTACACACTTACTTACTTAGTCGTTCCCCTTCTACCGTGAGGTGTAGAGGTTTGGAAGAGAGAGCGCCAGACCATTCTATCAGCTGTCTTCTTCCTGGCCTGGTTCCATTCTAGTCCTCGGTCCTTCAAAGATTGCCTAATGTTGTCCTCCCAGCGGACTCTGGGTCGTCCTGGAGGTCTGGATCCCTGGCTCTTTGTTTCCCATGCTTGTCGTGGTAGCCGATCTTCTCCCATTCTGCAGACATGGCCAAACCATCTTAGTTGGGACTGTTCTATTTGGGTCTGCAGCGGATGGGATTTTAGGCCTTGACGGATCGTCTGGTTGCGGACCATGTCTCTTCTTGTTACTTCAACCACTTTCCTCAGATGCCTCATTTCTGAGGTTTGGATCTGGCTTTTGTGGGTTGTAGTCATTGCCCACGACTCGCATCCATATGTCAAGACTGGGACATAGGTGGAGCGGTATACAGCCATCTTCGTTTTCTGACCAACCTCTTTCTTGCTGAGGAATCCACGATTTATGGCCTGAAAAAGTCTCCCAGCCGCTTCTTTTCGAGTGGCCAACTCTTCTTTGATGCCTCCCTTTCTGTCATTAATAGCTCCGAGATATTTAAAGTGGTCGACCTGCTCCAAGACCTGTTCTCCCAACTTAATCTGATGTTTTCTTTCTTCTCGTGATATCACCATGGATTTTGTTTTAGAGCTGCTTATGACCATCCCTCTCTTCTCCAGCTCTTCCTTCCAGACTTGCAGGTTGGATTGGAGATGTGCCTCTGATTTAGCAATCAGGGCAACATCATCAGCAAATGCCAGCTCCGAAATATAGACCTGTCTCATCTTCCAGTACCCCACTGAATACTTTCTTGTTCTCTCCTTACATGCCTTGATGACATCGTCCATAAGGAGTATGAAGAGGTAAGGTGATAGGATATCACCTTGTCTTACACCAGTGGTGGTCCTGAACTCTTCTGACTTATGGTTTGCTGTCCTCACATAATTTCTGCAAGACTTGTAGAAGCTCTGTATAGCATGAATCAGAGGTGCTGGAATATTCTTCCTTGCCAAACAGTCCCAAAGTTTGCTCCAGGGGACCCTGTCAAACGCCTTTTCCAGATCTATGAAACAAAGATGGATCTCACTCTTATACTCAAGGGCCTTTTCACTCAGCTGTCTGAGTGTGAAGATTAGGTCTTGAGTACTTCGGTTTGTTCGGAATCCGCACTGGACCTCATCCAATTGTGGCTCAGCTAGGCGTCGGAGTCTCTGCTCTAGGATTCTAGAGTAGATTTTACCAGGGACACTGAGAAGGGATATGCCTCTATGGTTTCCACATTGTCGATTGTCACCCTTTTTGAAAATTGGTGTTATGATGGCAATCTCCCAATCCTTTGGTATGGTCTTGTTGCACCATGCTGTCTGTAGGACCTTTAAGAGTAATAGGTCGCCTGATGCTCCCATGTACTTAACCATTTCTGGTGTTATACCATCATGCCCTGCTGCTTTGCCCATCTTGATTTTTTCTAGTGCTGCCCTCAGTTCTTCCATCTTTATGTCATCTTCACCATCATTGGTTTCCTCTTCTGTGTCAGTGGTTATCATTTCCGATGCTTCATCATGCTCACCATCCAATAGTTCTGAGAAATATTCTTTCCATCTTTCCATTACTTCCTTCGGGGCAGTAAGCAATTTGCCTTGCTTGTCCTTTATAAATTTGAGAGGGCATTGTTTTTCTTTCCTCGTGTTCTTTAGGGTCTTATAGAACAATTTCTGGTTTTCTTGTGCATCTTTTTCTAGCTTTTCTCCAAATTCTTCCCAGGACTTCTGTTTTGCTGCTTGCACTTTGTTCTTTGCTTCTGTTCTGAGTGTCACATATTCTCTATATTTTTCCATTTGTCCTGTTGTGTTTTTAGCTCCTAAGTATTGTTTCCATGCCATTTTCTTCTCTCTTATTTTCTCTTTGACTTCCTCTGTCCACCAAGGTGTCCTCTTTCTCTGGTTCCCAGTCGGACTTCACCGCATGCTTCTGCAGCAGCTGTCTTTATGATATCCTTGAATTTATTCCAGAGGGTTTCCAAGTCATCAGGTCGTTCTTCTGTGTTGCTCACTGCTGTAGCAATAAGCCCCTGATATCTGGTCTTAATTTCTGGCTCTCTCAGCTTGTAGGTCCTAATGCTCATTTCTCCTGCTCGTTTACTTGGTTTCTTGCGTGATGTTGGGCAGTTCCTAGGCTGAGCAACTCTTTCAGTTGTTCGTTTGATTGTTAGCAGGTAGTGATCACTTCCAATCTCTGGCCCCCTCCAGACTCTTGCATCTCGGACATATCTGAATGAGCTTCTCCGAACAATGGCATAGTCGATCACTGACTTCTCATTCTTGGTTGGTTCACATCTAGTGTATGCATGTATGCGCTTATGGGGGAACTTTGTGTTTGTAATGATCCGATTCTGCTCACTGCAGAATCTAAGGAGTCGCTTTCCATTGTCATTGAGAGTATCTTCTCCATATCTTCCGATAACTCCACCCCATCTAGCATGGTCCTTTCCAACTCTGGCATTAAAATCTCCGAGCATAATAACTTCATCTAGGCAGTCATCCACTGTCCTTTGAAGCAGCTCGAAGAATTCCTCCTTGACCTCTGCTCTCTCATCCTCATTTGGCCCATACACTATGACCAGGTTGACTATGGTTTCTCCTTCTTTTAGTTTTACAACCATAATGCGCTCCGAGACAAAGTTCCATGCCTTGATACTATCTTTTTGATTTTGGGCCACAATGCAACCCACGCCCCCTTTAGCTCTTTCAGATATGGGTACACCACTGTAGAGCAACGTGTTGCCATCGAGATCCATGACTCCTTGTCATTTTTTCTTCGTTTCCGTTACAGCCAGGATTTCTAGTTTTGCTTTCCTCATCTCTTCCACCAGCTCCTCTTCCTTCCCATTTATACTTCTTGTGTTCCAAGTTCCATAAGTCGTAGTCCGTAGTCCGTTCCAGTTCGTCGCCTTTAGAATCAGTCCGGTTTTCTCTCTTGTAGTTCGCGTAATCATGATTTAAAGCAAACAGGTGATTGGCCTGTTGTGCCTTTGCATGGTGGAGGGGCTGCCTCCTTACGGCCTCCATGCAGGCCGCCCTCCTCCTTTTTCATCCGGGCTTGGGACCGGCATTGGCGGAGTTTTAACTACACACACGCGCAGATATGTGACTTCAAGACATACAAACGTGAAAAACTACGGTTAATTGGGTATGGGTCTGACCAACACACAAAGTTAAGTTTCTTTTGTTGTTTATTATCATTTAAACTTCACAACACCAAATAAAGATCAAATAAAATCAGATTTACATACATAGAAATAACTGAATAAATGTGCCCTCCCCCTCTTGAGAAAAGAACCCAAAAAGTTAATAACCCAAAGGTCGAAGGTTAGCACTATGTTACAGAATAGACAGTAAAGAAAAAGATTCCTACTAACTGCTACACAGTAAAGTAAACAAGTTTAAGCAAAAAATCAAGGATGGTACAGTTTCTGTAACAAAGAAAATATTAACTCTCTCTGTCATACGTGGCCGCTCAATCACTCCTTACCTACTCTTGGTGATTATCCCTTGGAAATACAATTATCCTGAATATAAAATTGCCAGTGTTTTTATCTTCCAAATTGGCCCCAGCCCAACCTCGACAAATAGAATTAATAAGGTGGACGCCAAGTTTGGTGTTTTATTCTAAGATGGACAAATGTCACTTCGAATAGTTAGTGTAGAAACCGAGATCTTGGGTTCACAGTAAACAGAGAAAAATACTTCCAGTATTGGGAAACATCTGGTTGCTAAAAACTGTTACAATTGATAAATGATGGTAATCCTATCGGCTGGCTCTAGGTGAGTGCCGATTCTGAAACAGCGTAAATCCTGGATGATACTCTTGAATACGACTGTCAGTCGTCAGATAATGTTATTGTTCTTTACAACCCCAGTGGGCTGATACAATTGAACAAATTATTTCTGGGTTTTGTAAGTCCAGTTAAACTTATAGTTAAAATGTTTTCTTTGTCTCTTTGGCCAATCCTGTTCCCAAATGAACTTGGGGACACGCGAGCCAAGAAAAAGACAACATTAATCATTCAGTAAATGATGGAAGGAGGTAAGACCGAAAAAGACCGCTGGCCGCTCTTGTGATCAGGTCTGCGTGGAATAAACAAACATTTATGAAAAAAGGCTACTATTCTATATACACACGGACGGGGAAATGATGATCTCTTATCCACTCCGTCAGTCCTGATTAAATTTAAAAGGCACACGGTGACTTTCTCTACACCTATAGGTCAGCTTTTCGCCAGCGCGGCGATTTCAGGTCGGATGAAGGAATGCAACCCTCCCCGCCCCTTACGCGCGCGTTAACGATCAGTGTACATGTCAATTATTATTTAATTGTCCATACGCTCCTTTACCTAAATATCGCCTGTCGTTAATAGCTATTACATTGTCGGCGTCTGTTGGTCATCGTATGTTATTAAATAATAGTCACTTACTATAACTACACAAAATGAAATATAACGTGAATTCCATCTTCCACTATCAGTCGCGAACCCTGATGCTTCCACAATGAGATGTTGTGGGTGGTTTGTATCTGTGCTACAAAAGCGGGAGGCCAGTCACATGCGCGAGAAGGGCTGTGCAAGGGCGCTCAACATAGTTTAGCCAGTCGGTCGAGACTGTTACCAAAGGATGGCCGCCACTGTCTCAGTGGCTTCTGGGAGCCATATGTTGAGCTTGGGAGGTCTAGATGGACCAGTGGGTTTGAGCCACAGGTTCATCTCTCTAGTGCGACCGCTCTTGAACGAAGGTGGTACCACTCTTGGAATCCCCAGATCCCGCCTTTTCTCTGACAGGTCAAAACAAAATATTTTTGCACGTATTCTTATGTTGAGTGTTTTTGTTGTTGTTGTTTTTTTTTCAATTCTGGCTGGGTTTTCTCGTCCTTATCTCACGACTTCCGGAAATAACATCATGAGCACGTTATCTTATGCTACGACAGTGAGTCATGGACAGTTAATAAACAAGTAGGTCAAGCACTAGAGGCCACAAAGATGTGGTTTTACAGAAGAATGCTGACAGCTAAAATGAGCAATGACAATGTCCGGAAAAGAGGTCAGTGTGCAAAGGAAGTTCATTCCCCGATCTTAGAAAGAAGCTTCGAACATGTTATGAGAAGACGGAAGCTGGCATATATCGCAAAAACAGAAAAGATAGAAGGAAAAAGACACAGAGAATGACAAAGACAGAAGATACTGGACAGATTGGAATGATGACATGGAAAGAGGTCAACAACATGACTCATACACAGTACTGCAGGCCGTAAGTTGCGGATAGACATGGTCGCATACACCACAAGTCATGATACATGGAGAGTAAGAAGAATCCTGTGTTTAGCGTGCGGCAGTCTTCTTTTGTTTCCAGTTTGTGTGGACAAAAAAGGTGGCTGTTGTAAGAACGGCAGAGAAAGTTCAATAACACTAGAAAAAAGGAAAGAAACAAAGAAAGAAAGAAAGATTGACAGAAAGAAAAAAGAAAGAAAGAAAGAAAGATTGACAGAAAGAAAGAAAGAAAGATTGACAGAAAGAAAGAAAGAAAGAAAGAGAAAGACAGACAGAAAGACAGACGGGCGGGCGGGCGGACGGACGGGCAGACAGACAGACAGACAGATTCAAAGAAGACAGAAACAAAGAACAAAGAAACAGCGAAGCAAATAAAAAAAGAAACAGCGAAGAAAGAAACATTAAAGACTGGCACAAATAAGAAAGAAACATTAAAGACAGACACAAATAAGAAAGAAACATTAAAGACAGACACAAATAATAAAGAAACATTTAAGACAGACACAAATAATAAAGAAACATTTAAAACAGACACAAATAAAAACGAAACATTAAAGACAGACACAAATAAAAAAGAAACATTTAAGACAGACACAAATAAAAAAGAAACATTTAAGACAGACACAAATAAAAAAGAAACATTTAAGACAGACACAAATAAAAAAGAAACATTAAAGACAGACACAAATAATAAAGAAACATTTAAGACAGACACAAATAAAAAAGAAACATTTAAGACAGACACAAATAAAAAAGAAACATTAAAGACAGACACAAATAATAAAGAAACATTTAAGACAGACACAAATAAAAACGAAACATTTAAGACAGACACAAATAATAAAGAAACATTTAAGACAGACACAAATAATAAAAAAAAACATTAAAGACAGACACAAATAAGAAAGAAACATTTAAGACAGACACAAATAAAAAAGAAACATTAAAGACAGACACAAATAAGAAAGAAACAAAGGAAATGAAAATAAAAATAACAAAGGATTTTACAGATAAACGGTTCACTAACAAATAAGCTTAAGTGCTGAACAAAATGTAAAGTATTTTCTTAGTGCCACAAATAACAGCACGGATAAGAGGGAACTCTGCGACCTGAGTGTCAACAGACGGGAATGGTGAGTGAAGATAGATTTAAAATGTTCTAAACCATTAAGAAAGTATTTAAGCACAGCGATGTCTTGTGTAGTTTCACGGGGGCCTCTCAAGAGGCAAAGAATGAATAGGCCCACTGATACCTCAGGCATGTTTTACAAGGTGACTAATATGAGGTTGCTGTAGACTTTTTGTCAGTGGTCGACAGCTAGGTCTGACCTATAACCCGTGTCAGAAGTTTAGTATATCGCCGTTAACGCGGCCTTCTAGCATAAAACTACCCTAAAAATAAAAAAAAGAAGACGGTTGTTTTGATTTATATACAAGACAAGCTTGATAAAGCAAAAGAATCTAATTCTTATCCTAGGTCATCTTGATTCTTATTACTATTGATCTTCAACTCAAGAAATGTCGAAATCGCCCCCGTCTGGGTAATAAAACTAACGAAAAAACCAGGTTGTTTGATTTACACACGAGACCAGGTGGGTAAAACTATATAATCTAATTCTTAATCTAGTTAGTCTAATAGCTAAAGTGACCCTTGTTACCACTGACCTTTGACTCTGGAAAACTCGAAATTACCCCGACGGGGTAATTAGTCTCATAGTTGCCGACCACTGTTATAAGGAGGCCAGTCGTAATTGTTGCTCCATAAAAAGTGGTAAAGAAGATGAATTAATTACCATACGAGTTCAGTGGTTCCCAAACTTTTTTGCTGGTGAACCTATGTTTTTATTTGTATCACTTCTCGCAGCCCTTGGATAATATAATTTCGTATTTTCTCACAATGTACACTGTGACTCTACTTAAGACCTTCGCGACCCTGGGTTAGGGAATCACTGCTATTGTTATTGTTAATCAGAATCGACCTCACTGCACTCCAGGCAAACCCATACGTGCTCAGTCTCCCTCAGCAAATGTCGAAGAGTATGAATGCTAATTGTACCTGTAGCACGCTGGTTGTACATACGACGGATGCATCCTCTCTCACGTCCATTTCTGCTAGTCCCAAGCTTGATGCCAAACTCGAACAGTCTCAGCCTTGTTGATTCATCCATTGCAGTGTCATTCTCCAGCAGGCAATCATTAATTGCCCTTAGTATCTCTCCCTTATCCATGTCCAGTTTACCCACTATGGGTGTTCTCGAGGCCAGTCTGCCAGCTCTCTCATTGCCACGTACCCCTGCATGACCAGGACAGTAGATCCACACCAGTTCTTGAAGACTTGAGGATTCTATTGATGTTTTCCATTCCTGCCGCAGCCATCCGTTCTGAACTTTCCGAAGCACGGCTTGAGAGTCTGACAATATAACTGCCCTGGTTGATGGAGTTTCTGACAGCCACCTCAGTGCTGCAGTAACTGCCTCTAACTCCATTCTCATGCTGGAGGGTGTTGTCATGTAAGCTCCACTCTGTTCAGCGACGAGCCTGCCCTTTATTCTTGCAGAGAAGCCTGTGGTAAAGTGGGATGTTATAAATATTTATAGGGGACTTAGTGTACTGACTGAGATCAGCTGTGAAGGTATCTGTATCTAATAGGTGTAGTGTTTTACAGATAACCTTACTTGCTACCACATTATAACTCAGTCAGAATTATTCTGGAATATTGTGATGACTACGTTAAATGTCTAGGGTATGTATATGATGAAGTGTAAGTCACAACAACAACAGACAGATAAACAATGTAATTTATTCCACCACACTTGACAACACTGTGACACTCACACACATTTAACACTCTATAAGACTATCTTAAATGAGGCACTGGTAAAGTTTCAAATATAAATATGTATTAATTTCTTTCACTAATATATGTGTCCTGATTCAAATACAAAGTGAACCAGGAATCACAATCAATTGTAATCACAATTTATATGTACAGAATTTATCAATATGAACATTGTAATGACATATTTTATTAATATTATCCTATGTGTGTCAGTTGTGTAGTAGTAATATGAGGTAATACTGGTTTTGTTTTTTCAAGCTATGTTATTATTTGTCATCATGACTTCGAGTGTTTGTTTAACTTGGAAATAGTATGGGGAAAAGTTCACAGTTCCTATCAATTTAAACACTGTATTTTCCCTCTGTTTTATTATAAAGTCAGATTTTGAGGGGGGGGGGGGGGCATAATGTTGAGCTCCTCTGGCCACAGACGCTTATCTTTCGTGATGGCGGCAGGAGAAGACTCCTCTGCTCGATAGCCTCCCTGTGTTCTGGAGACACCTCACTGGTCACTATCTGGACCCAGGAGTATGCTGTCAGCCTCTAGGTTCAGCAAAGCTCAGACCAGGTGCTGCTCAATAACTTTAGGACCACGGTCCCTGAAACAAGAAGGTTGTACCTCCTATTTCAGAACTAATTTATAATAAATTTCCAGACTGAACACAATACATAACAAACACTGAGTTCAGAGCGGTAGGCCAACTGCTATCTTCATCTGAAACAATTTTCACCAGTATATTCCTCCCTAATGGTTACTACGCCTCTGCAATTCCAGCATTATTTCTTTCTAGTCAATAAAATAGGTGTCAGTGTACTGTTTGGCAATTCCATGTAGTTTTACTTTCCTCCGACACCTTCTGTTCAGGTTGGAGCACTATATAGGCTTTACCTCATGTTCGCTACTGAACCACACATATATACAGACATAAGTTATCAATTTACATTCAATTTTCATTAAAAAGATATCAAATATTTCAAGCTTACCACAATTCATGGAATAATACACAGTTGCGTTGACTGGCAATGAATATAGCACAATTTCGATCTGCCGATGTCCCAGGCTTTTATTTAGAAAAATATGCACTGGTGCTCAACGCACTGGTTCTTTAGTAAGTTTATTTGCAAATGTGGTGCTGACCTGACGCCTCTGATTGACTATATTGGCGGGTCTAACCAATCATGCCATGTTTACACAAGCGTTTGAAAAAAAGTACTCCTATTCACGTTTCCCTAACAACAAAGAATCAATATTTATAGTCCGACTAATCGTGTTTAGCCTTACATTTACTTTCCGCCAATCAAATAGGAGGTAACATGTCAGCCTATTTCCCGTACAATGGTGGTGTGAAAATCTGCCACTGAGCGATTCTGATTTTGGTGTTGTCTGACATCCCTCACTATTTCTTTTGGCTATAATTTGTTAATTCCTAGACTATTTGCGTAACGTTTAACATATTCTTTGTCAGCAAGTCCTAAGGAACCCAAATATATAAATTTAATGGGGCTAAGGGGCTGCGTTCAAAATATGTATTTTCCAGGATATTCGTGCAGTTTTTTTTATTTTTTATGTTTAGAACCGCCACCTGTCCTGCTGTACTGTCAGACTAATGTCAGGATTTTAGACATAAAACAGTAGAATGTCATGTTTCCTAATAAGCGTTTTGTAAGTTTTTAAAAACTAACTCTCGCATGGGTAGTGTTTTTTATCACTGTCGATTTGAAAAAAAGCTAGTGCTTGTGGCCTTACACGCGTGATGGTAGTAATTGTGTATCGCGAGACTGTGGTAGTATTGCCTGCGTTCCGGCTTTCAGCCCCTCCCTTTCTTTCTATCCTTAGTCCATCTGTCTTTCGTTTATGGTAACTTAGTGTATAAAATGACATGAATGGAATATTAAATATAGGTCAGCTTGCGTATCTCAAGGTTTTTCTTAGAAAGGCAGTACACGTTTTATCGTAGAAAGCGGGTATTGAAGCAGTAGGCTTTTACTATCAACGTGAAACGTTACAATTTGCAGACGAAGGAGAAAACAAGGGGGATTTCGAGTACAGTCATTGTGACAGCACTGTTCTTTACCATTCTTCTTTCCTTTTATTAAATTTATTTGTTAGGCTTTACATTTACGTTTTAATTTATATATGTGGATTAGAATTTCACACGACAAATTCTCCCCACTTAAAACAGACGTTATATGTCAGTCTATAATTCTATATACACATAGAGAAATTTCTTATTATTCCTGGGGTTTAGGGTGATTCTCATCACACGGATGGCGGCTTAAAAAATCCGCTCCCAGATTTGTTTTTCCACTTATATAATCTATGCTAAACTCAAATGGCTGCATCAATAATGACCAACGGAGTAATCTCGAGTTTTCATGTCTAGCCTGCGCTAGAAACGACAAGGGTTTGTGATCCGTTTGCAACTTAAATGCCTTCCCATACAGATAAATATTGAATTTCTTTATCGCCCATATTACTGCAAGACATTCCTTTTCGCTAGTTGAGTAATTGGTTTCAGCTTTATTCAACTTTCTGCTAGCATATGCCACTGGGCTTAATTCCCCATCCAATGCATCTGATTTCTGTAGCAAAGTTGCACCTAACCCAATATTACTGGCATCTGTCCTTACAATGAATTCTTGACTTAAGTCAGGTAATTTCAAAATAGGTTTACTTGTGAGCTTTTCCTTCAATTCTTGGTAAGCCATTTCACATTGTGGTGTCCATGTAATTCGATCTGGATTTCCCTTACGTGTCAAATCAGTTAACGGTGCACATATGGAATTAAAGTTTTTGATATACTTTTGGTAGAAACCACATAATGAGACAAAGAATCTCACGTCTTTCTTGGTTTGTGGTCTTGGGGCTTTCTTTAGTTTCTCTAAATTCTTGGGGTCAGGGGTCATGTTTCCCTGATAAACTGGGTGTCCCAAGAATTCCAATTCTTTACATCCAACGCAACATTTGGTTGGTCGGGCTGTTAAATTCGCTTCCCTAAGTCGATTAAACAGCATGTTCAGAGAGTCAATGTGTTCCTCAAATGTTTCTGTTGCTATAAGGATATCATCCATGAAATTTGTGATACATGGATTATTCAGAGGGTCCAATAATTTTCTCATCATTCTAGAGAAGACACTAGGCGCATTCTTTAATCCAAATGGCAATCTGTTAAACTCATAGTGTCCTTCTGAGGTACTAAAAGCTAGGTATGGTCTAACCTCAGGCTTTACTGGAATCTGATAGTATATTTTACTCAGATCCACTTTTGAGAAATATTTAGCTTTATTTAGTCTGGCAAACAACTGATTTGTATCCGGCAATGGATCCACCTGTCCTTCTGTAATAGCATTCAGTCTCCTGTAATCTATACAGAGTCTATGTTCTCCAGAGGGCTTCCTTAAGAGTACAACACCGGAACTATACGAAGATTCACTGTGTGAAATAATTCCTTCCTTCAACAAATAGTCTATCTCTTCCTTCAAAGCTTTCTCCTTAGCAAAAGGAATCGAATAGGGTTTCATACAGACAGGTGTGGGGTCTATCAGCTTCATATCATATTCCAATAAGTTTGTATGCCCTGGTCGGTCAGTTAACACCTCTGCATGATTATCTAGAACCTGTTGCACTCTCTCTTTCTGAGTTTTCGTTAAATGTGTACTGATTTTCACCTGTGCCGCTGTTCTACAGGGGTGTAATGGATATTCAAATGATGAAAGTGGTTCCTTTTTCATCTCCATGGCAATGGACAAGGTCAACAAGTGTGTCTCTTCCTGATGTTCTCTTTCCAAATATTTCTTCAGGAGATTCACATGATAGATTTTTTCTTTCCCCTTCTTATCTATCTTATAATTGGTTCTAGACACCTTCTCTAGAACTGTATATGGACCTTGCCATCCAATTTGTAACTTATTCTGACTACCGGGTAGAAGAAGCAGTACCTTCTCTCCCACAGCCAAATCTCTGTCTTTAGCTTTCCTGTTATAATAGGCAGCATGTTTCTTCCTGGCTTGTTTCAAATTTTCATTGGCAAGTTTCCAGCCAGTTTTTAAACGAGTGGTCAGCTCATTCACATATTGGTATGAGGATGTAATATTTTCCTCTGCCTTTTCATCAGTCCACGTTCTTAACAGCGTTACATGTGGACCTTTAATTGTGTGGACCTATTTGTCCATGCACCGGTATGGTCTCTTCCACTAGAAGCGCTATAGTGATGATTTTTCTTCCCAGAATTATCAAGCACAAACGACCGCTACCAATTTTTCTCTTGGGGCTTTCTCCCCACTTAGAATTCTTGATGAGAGATTTCCTCTCTACATCTTCTTCCTCCAGTTTGTTTAAGTCCGATTGAGGGATTTTCGGCTTATCCTGGGGTAAGACATCTTTTTGCACTCTCTGCATAGTGGCCATTGTAAAACAGTTAAGTGAAGCTTGTCCGTGAAAAGGGGCTTCCCATTCCCTTTGGTCCATTTTATCACATTTATATTTCTTTTTATTATCAGGCCTAATTTTGCCCCGTGGCGTGTCCAGGTCCTGATCAATGTTCCCACTTGTGGGTGTTCCCTCATGTGCTATGCTACACCTTTCTACAAAATTCTCAATGTCCCATCTTGCCTTGGGCCAATAATAATTGTGAGCCACCTTTTGGGTGATGGTACCTATTTTCTCATGGTCCCCATCTTGTTTCACATGTAGGCTCCTTATTAAGTCTGCCCTATATCTTTTAGGAAGTACCAGCTGTCCCTGACCTTTTGATCTAGCTCCAGATTTCTTATACATCAACTTGTTTTTCATGTAAAAATCTCCCTTGCCTGGAGTAGTATGACAAGTTGACAATTTCCTGAAACAAGGCTTGAGGGTCTTATCCCCAGCCTGTGCCTTCCTCATCTCTTCTGGAGTGGTATCTAACAGAATATCCTCCTCCTTTCTTGAGGTCGACCTGACCTGAAGGGTGGCCATCACTATAGGGTTCCTTCTGCAACGGTCAGTGTCATGATTGTTCATCTTACAATTTTTACACCACCTTTTTCCTTGGTTGAAAGATTTTCTTTCATCATATTTCCTTTCATCGAATTGTGGGGTTTTATTTTTATTGTCATACCGTGGCCTATCAAACTGGTGCTTCCCTTTGTTTTGATCTCCAGGATCAAATTTATTAAAGTTCTGTGGTGCCCTAAAATTTTCTACCTGTTTCTTTTTATTACCTGATACCTCTGCCTGAGCTGCTTGATACCTTTCAGCAACATTTAGCAACTCACCCAGCCTCTCTGCACCTTGTTCCATGAGAAACTTTCTCAGGTCTGGAGCCATGGACTCTCTTAATTTTTCTATAAGGATCATTTCCTTAAGATCTTGGGTTTTCCCCAGAGAAGTCCATTTCTCCAAGTATGTCTCTATTCGTGCAGAGAACTGGTGATAGGTTTCACCTGACAGTAGTTTAGCATTCCTAAATTTTTTTTCTATAAAATTCTGCGTTCTTTTCATATCTTAACAAAAGAGCCTGCTTTAGCATGTCATAATTTTCTTGATCACCTCTGCTCATTTTGGCAAAAACTTCATAAGCTGCCCCACGAAGACCTTGAGATAACTTTAAGCTCCACCGTTCTCTCTCTAACCCATATGTGGTAGCTAATAGTTCATATCTATTTAGATAGCTCTCAATATCATCGTCTTTCTCAACAAAATGATCTAAATGAAAATTCATAGCTGAGGTTAAGGCTCCCTGGCTAGCAGTGGCATCAGAAGTAAAGGGACTGGCACCATTTTCAGGAGCATGGCCTTGAAACTCAAACTCCCTTAGTCGTAACTCATGTTCCCTTTGTAATCTCTTATCCTCTGCTTCCCTTTCTGCAGCCAATCGCTTGTCTTCCCTTTCTGCAGCTAATTTCTTCTCTTCTCTTTCTGCAGCCTGTCTTCTTTCCTCGGCTTCCAATGCTTTAGCCTCTTTGTCAGCCTCAATCTGCAACCTCTTAGCCTCAGCCTCAATCTGCAACCTCTTAATTTCTTTTTCAGCCTCTAACCTCTTATCTTCGGCCAACCTTTCAGATTCTAATTTTCTTTCGGCCTCTTTTTCTAATCTTCTTTCTTCCCGTTCAATATATTTGTCACATTCAGCAGTGACATAAGCAATCATAATTTGCCCGTCCATTCCTAACTCTTTCGCAGTCTGTACAGCAGCAGATCGAAATTTTGCCAAGTCGGCCATTGTCTAACATGCAATTGTAAACAATTCAATCTTTCAATAATTATCTAAGGACACTACAGGCACTGAGAGCTCAACCTTATTTATTTCCACCCAAGGATACCTTTTAATTCTTATTATTCCCAATATCTATAACAGGAGAATGTTCAATATCCCTGGAGCGAGACCCCAATATATGTGGTAAAGTGGGATGTTATAAATATTTATAGGGGACTTAGTGTACTGACTGAGATCAGCTGTGAAGGTATCTGTATCTAATAGGTGTAGTGTTTTACAGATAACCTTACTTGCTACCACATTATAACTCAGTCAGAATTATTCTGGAATATTGTGATGACTACGTTAAATGTCTAGGGTATGTATATGATGAAGTGTAAGTCACAACAACAACAGACAGATAAACAATGTAATTTATTCCACCACACTTGACAACACTGTGACACTCACACACATTTAACACTATATAAGACTATCTTAAATGGGGCACTGGTAAAGTTTCAAATATAAATATGTATTAATTTCTTTCACTAATATATGTGTACTGATTCAAATACAAAGTGAACCAGGAATCACAATCAATTGTAATCACAATTTATATGTACAGAATTTATCAATATGAACATTGTAATGACATATTTTATTAATATTATCCTATGTGTGTCAGTTGTGTAGTAGTAATATGAGGTAATACTGGTTTTGTTTTTTCAAGCTATGTTATTATTTGTCATCATGACTTCAAGTGTTTGTTTAACTTGGAAATAGTATGGGGAAAAGTTCACAGTTCCTATCAATTTAAACACTGTATTTTCCCTCTGTTTTATTATAAAGTCAGATTTTGAGGGGGGGGGCATAATGTTGAGCTCCTCTGGCCACAGACGCTTATCTTTCGTGATGGCGGCAGGAGAAGACTCCTCTGCTCGATAGCCTCCCTGTGTTCTGGAGACACCTCACTGGTCACTATCTGGACCCAGGAGTATGCTGTCAGCCTCTAGGTTCAGCAAAGCTCAGACCAGGTGCTGCTCAATAACTTTAGGACCACGGTCCCTGAAACAAGAAGGTTGTACCTCCTATTTCAGAACTAATTTATAATAAATTTCCAGACTGAACACAATACATAACAAACACTGAGTTCAGAGCGGTAGGCCAACTGCTATCTTCATCTGAAACAATTTTCACCAGTATATTCCTCCCTAATGGTTACTACGCCTCTGCAATTCCAGCATTATTTCTTTCTAGTCAATAAAATAGGTGTCATTGTACTGTTTGGCAATTCCGTGTAGTTTTACTTTCCTCCGACACCTTCTGTTCAGGTTGGAGCACTATATAGGCTTTACCTCATGTTCGCTACTGAACCACACATATATACAGACATAAGTTATCAATTTACATTCAATTTTCATTAAAAAGATATCAAATATTTCAAGCTTACCACAATTCATGGAATAATACACAGTTGCGGTGACTGGCAATGAATATAGCACAATTTCGATCTGCCGATGTCCCAGGCTTTTATTTAGAAAAATATGCACTGGCGCTCAACGCACTGGTTCTTTAGTAAGTTTATTTGCAAATGTGGTGCTGATCTGACGCCTCTGATTGACTATATTGGCGGGTCTAACCAATCATGCCATGTTTACACAAGCGTTTGAAAAAAAGTACTCCTATTCACGTTTCCCTAACAACAAAGAATCAATATTTATAGTCCGACTAATCGTGTTTAGCCTTACATTTACTTTCCGCCAATCAAATAGGAGGTAACATGTCAGCCTATTTCCCGTACAATGGTGGTATGAAAATCTACCACTGAGCGATTCTGATTTTGGTGTTGTCTGACATCCCTCACTATTTCTTTTGGCTATAATTTGTTAATTCCTAGACTATTTGCGTAACGTTTAACATATTCTTTGTCAGCAAGTCCTAAGGAACCCAAATATATAAATTTAATGGGGCTAAGGGGCTGCGTTCAAAATATGTATTTTCCAGGATAGTCGTGTAGTTTTTTTTTATTTTTTATTTTTAGAACCGCCACCTGTCCTGCTGTACTGTCAGACTAATGTCAGGATTTTAGACATAAAACAGTAGAATGTCATGTTTCCTAATAAGCGTTTTGTAAGTTTTTAAAAACTAACTCTCGCATGGGTAGTGTTCTTTATCACTGTCGATTTGAAAAAAAGCTAGTGCTTGTGGCCTTACACGCGTGATGGTAGTAATTGTGTATCGCGAGACTGTGGTAGTATTGCCTGCGTTCCGGCTTTCAGCCCCTCCCTTTCTTTCTATCCTTAGTCCATCTGTCTTTCGTTTATGGTAACTTAGTGTATAAAATGACATGAATGGAATATTAAATATAGGTCAGCTTGCGTATCTCAAGGTTTTTCTTAGAAAGGCAGTACACGTTTTATCGTAGAAAGCGGGTATTGAAGCAGTAGGCTTTTACTATCAACGTGAAACGTTACAATTTGCAGACGAAGGAGAAAACAAGGGGGATTTCGAGTACAGTCATTGTGACAGCACTGTTCTTTACCATTCTTCTTTCCTTTTATTAAATTTATTTGTTAGGCTTTACATTTACGTTTTAATTTATATATGTGGATTAGAATTTCACACGACAAAGCCCCATCTTGATTTCTCACCACTCACTACAGACCATCAGTGTACACAATGGCGTCATCATCCCCAGCATGATCACTTATCAGCTGATTAATCTCCAGCTCTGCTTTTCCATTGCCCCAAGATCTGCACTCTCTGCCAAGGCTAATGATGACCTGCTGGTACTTTATCCAGTTTGTCACAAAACTGTTTATGCGCTCTCATGTCCACTCCGGCAGAATTGCATTCCTGTGCGAGTGATATTTTGTTATTTCTCTCTCCCCTTCTCCTTATTTGTCAACACAGAAAACTCATCCGAGGTCAATGTTTACATAACTTTCACACTTCAATTCGCCGGTCCATCCCTGAGGGACTAATTGGATCACAAAAACGTGACGGTCCCACATTTGATCCCAGGTGAAAGGCTAATGACGGTGTTTGCACAAGATGGGAGTAATCCTTTACAATTCTACAGAATAATAGACTTGCATATTGGAGGTGCGGATAAACCACGAAATGTCCAGACAAGACGGCCGAATTCCGCCTAGTCATAGTCTGATAACGACGGTTGAATTACATGAGATAGGCAAGTCAGATAATCTCCCAATCTGGGAGGACATGTTGAAGTTTGAGAGACGTAACTTGACCAAGTAATATTCGGATGTTTACAGCACAATTTTAGATAAGTAACGTTTGAAATTTTGCATCAGATGAGTCATGTAAAATATTTCATCATAAAGTTGCCATAAATTTAAACGTTCCAATAAGATTGGCTGATACTTTGAGGCGCGAATAACAATTGCGTCGATTTGATCGATTTGTTCCAACAGCCCGGAAAAGCGGGGGCAGAAAACCTGCAATATAATCTGACATTTTTTGCAAGTCTAGTTCACTGTGAGAATCGCGTGCCAAGACGACAACCAGACCTCGCCAGAGTAAAGACTGTGAGAATCAGACTTCCATTTATCAGACCGGACTTTTGATGGAGTATTTTGAAGGACTTAAACAGCCCAGGAAAGCTCTGTCATTATAATAAGGAAATCCTGGATCTGAGGAAACTGAAAACACAGAGTCGTAGTGGGAATTCATTGTTAACATAACAACACTCCAGAAACGTGTAAAAAGGCATCTGTTAGTGCCTTAACTTTATTTCTCTGGGCAAATAGTCTGTGAGCCAAGATTGGCGTAAGTTATACATTTTACATTCTATATTCTTCATTACTAACATGTGAAATAATATGTATATATTGCCATGTGAATATTAGTATGAGAAAATTGCTGGTGGTTGTCCAAGTCAAGTGAGGCTGGCAACCTCAGTGTATAGAGTGATAATTTCATGAACCACCACTGCAAGGGTTGGTGACTGCTTTATCGCTAGTTTCATAAAGAGAACTAAAAAGCATAGGTAGTCCCAAGTTCCATATGGAGCAGGGAGGGAAAGATGAAAGAAATGATGTACATTCTAATTATAATATTTACATTTTCAAACCAGTGTAAATGTCTATGTAAACATATTCACTTTAAAATTAATGAAAGTTTTCAAGCTTTTCAACCAGTGTAGATGTAACTGAAAACATATTCAATCTATATTGTGAACATTTTTCAACCAGTGTAGATGTAAATGTAAACATATTCTATCTATACTATAAACCTTTTTCAACCAGTGTAGATGTAAATGTAAACATATTCTATCTATACTATAAACCTTTTTATTTGAATGTAAAGTAAGTCTAAAGCTATTCAATTTAAATGTAAAGAACGTTTTCTCTTGAGGGATTAAGCTTAATTCTCATCGAGGGTATAGTCTGAGATAGGCGGGATTGTGCAATAGGAAGATGGGGACACATAAGTATGTGTTGGGAAACTCAATACTCAGAGGGTATTCGTGTCTATTCTTTTACCATACTAGTTGGTGGTACCAGTTGCGGGTACTAATCTCTGGAACAAAGTGAGGGTAGAAGTGGCCTGAATTCGAGCTATACACCATCATCAGACGGGTCTTAGAGACGCGGGACCCGGCTTTGCAGTTACTCCCTGATCTTACTCGGAACGTGCTGCGCCTTTAATCTTGACAAGAGACGCGAGAACTCCAGTGACCAGTGACCTATCTGCACAGAACCCAGAAACCCCATCGTGAGCCGAAACTACCATTTGCAGCTAAGCCAAACCTAAAAGCTGCCAAGTGTCTTCTTACATAAAACACCATACCATCACACGATGATGAATATTTTCTGTTAAAGATTATTCAAATTTTTAAACTGTTAAAACTTACCTGATTATTAAATTTGTTATATTTAAATATACAAATTTAACGTAGATTTAATCTTTTTGAATGTACTGCATGTTTGTCTCAGTTAATTTACTAAATACACTCTAAACAGAGCTATACCAGAATAATAAAAATTTCACTGAGTAAATCAGGGTGCGGGCTTGAAAGAATTGAAATTAATCATTGCTTATTTCTTCATAAAAAGCGGCGGATCAGATATAAGTTAACAATTTCCCTGCCCAACGCAGCATTGTTCTTGACTATTGAAATTTCTTATGAATATTCCCTTGAGATAGAAGCATCATTAATCTTCTATCTACAACTCTGCCGAGAGTAATCTTGTGCGAAGGTAGACACTTTTGAAAACCCATATTAGATACTCTTGAGTTTTGGCCACTGTTGGACTACTACTGCAAAGCAGGGGAGGCAATTCCGTGACACAGTTCTCCCCTGCACTTGTCAATGCACTTGTCTGAAATTCTGTTTGTCAAAGGTATACGATGTTTCCATCTTAAGAACCATGCCTCTGTAGCCTCTTGTATTTGTTTGAATTTTTCATACTGGTAAACTATGAAATATCAACATTTAACTGCAGAACTCTGTTCCACGTCCCGACTAAATGTTCGTTCTCATTAAGAATACTTTTTGTGCTAACGTAGAACACATCCATGAGGCGTTTGAGGTGTGGATATTCAGAAGAATGGGGCATATATCATGGAAAGAGAAGAAAACAAATAAAGAGGTCCTAGATAACTTAGGAATGAAAAGAGAATGAATGAATGAGATCAAAGTTACCCAACTCAGATATTTTAGCCATGTAAACAGGCTAGATACTGAAGACCATAATAGAAGGAAAAGTTGAAGATCCACTGCGGCCGACCTTCCATGTAGAGATGGTAGATGATATTGATGAAAACACATATTGCTTTCGCAGATTTTGATCGAATGAATCTGCATCCTGCTACTGATGGTTTCGTGCGCTCTGTTTAGTGTTTAGGCGGGCATTCATTTGTAGTTGATTGGATGGAAACACAGAGTTCTGAGGCATTATGACATTGTTATCAGTATAATGGATTGCAAAGACAGTCAGACACACACCCTCACACACAGAGAGGGGGACGACGAGGGAGATTTTTATTGAGAATGAGAAAGATGAGAAGGAAAGTTTAAACAAATAAATAAAATGAAGAAAGGAAACAGTAAACCAGTTTGTCAAAACACAAACATTTAGCTTAAGCTTCACTCATACATTTATTAGTGATTATCATACAGTTCCCACTGGACAACAGGCTTTTAACAGTTTACACCAGGACTTCCAGTTCTGTGGCATTCGTTCATGGTCTTTTGATGTCGTTTTTATCCATTTCTCCTTGTGGTAAAACATGTTGAGAATCTGCCATTGTACACTAAGCTTTGCACTGGCTGGCAGTCCTGGTTCGATCCCCAGTTGATTTTGGGTTTCTTAGACCGGAAACGGTTCGGGTCGATCCAGCCTCATGAATTGGGTACCACAGTAACTCTGGGAAAGTTAAGGCGGCCGGCGTGATGTTGAACACATCACTCCTAGTGTACCGATGGTCAAGACAATATGGGCCTAACATCATATTCTCAATATGCCTCAGCGGGATCCTTTACCTTATACTAAGCTTGGCAAAGTCACTTTAGCCCCAGATGTAACTCTGGCTTTTTCCTAGTTGCCTGTATGTAGGGGGATCTAACATTGATGGGCAAGGAGAGCTGAGAACTGGCTCTGTGTAGGACGGGACTACTCCTTGTTACCAGAGTACCGTATTTTAGCTCTTGCGTATTTGGAGAGCCCATTTGGACGGCGGGGAATGCACAGTATGCCATCTACTTCTTCCTCCTGGTTTGGGACCAGACGTGACGATCTTGTAAAAGCAAGTCATGCTGGAGAAACTGGAGCTCATGACTTCAACTCAACACATTTCGGAATGTCAGAAAAGGCAAAGGAAAACCCTAGATCTACAATGTAGATAATACCAATGAGTCTTCAACTTGGGTATGGCTTCAAAAAAGCGAGAAGCTCAGTAGCCCTAGTTAAACAACAACAACAAATAACTTTCATGTCTGTCTTTAATTCAGTTCTACGTCTGTGTGTTTTTTCTGTTGGTCTCCTCTGTGTCTATTACCATAAGAGTTCCAGATCAATAACTGCCTTGTAATATATCAGTCGGTTTCTTCAGTACGTGCGTCTTACCCAACACAAGAGTCAGACATAATGACAGACAGACTGACTGACTGACTGATTGATTCATTCATTAATTTTTTTTATTTGGTTTTTGAACCCTGCCCTTGAAAACTGGTGTTTCTTGTGTGCAAGAGATACCCGGTTCAACCCCATGGGTTATAATTTGGTTATATAGTGTTCATCATTCGATATCGCGCATTTAGAAAGAAAGATAAACAGACAGTGATAGATAGACAAGTAAATTGATAAATAGACAGGTAGACAGATGGGCCGATTGAATGACTAGTTGAAAATTGATTGATTGATTGATTTGTTCAGTAATTCATTGACAAGTCTGACAGAATGAATTTATAAAAAAAACACCTTACATGAATTTCGACAAATAAAAATGTGCATGTTTCATTGAATAATATAAATTAAATTTTTGTCTAGCCGTTTGGGATTTGTAATCTATCATTATTATCCAACCAATCTAAACGATTTCGATCAGTCATTCAATGCGTTTAACTCTTTTAGGTGCAGTAGCTAATGAATTGATGCTTCCTTTTTTTCTTTAAGTTTCTTCACATCTCGTCAGTTAATGATGTTCTTCGATCATTTATTTCTGCTACAGGGTATAAACAGGGTCCGCCAAAAGTAGTGAAGGGATCTGAATGACGTAAAACATAAACATTATAGTATATTATAAAAATACGTACCTGACTTTTAGAGTTTTAAATAACTCATGTATGAAAACTATTAACACCCAAGTGAATCAACACATGAATGTAATCTTAATAGATCGTTGTCAATAACAACACGTACAACTTATTAACAGATTCCCTGAATTTGATCAGTTACGGTTAGTTAGTTTCAAAGCATCAACTATCCGTGGTTTATTGATGTAGATCTTTTCCTTTAAATATCTCCAGAAGAAAACATATGGTGCAGTTACGTCAGTGATTTTGATAACTAGTTAATGTCATCACCAAGTGAGATGATTCTGTTTCCAAATATCCATAATTTGTCTCGCACTATGACACGTGGCAATATCATTTTGAAAGCACAACGAATGGTGATTATATTACTTAGTTGTTCCTCTTCTAACTTGAGGTGTAGAGGTTTTGTAGCGAAAGGTTTTTAATGAGTGTAGTAGTCAGTAGTAGTTACTGAAAAAAAAACAGAAGAAAGAATTATGTCTGATAAGAATATAATCCCAGTGTAAGAGACGATCACTAGTATCACAGGACAGTCACGGCTGTGAAGGTCTCTGCTTCAGATAGTATTCAGATTAAAGTCAGAGCCTAAGATGCCACCTTCGCTATGTAACTAACCTTTGATAATCAACAATTCATTAAAACTCCAACATGCAACCTTATAAATGTGACAAGTCAGAGAATTACAATTAATGAATCATTTATTATTTACATCTATCTTTTGTATTCTTCGTGTGTAAAGTATGGATGATGAAAAAGTGAATGAATAAAAGTTAATAACAAATTAATTTGATAGTTGAGTTTCACTCAGTAACTAATTAAGAAGTCCTTTCTGGAACCTTCAAAATATCATAAAATTTTCATCAAAATGTTCCTTTATTAATAAAGTTATCTCTTGTCTAGTCAACTAGTTCAGAACTGTTTTCTCATCCCTACACACTAGTCACTTTGCTTTAACTCCTCACAATTGTTGATTGAATGTTTTCACATAGAGTACTTAACATTGAAGTGCTGTGACTGTCCTCTATGAATGTGCATAGCAGTGTCAGTTGAAAGTCTTGCACTAGACCACCAAGCACTGATGGGGCCTAAGGCCCGAATCTAGATGACGATATCTGAAGCTCCTGTGTTGGTCTAGGAAGGCAATTATTGATCTAGGATTGTATATCTCTGGTGTAGTGTGACACGAATGAACCTGGGGACAATACAAAACAAGTGGCTAGCCTTTGGTCATAGGGTCCACAAGCCTATGTGTTCATGAATAATAGTGTTCAGATGTTTGCATGTATATGAATGATACATGGATCAGGTCTGATTAGGAATAGCGAGATAAGTCAGGTGTCTATCTGAATAAATCATTCTAATATAATACTTGAATGAATATAAAACATTTTTATAGATGATAATGACGTTACCGTCGTCTTTCACATTTCGGAGTGTCAAGTCCATTATTCCAGTATAATAATTTCTAATAGATCACTCCTACTGATAATTCTACTAACATTGGAAGCATCGAATTCCTTTATACATTCACAACTCAAATTCAGTTCAGTCCTCCGGCCTGATCCTGATATAATTCTATTTAAATAAGCTGCAAATAAACAAATTATTATTCATAAATTTGCATACCCTTTTAGGATAGATGTAAAGCACAGAATAGACTCGGTTTGGTGATGGAGAGCTGCCCGGCAACAGATGGTAAAGTATAGCCTTGATGAGCGTCTTTTTCCCTCAGTCTATCTGTATTCTGCTGTGTGTGTAGTTTGAATGTTTTTTTTTTAAATAAAGTTTTGCCTCGTTTTGGTGAGGCGCGTCCCGTTCAACCTAGTCGGTTATATTAGGGCGCATGTCCAAATATAAAAGACCCTTAGGTCTGGTATGTAGTTAGAAATTTCCGATGCTTGCCTTTTTATACCGAGAGTGCGTGCGTCTCGGAGAGCAATACAATGCTTCCGTTCTCAAACGGTGTTTTTTGCTGACTTGAGCGAGTTTGTGTTAGCTATGTCCAGAAATTTTCTTCATGCTTCTCAACCCTGTTGTCCATGACTTTCATGTATATCTCCTTTTACTTTCCATATATTCTGCTTTCCTTTTATATAAGGTTTTCCACAATTGATTCCGTCTTCGATTTATATCGAATTTTTAAAGACGATTAACACAGCAGTTTTCGTTATGCTGGCGCCTTTACCTTCCATTTTCTCCAAAAGTACTTAGCGCAGCAACTATTTCTTATGAATGCATACAGCTTGACTTATCCTTCGAAAAACGAAATACCCGTCATCACTTTCTGTCAGTGCATTTCCTTGTACGACACACGAATCCATCTTATATTAACACACTTTTCTTCCCTCTACAGCACGCCACTGTAAAACTGGTCCCTTCACAAGCGAGCTTCGTGTCGATCTGATTGGTTGCGAAGTCTCATCTTCTTTCTGTCATAACAAGGCAATGTGTTTCATCATGCTACAGGTTTGGAAGAGAGCGCGCCATACATTCATATCGGCTGTCTTCCTTCTGGCCTGGTTCCATTCTAGTCCTCGATCCTTCAGAGATGGAATCACCATTCGATTGCAATTATTAATGGCATTTACTGCTGGTCCAAGAAATGTATCGATCATTTAATGGTGCCTTTCGCCATTAACAGTTACTGCTTCCGTACCTTTCACGATTAACAGTTACTGCTTCCGTACCTTTCACCATTAACATTTACTGCTTCCATATTTTTCACCATTAACAATTACTGTGTCCATACCTTTCACTATTAGCATTTACTGTTTCCGTACCTTTCACCATTAACAGTTACTGCTTCGATATTTTTCACCATTAACAATTACTGTTTCCGTACCTTTCACCATTAGCAGTTACTGCTTCCGTACCTTTCGCCATTAGCACTTACTGCTTCCGTACCTTTCACCATTAACAGTTACTGCTTCCATATTTTTCACCATTAACAATTACTGTTTCCGTACCTTTCACCACTAGCAGTTACTGCTTCCGTACCTTTCACCATTAACAGTTTCTGCTTCCATATTTTTCACCATTAACAATTACTGTTTCCGTACCTTTCACCATTAGCAGTTACTGCTTCCGTACCTTTCGCCATTAGCACTTACTGCTTCCGTACCTTTCACCATTAACAGTTACTGCTTCCATATTTTTCACCATTAACAATTACTGTTTCCGTACCTTTCACCACTAGCAGTTACTGCTTCCGTACCTTTCACCATTAACAGTTTCTGCTTCCATGTTTTTCACCACTAACAATTACTATTTCCGTACCTTTCACCATTAGCAGTTACTGCTCACCATTAGCAGTTACTGCTTCACCTACGTCATTTTAGAAAAAAAGTTCCAATCACCCTATCATACATTTGTGAACGCTGTTGAATTGTCCACCTTTCCATCTTCGTGCCGACAAAAAATGCATTTGTTGCGCTTAAATTTGGGACAAGGACCTCACTGGGAATTAATGATAAAACTGTTTCAGGCTGGCGATATGCCAATGTCTAGAAAAATAGTCAAGCAAAATACGTCTACAAAAACCAAACGAACTAGCACCAAGCGGCCACCAAACAAACAAACATCTTGTAAACGCCTTTGTTGTTGTTGTTGAGGCTTTTGCCTTTTTGTGGTGAGGCCAGTTCCTTACAGACAAACTTAAAGTCCGTTGGTTATATAAGAACGCAATAGCCATTTGAAAAAGAAAAAAAACTATGTCCACTGAAGCATAGTATCGATAAAACCTAAGCTCTGATAAGGAAAAAGTAAGCTTTGAAAGGGACTATCAACTTCCATCAGCTAGCATAATGAAGTCTTGAAAAGGACTTCTCCAGACAAGGACTGCTAGCACGTGAAGCGTTGATAATAACTAAGTTCGGAATGAGACTAATAGTATTTATCTGCTTGCATAATGAAAATTAATAGTCCTAAAATGGACTGCTACGCCAACGCTGCCGCGAATCTTCTCTAAAAAATGATAGAGGTAAACTCTTTATTTTTTAAAATAAAATTTTACCTTGTTTAGGCAAGGCGAGCTCCGTTCAACCTAAATACAGTGTCCGTCGGTTATATTAGGGGATATGACCAAATATAAAAGACCACATGATCTGGTTATTCGTAGGCCAACTCAAAGTACCAACAGCTAGTTTATACCAGGGTTGTGGAATCGGCCAACAAATCTTCCGACTACGACTCCTGAAATTTTAGAAGTTCGATTCCGATTCCCTAGTCCAACTCCGACTCCAGAGCCCTGGTACTTCACGCGGACGCATTGAAGAACACGTACGTCAGCGGGCACAGTGGTCCAGAACGATATAAATAGCCGGATGTTAATGTGATTTGTGCACCTTCTGCGACAAATTCTTCTCTCTTTAATGTCTTTATAGCTGTAAACCTGGTTTAATGTATTCTGTAAACAGAGCTAAAGTTAGACAGCAAAATATTTCGGTCATGTGAATACATAACATCTTACTAAAGCCCATTTTAGAAGGAAGAGTTGAAGGCAAACATGCAAGAGGAAGACAGCGCTATAAGGTTGAAGATAACATCAAGAGATGGACAGGAAAGAGTCTATCAGAGTGCACCATCAAAACAAGAGACAAAAGACGTTGGCGATCCGACCTCTGATGTGTTGGGGGCAGCTGATGATGATGTTAAACAGAGGGAAAAGTCTTCTACATTTTCCATGATGACTATTTTCCGTATCCCAACAAGTTTTTACTTTACAAATATTTTATTTCATTTTACGTTCTACGTGTAACGGGATCCCTCCTAACGGAGAACATACTCAATCGTGAAAAATACCACAGAAAATAATAAGCGTCCTGATATAACCAACAATGTATATGTTTGAAAGTGCAAGCTACGAAGAAAAATAGCAATGTCACGGATTGCCTTTTCCTGATTTGCAGTAGTGGTCCACTAATGGCTAAAACGCAAGAGTATCTAAATGGGTCGTCAAAGGTGTCTACATTCGCACAAGATTATTGGCAGAGATGTAGATAGAAGGCTAAAGACCCTTCTACCTTAAGGTAGAATTCACAAAACATTTGCATAAGTCAAGAACAATGTTGCATTGGGCTGAACAAATGTTAACTTATATCTGATCCGTCGCCTTTTGTGAAGGATTTAAGCAATGGTTTTTAGCCCGTTCAAGCCCCCACTTGGTGTAATCCAATGAAATTATTTTACAATTATTAGCTCTATATAAATAAATATATCTCTAGATGTCTATATATATGTACAAGTATATTACAGAATCTTGCTCATACGGTTGCCTTCATACTTTTAATAACTGAATAAACCATTATTGTTTAGTTTTAAAATTACACGTAACAGATTTAATAGTCAATTAGTTTTAACAAGTTAAAATAACGATGAAATGATGGTTAATTTTAGATAAAAGTCCTCATCGAGACTTGATAGGGGAGTTATAAAAGTCCGTTTTGCTTGTGCCTTTTTTTTTACAAGAACTTAACTCTACGTGAGTCCAGTGGCCGTGGGTTCCGTCACTTCTTTTTGATGATGAGTGCACTTCTCCACATAACTCTTACAATGTAGGCGGTCAGTGTTGATGCCCTTCTCTCACACTAGCGGCGTAGTAACGTTAGTACTTCAAACCGTATGATAGCTTGTAACCATGAACATTTTTTAAAAAATAGAAAGGACAAATGCCTCTGCTAAGTACACTGAGTTGGAAGCTTAACAGGCGCATTGTCTCGCTGTCCACCCACCAATGTTAATCTCCCGGAAAAATTAAATTCTTGAGTACACAGCGTAGTTCAAGGAAGATGATTAAATATCACCAGTACTTTTCTGGGTATTAAACTGGGAAAATGTGTCTGGACAGCGCGAATAATGGCGAGCCTGAATTACAATTAACAAAGTATATAGATCTCACAAAATGATACTATACACTTCAGGCACCTGTGATGTAATCATCACTCACCACTGCTCCACTCGGAGTCTGGGGTCACCTCTGCTGTCGGTTTTCCGCATGACTAGCAAGAAACAATCACTAGCGATTGCTGTAGGGGTTCATGAATATACTATTTTCATATGTTGAGGTTGCCAGTCTCATGATATATATATATATATATATATATATATATATATATATATATATATATATATATATATATATATATATATATATATATATATATATATATCCACTTAGGAAGAAACAGGTCAAATTCACCTTTGATAAAAAATGTTACACTTACCCCAATTGGGTTATACAATCTCTTCGCACAGTTTAGAATGGACGCAAGCAATTTAGGTTATATGCTTTCGAATCACTTGGCCTGAGAAACTTTATCTATTCCTCTTATGACGTGTGTTCTGGGAATCACCTGGTCTGGAAATATTATTTATTCCTCTTGTGGTGAGCTGGGATTATATAAATACAGTTATAGGGGACTTAGTGTACTGAATGAGATCAGCTGTGAAGGTCTCTGTATCTAATAAGGTTGGTGTGTTACAGAGATCCTTGCTTGCTACCACATTTCGACCTCAATCAGACTTATTCTTGAATTGTATGATGACTTCGTTTAATGTCTAGGGTTATGATAGTGATGAAGTGTAAGTTCACAACAACCAACAGACAGATAAACACCGAAGTTAAGATTCACAACAATTTACAACACTGTGACAATCACAAACACATAACACTCTAAAAATGTATCTTAAGTAAGTCAAGTGTTAAATTTTATACAATGTATTAGCTTTTCAATATATAGATATCCTGATCCTACTACAATGTGAATCAGGAATCACAATCAAATGTAAGCACAATGTTTATGTACAAGAATTTATACAAAAGATCTTTGTCCAGACATAATAGTATTGTAATATAAGTGTAGTGTTGTGATGTATTATTATGAGGTAATACTGGCTTTTAGTGCTAGGTTGTTGTTTGTCATCACGACTTCATATGTTTGTTGCTGGTGGAAATAATATTAAGGGATTCACAGATTCTGGTTTTTTTTAAATTTCTGTCCGTTTTATAATAAAGTTCAGTTCAGGGTTAGTTTATTCAAGGTTGGGCTTTACGTGCTGACATGCTCTTATCTCATAATGCAGCTGCAGGAAACCTGTATCCTCTGCTCGCTTGCTTCTCAGTTTGATAATATGATAGACAATGGCCGCTATCTTGTGCAGGGAGTCTGCTGCCAACCTTCTGGATCACGCGGTACTCAGACCGGACGATGCAATATCACCATCTATACCACGGTCCCTGAAAGTGAAGGTTATGCATCCTTCTTACTACTAGTATACAATATTATTCCACACTGAAGTACATGACAGTACAAACAAACATAAAGTTCAGCGCTTTAGGCCAACTGCTAGCTTTTTATGTGACAATATACACCAGTATTCCTCTCCCTAATGGTTACAACGCCTCTGCAATTCCAGCTGTAATCCCTTCCATACAATAGGATAGGTGTTATGTTACTATATGGAAACCCAATATATATATATATATGCAGTTATACTCCTCTCTGACAATCTTTTACATGGTGGAGCAATATCTAGGCTTTGCCTCATGTTTGCTACTGAACCGCACCCATACAGACATAATTTATCATTTCACATTCAATTTTCATATAAAATACAGATTAAAAATGTCTAGCTTACCACAATTCGTAAGGAAAACACACTAAAGATGACTGGCACAGTTTGATCTGCGGTATGTCCAAGCTGTTATCATATATTTAATTTTGGATAACACTGCCTGCTCTCATCTCTCAAATGTGTAACGATATGGCGTCCCCTCTAAGATTTCTTCTGCCAATATCCAGTGTATTGGCCAATCGTTTTGAATATATTCAAAAGAGTACCCAGTCATTCCAACATTTTCATTCACTTCTACTCCGTTTCTATGCATTTATTTGTTATTCATAGGTCACCCAATCCAATTTCTTTTAACTTCAAGGTTCAGCCAATGGCCTCCCACGTACTATCTTAGACTTTCTGTCACTACTGTGTTTCACAAAAGTCAGGGATTTCCATCCCAAGCAGATATGACCAAACCTGACAGTATCTCTGTTCTCTATATGTTTTATTACCAATATCTAATTATCTAATGGACTTTTTAGATAATTTATTACATATTCCTAGTCCACTAGCCTTCCTGTACACGAATATATGATTTTCAAGGGGCTAAGTGGTGTAGTTAAGAATACGATCTTTTTTCGATGTTAAGTGTTTAATTTCAACTACCACCTGTTCAATCCTTTACGACTGTACTATCAGTATAAAGTCAGGAGCCCTACGTAAATATCAGGTTTCCTAATAAGAATTAAACCTGTTTTCAAAACCTAACATCGTATCGTTAGTTTTTTTCATCACTGTTTATTTGAAAAAAATCAGGCCATGCACACTGCGAGTTGGTTTATTTTTTAAACACACGGCGAGCTGCTTGTGTGACCGTGTTCCACAGTCCGTCTATCTCTCTCTCTCTCTCTCTCTCTCTCTCTCTCTCTCTCTCTCTCTTCTTTTAAGCCCGTCTGTCTTTCCAAGGCTTACCTCTGTGCGCGATTTTGCACTAGTGTTAGTTTTTAAAATCAAGGTCGTTCAGAAGATTTTACTACACATTCTATTTTTAGAACTACGGTTATCGCCGTATTGTTAGGCTCAAGCATTTTATTTAGGAACGAACGAATTAGGACAAGTAGAAATCTTGTGTTAGCCATTACGGCGTTATACAACTAAGGCGTTATCTATACTGGGAACGCACTGGTCTTTCTCCATTCTTCTTCCTATCATATTATTTCGTTCTGCTTTACATTTATGTTCTAATTTATATATGGGTATTAGAATTTTTCACTACATCTCTTATGACGGGTGTTCTGCGAATCACTTGGTCTGAAAATATTATATATTCCTCTTATGACGGGTGAACTGATTCCGTAGGGCTCAAGTCTTGTACTTATAAAGGCGGGCTTACTTGTAAGTTCCAAAGTTGACCAAATACTCGATCTGACACTTATAATTATGGAATTCTAAGTCCGATGTCTCACTGGCTTCTGGAAGTTTGCTCATTTGACGTTGCAATGCAGTCTGTGATATGTATCTTTGATTTCGCTCGATTTTATTTTCAGTTTCCAGTTCAAATCACATATTGTGCTTCCACCGAATTTTCCAATGAAATTCAATGTATATTCCTGCTCTCAAATCACACTAATTGTTAGCTCTTTAGCACTATCTGAGTTGGGGTGTTTTAATTCAAAATATCCCCCACGTGTTTAAAATATTAAATGTAATATACCAACGCGTGACCTCTTTATAATAAGCCGTAGAGCTTCCGCCAACTCACAAACAAATCTGTGTTTTACTCTAGTGAAGTGAATCCGTATGACAACACGCTCAAATTCCCCGCTCAAAACGAACTAGCTATCGTATTTTTAATTCTATAAATAACTACAGTATTTGAAATTTGTCTGAGGGGCAAGTCAAATTTACCGCCAACAATTTATCTAGTGTATTTGAATTTTTCTAAGAAACAAGTCAAAATTTACCACCCACCCCAAAATTTATCGAAGAGCATAGTATAAATATTAACAACCAATGAAATCGTTTCCATATTTTGTAGTGGTAAGAAAATTTTGGTTGACGAGAAATAAATGCCTATTTTGTGTTTTTGACCGAACGTAGATAATTTATTTCTAAATAACTAAAGATAATTAAAATGAAAGGGATATCTCAAATTATAGCGCTGATATTGCTTAACACATAAACATAAAGATTCCCTCATAATAAAATTATCTTAACTTAGAAAAATTTAATTTAGTGATATTTTCATATCAGGGTAAGGTCACATTTAATTACAAAAAAATTACCCAGATGAAAATGCAAAGGAATAACTAAAGGAAAACTATAGAGAACGATAGAGGGAAATTGGCCGCTTAATTATCACTTTTGATAAGTAAAATCGGTCCACAAATAACTATGATATAAAATAATAAAATTTGGTCAGATTAGACGAACACACTTAAAAACGCCCAAGTTTATAGTCTCAAAAATAGTTAACTTTTTGACTCGTCTTCTGATTGGTTGAGTGTAGTTTGATAAAAAGTAACAACTTCTTGTAAGTTCCGCCATTGAAAACCTAAGATTCCATGCCGAGCTGACGTGTACTAAAAGAGACAGAAGGACAAAGCCTTTGCCGTATAAACTGCGAGCTCAGTACTAGAACCCTTTTACGGCCTGTCAGCTTGAGTGTGTGAATTTCTTTACTTGAGGGTAAGACAGATACATTTATTTGCATATTTTATTAACCTGTAAGTAACAGGCTATGTGTGCCATCTTTATTCGATACTGCCTAAGGGATGTGTTGTGTCACGACGACCTAAGTAGGAATGTGTATAGTGCAGGCTTATGCGGAGTGAGAAATGTGTAAAATATGTTTGCCAATTGGCCACAAAAATTTGCGACTGTAAGTGTAGTATTAATAAACTGATATTTTCTTTTAGAGTGACACACTGTTCAAATAACATGTGAAAACATATAGGGAATGTTAGAATGAAGTAATCAACAGGTCCCATGCTATATTGTACCCACCATGATTATTGTATGGAAGCCAAACATGAACGAGGTACCCAAGCATTGATGAACCAAAAGAAATAGTTATGGCATGAAAACTGATGGTAGACAACGGAATTTAAGGTCTTGTGCGACTTGTTAGCACACATGTTTGACCTAGGTAAGTTTTAGTATTGATTAGGGGGAAATTGATAGAGACAGCCTCTACATTGAATGGATTGTTCTTCGTATTCCAGGTTGTATCAGGCCTTTACCTCGTGGCTGCATTAACTAAGAAGAGGAGCGTGTGGGAGTTGATTGCTCCGAATACAAGTGGAGCTAGACCCCTTATCTTCAGTCAGGAGTCACATAGTTGGGGATCCTGACTACTACTATTATTGACTGAAGCAGCCACATTTTTAAGATAAGTCCTTTAGAAAGGCAATAGCGATTCATCCAAACCTTATTCACCCAATAAAGCTTACCATTTAGGGATGATGAAAACAGTAGACCTTACAGTGAAGTACCAACATCAGTATAATTAATCTGAACAGGAACTGTGTGTGTGTGTATATTATTGTGACCACTTTATAATACTGGAACAGAGTTTCTAAGTTATTTAATTTCTTATGTAAATATAAGTTTCTTGATTTTGAAAAAAAGTACTGACCCAAAACGATTGAGGTTCAGTACCATTAAACTGTATATAAATTTTCAGACAGTCTTGCTTACTTAATTTTCAGTAACGTTAATGTTCTGTTTTGAAATTCATAATTATTATACTAAATTACCCTAGACAAGTAGCCAAATAACACCACACAGATAACCTACTCTTGGTGAGATCTCAAGGGGTAGCCGATAGGGACCCAGAGAACTTCATCATCATCATTTCTTACTCTGGGAACTTACATAGCTTGACCTCACCTTGATTGTCTATACACCTTGCTTTTTTTTATCAAGCACCCCAACATATTGCGTGGCCCACCTCCACCACAACCACGTATTGACACACCGATTTGAACTTATGTCCTACAAAATAAAGAATTTACACCTCCACTTTCCATCCCATTACCTAGGGGGTCCCCATACCCCCAAACAAACAAAAACCAAAACATCACCCCCCCCCCAAACAACCCCCCTACCACCCCCAACCACCCCCCCCCCACCCCCACCACCAAACCCCCCCCCACCAACCACCCCCCCCCTCCCCCCCCGAACCACCCCCCCCCATCGCACCCACACCCCCACCCTCTTAACCCCCCCCCCCCCCCCACCAAACCCCCCCAAACCCCCCCACCCACCCCCCACACAACCCCCCCCCCACCACCCCCCCCCCCAATCCACACCCCCCCCCACCCACCCACCACACCCACCCCCCCCCCCCCCCACCACCCCCCCCCCCCCCCCCACCCCAACCCCCCACCCCCCACCCCCACCCCCTCCTACACACCCAAGGAACCACACACCCCTCCTGCACACAGAGAAGGGGTATTTCTTATAAGACCAGTCTCTTAACTGGCACTATCCTGGTTTCCTCTGATTCATCTATTTGTCCAGGATAGCCTATAATTAGTAACATCAAAACCTCTTATGACATTTACCTGTCTAAATGCCTTCCGTCAAGATTGTCTACCCAAACAGATTTATATGTAATAATGATACAGACAGAAGCCAGCGGATGCGATAATCTAATTATCACCTTTGTGTGGGTGTGAATCCCCCAGACTGATTTCTCAGACGGACAATATTTGCTTCCTATTCATCCTCGTCCGAAGCCAGCTTGTGTCAATAGAGAGTGTCTTTAACAAAGGTGGCTAATCGCCTCGATTGATAAGCTTATCACCCGCTGACCGGTGTAAGGACTGGGTATTGTTACGATAATACCACAGTTCACCTGGCGGAACGTAAATACGTCAGGGGAGTGGTCACAGTAAAAGAGTGTAACAGCCATAAATATGCCAAATAATAGGACGATGGGTGAGAGAAAAATGAAGAAAATAAGTGATACTGCCGGAGTGGATGAAAGAGTGAGAGAGGGGCCAAAAGTACGTGTAAAAACTACAGACGTTTCGTCATAAGCAAACATCTTAAAAAAAAGGAAATGGTGGACTATTCTTTCTCGAACGCCAGGTCGGACAGGAAAACATATGTCTGTTTGGTTCGCTACTTGCTAAATCTCTGAAGCAGAATGACTTTTCTCTTGCATCAACCGGAATAACAATAATTTGTGTGGCGTGCTTTGCAATTGCTGTAACCAAAGCCCAAGGATAGTCATTTACAGCAGCAGTCATTAACTTAGAAAATCCATTTTCACACGAACAGCTTATATGTTGCTTGCTCCAGAGTAGGGACACCAAAAAATTTATTCATTTTTTATCAAGGCGACAACACCAGAAATATTGTTTAATAATGAGACAATGGAATAATGTTGCAATAAGGAATCTAGAAAATGACGGTAAGTAAATATGACACGATTAAATCAGTTATATTAATTGTAACTTATGTCAATTACAAGAATAAAGAATATAAATTTATCAAAATATCATAGTTTGATTTTTATTTTTTTTAGAAGTTTAATAAACCGTTATTAGAAATTTAACATCTAGTAAATATATATGTATATGTGGAGCCGCGGTAGCATAGTGGTTAGTGCACTGGCTTCCTAGCGCAGTGGTCTATGGTTCGATCCCCAGATAAGGTGGGAATATTTTTAGGCCACAAACGGCTCCTGGGTCGACCCAGCCCCAAATGGGTACCAGAGAAACTCTGGGAAGGTTAAGGCGGCCGGCGTGATGCCGACCACATCACCCCTAGTGTGCCGACGGTCAAGATAATATGGGCCTAACACCATATTCCCAATATGCCTCAATGGGCGTGTAACGGGTTCCTTTACCTTTATATATATATATATATATATATATATATATATATATATATATATATATATATATATATATATATATATGGGCACATACGGCGTAGTTTCATGTATGACTTTTGGGATACTTATAATTCTCTTGTTTGAAATAAATAATTCTAGAGGGAAAAAAATAATCTTGTTTTTCCCGGCGCTTAAGCAAATAGAAGTTTATAGAGTTCCCCTCCCCTTCATTTTAAAAAATGCACAGCCAGCACTCAGCTTTCGATGTTCTCTTCCGTTAGAGTTTCTCTGAACTTGCAAAGTGAGTCACAGCATATGTTCGTGCTGGCTAGCTGAAACATTAGTGCTGTTCAGTCAGACGGTAACGTTATGTATACCGGACATAGAGCTTTGAAAGACATTCCACGGCAACTACACGACTTGCTTTTATTTTAAGAAAAGAGGCTATTAGTGAAGACGGTTTCATCATCACCATGTGACGTATTCTTTCCAGAACGTTGTCTCCATTACAGCTACTCTGAACGCATCACGATTCTGGGCAAGTCGACCTGCATCAGCCAAAGACAAGTTCAGACTCTCTGCGATGTCCTGGGTCCACCGTCGTCTAGGTCGACCCCTTCCCCTTTTTCCAGGGACCATGCCTTCCATCACTGTTTTTTCCAGACTATTATGTCTTTTTATATGACGGTTTGCATTAAGAAATAGATAAATATTTTTGTGTGTGCTCAGCCTATGCAAAAAATGGAATGTTATAGAAGCCGAGGGTAACTACAACTTTGCACAGAGTAGCTGTAGAGGTGGACCATATTGTAGAGGTTATCCAAATGCAGCTACATTACTATATTTGGTATCTGAATGTAACTGCTATATTGTAAATGGTAGCTGCATGTAGCTAGAACTCTGTACCAAATAGCTGAATATAGCTATAACATTGAAAAGATGAGTTGAGTGCAGCTACAAAATTATATAGAGTAGCTGAGTTTAGCTACAACATTGTACAGAATCGCTCAAACCAGCTACAACATTGCACAGGGTTGCTGAGAGTAGTTTCAACAATGTACAGAGTAGCTAACTGAGAGTAGTTACAATATTTCAGATAGTGTCGGAGTGTACCTTTGCTATTCTCAACAACATTTGGAAGTCTTCCTAGTACAGCACAAACACCAAATTAAGACTCTATGAGAGCTGTGTACTTTCTGTGCTTCTCTATGGTGCGGAATGTTGGAGAGTAACAGAGAAGGAAATGTCGAAACTGTCCTCCTTCCACACAATCTGCCTAAGGAAAATTCTCCGAATCTTTTGGCCAAACACCATCAGCAACCAAGAATTACTTATTCGGAGTAACCAGGAGGACATGCACACCATCATAGCTGGAGTTGGGTTGGCCAGGTCCTCAGAAGGGACCCTGATACCATCACAAGAACAGCTATGCTATGTGGACCCCCAAGGGAAAGCGAAAGAGAGGCCGACCAAAAACAACTTTGCAAAGAATGAACCAGAGTTGGGGCACTGTACGAAGGATGGCCGCCGACCGAGCAAGGTGGAATCAATTTCTTGCTGCCGTACAGGACGCCACCAGGCGTGATGGCCGCTGACTGCTTTGACGGTTGGCGGTTATGGATCAAAGAAGAAGAAGAAGACAGTCTATGCGCAGGAAAATTGGTTTTTGTCTTATGCATGGGATTCCCGGTTCAACCCCATGTGGGTTATAATGTGGATATGTTGTGTTCGTTTTTCTATAAAGCATATTACATTTTGGATGCTTTTTGCTCTGTGTTGGTTCTTCCAGACTGTAATCTCTCTTTGTTGTGATGTTGCCTAATGTTTGTAGTGTTTACGGTGTATCCACTTCTGTGTATGTAGGCTAATCGCTCTAGACCCTTTTGCATTTTGAGGGGTTTGTAGGTTTTGATTTACTGTACCTTCCAATGTTTGTTTTACTGCAATGGACATTATCTTAAGTATATCTACTGGACACTTCTTGATTGTTTAGTATTGGTAGTTTTTTTAACTTCTCATACTGATCTGCCATTAGTTAGTTGTTCTGTATACTCCTTGGCTATGCTTTTGACATTGTTATTTTTCTGCTATTTTATTTATTATTCATGCAAGATGCGAGTCTATGTTTGGTTTCTTGAGTTCCCATGGCGGTATCACTGGTGTGTATTTGCTACTACAGTTCATTGCACTTATTATTGTGGTCTGTTCTTCTATTTCTTCCATGCACTTCCAACCTATAGTGTATCTAATGGGGTGTATTAGTGTATCTAATAGGGTTTATTAGTGTATCTAATGGGATCTATTAGTGTATCTAATTGGGGTCTATTAGTGTATCTAATGGGGTCTATTAGTGTATCTAATGGGGTCTATTAGTGTATCTAATAGGGTTTATTAGTGTATCTAATGGGATCTATTAGTGTATCTAATTGGGGTCTATTAGTGTATCTAATGGGGTCTATTAGTGTATCTAATGGGGTCTATTAGTGTATCTAATGGGGTCTATTAGTGTATCTAATGGGGTCTATTAGTGTATCTAATGGGGTCTATTAGTGTATCTAATGGGGTCTATTAGTGTATCTAATGGGATCTATTAATGTATCTAATGGGGTCTATTAGTGTATCTAATGGGGTCTATTGGTGTATCTAATGGGGTCTATTAGTGTATCTAATGGGGTCTATTAGTGTATCTAATGGGATCTAACGGGCGTCTCAAGTCGTTGAGAGATTCCTCATAAACGCTGCATACGTCGGATGTCTTTCGTCTTATTGCCCCTTTGGTCCTGTAGTTCAGTCGGTTCTTTTCTTCTGAACTTTTTAGATATTATCCCCAGTATTGCCTCTAGTGCTTCAAGTGATGTTGATTTTTAGACTCCTACTATTGTACTTAGTACCAACGACACACAACGCGACAGCGCACCTGGCCACCACAATATCTGCATTGGATTTTAAACTGTGACGCCAAGTGGCAGAGTAGTGTGGACACTTTCTCATTGAGGCAACGTTCCAAGGTTCAAAAACTGGTAGCGTCACGTTCCAGTTGAACCAGTTGTCAATGGATACCTGATTCTGCTCTTGAGTTAGGGAAGGGAAGAATGGGAAGTGGTCACCCCAACTCATAAAGCCGGGACCAAATATTGTGAAGTCTCTAACCCTTCCCTTCCCTGTGGCATTAACTACATGAGACTCCCTTTGCATTTTACCTGCGACGCTCTTCATGGCATAAGCAGTAAATAACCGAGCCACGAGGAAAAAGCTAGATGCGCAAATCGATACATTCTGAAGACTAAAACATCGTACTTTGAAAATCTGATTTAACTCCCCGAAATAATAAAAAATATGACAAACTTTCTGTAATGTTAAAACGGAAGTCAAAGACACTGTCCAGACATCCGGATGCACATTGTCACCAGGGCTGCCGCTCCTTGTAATCGCGTTATCAGCTTTTGTGATCAATGGAAAAGATCAATTCCACTTACTGAGCACAGCGTTTGATTTTTCATTGCAATCCGTAGGCGTTTGATTGTGCTGTTTATTACACATTATATAGATTGATCAGTGTTGCATATACTATACATACTGAATTATATTAGACAAACATAAAGGTATGTTTTCAGGCACTCGTAAGAAATAAAGAAGTAGAACACTTGGACAACAGAAAAACAACAGACGTGAGTGGCTTACCCAGGGTTCGAGCCCCGTACCTTCCGTACGACAACTCCGCCTAGCTATCAAGCGAATCACACTGACCCCACGGCCAGCTAGGCATCCCCAAAAAAAGATGCTTTGCTGGCTATTTATCAGTACGAAACACACAAGATAACACCGGAAGTATACAGTGGGCAACTCAGCCCTTAAATGACGCAATCACTTCTGTTGTTCTCCTATTAGCAGTATGTGTCAGTCCAAACAAGACAAAGACCTTGATACTGGGTCCAGTAAATAGTAGAAGACTTAAGGACATTAGTATAGAACAGAGGGTAGGTTTCTGGTATTGTATAAACATAAATAACACATACAGGCCTCGGGTTTCCCTTCCTTATGTGTTATTTGAATTATATTAACTTGTCAGCGTTGAATGGTTTTAATTTGAGCATGTAAAGGCAATGTAGGAAACAGAGGGACTGATGGTCATATCCTTAATGTATATTCAGGATCCTACTTGGTAACTTTTACTTTATCCAACATAATTATATGGCCCACAAATGCCACTTGTTTACTGCGGCGGCCACATTTCGGTCAATAATAGGCTGATTTACCTAAACTACACGACGGAAGGAGGGAAAATCCTACTTAAGAGAATGTCCACCCCTAGTACACAACGACTGAGATTGTAAGTGATGAGGAACAATGTGAAAAGTGACGCAGGTTTCTGTCTCAAAGATTACATAGATAAATGTATGTCTGCAACGTTCTTCTGAACGGTAGGCTATCGGGATCCATCTCCAGTGGTGTTGAACAATCTAGGGCTGCGATGTCTGCGTTTAATTTTTTTTAAAAATGATGGTAGTCCCATATCAGATACTGCCGTAGGGAAGTGAAATGTTAGAGACTTCACCCTACTAGGTCCAGCATCGAGAGATGGGGTGACCAGCTCCCTTCCCCGCTGCCTTTTTCTTCCTTAACTCAATGAGCAGAGTCAGGTACCCATTTACAGCTGGGTAGACTGGAGAGTGTCGGTACCTTAATTCGAACCCCGGTACCTTAGCCGCGAGACACCAGCGCTCTAACCTCTGTCAATCGGAGCTTGCGTTTAAAAACTTCTCAACATTCTTGAGATAGTCTTTGTGAGTATTCACGCATGCATGGCCTCTGATGACTGGTTTCCAACCGCCGTTCGTGTCCGCTGTTGTCACTGCATCTCGATTTTCTTTACGTTCAAAAAGTGTTCGCGCGGAAAAGCACCATGCGTTCAAACCACTATGAACGCTGGCACAGAAGATCAAGAGCTCACGAATATAAACAGCGAAGTTTGGCACACAATTAATTGTGTTCAGGTAGTCTAAGGGAAGTAATCATACTTCTATCGAGAAGATATAGTAGTCAAGAATTATCAAACGCGATAGGGAGAGTTGATTGTACAAAATAATATGAAGATTTTGGAGCGGTAGTCGCATGATTGAGCCGCTGGAAACTTCGAGGATTAATCCATTTAAGGAGGGGGAACATGCGCTCAGCAGGCTTTTTACGATGTAGTTCAGCAGGCTTTTTCCGAGTTGTGTATGAAGCTTCACTATGCAGTGCTCAGCAGCAATCGCACACTTATTCAGGTTTTTTCTGACGGCGTCGTTAGAGTTCTCAGATAGATACGTCTAGAAAACTTCAACCAGAAGCACAGAAGAAATGTACAAGAATTTGTTGGTTGTCAGAGAATACAACATTGCTAATATGTGCTTGCCTGGCATTAGTGAAAGAAGAGAAACTACAGTATCGAGCTTAGACAAGTGAAATGTGTGCCAGTGAAATTGCTGCGAAGTACGAAGAGTTAACCTATCAGTAATGAATTTGTATCAGCACAGTCGTGGTCACATTTTTACACCCTGGAGGAATAAGTCAAGTAATTTATATCCAGACAAGCTGGACAGAGAACAATAGACATTATCAGATAACTAGTTGCCATGAATAAAGATATTCCAAGATCAGAATATGAGTTTTAAAAAAGGCATGCCTGATACGGAGAATCGTCACTTGACCTTCTATGTAAATTATGTGAGCTAGCAGGATGAGATTGTTCTCTGCATGTCATGATGTCGTTATCAACCACGTGTAGAAAAGTTCATTGATAAAGATGAAGGGAAAAAAACCAGCGTTGTTGTTAATCAAAGTCAAATGTCGTCAGTCGTACACATATGTTCATTGCCAAAGAGATAATAAGGCAGAAGTAAGAATATTTACCTCCAACTATCAAGGGTCAACAAAAACCTGGGACACTAATCGATCATGTCAGATAAACGGTCTAGTGTGACCAAACTGCCACAATTATATGGTGGGTAGAAAAGGGCTTGCCGCCGTGGAAGAGATCATGAGGATCCTTGTCTTGTTGGACTGACCTATACTGCATGATAGAGAAACAACAGAAGTGATTGCGTCATTAATAGGCTAAACTGCCCATGGTGGACTTCCGGTGTCGTGTATTGCGGTTCGCACTAATGACCTGTCATTGAAACATCATTTTTTCGTGATGCGTAGATGGCAGGGAGGATAGTGTGATTCACTTGCATGGCTAGGCGGGGTTGTCGCACGGAAGGTCCAGGGTTCAAATCCTGGGTAAGCCACTCATGTCTGTTGTTTTTCTGTTGTCTAGTGTTCTACTTCTTTATTTCCTACGAGTGCCTGATAACATACCTTTATATTTGTTTCATATTAATTTACGGAAGAGATCATGGCTTTACTATATATATATATATATATATATATATATATATATATATATATATATATATATATATATATATATATATATATATATATATATATATATATATATATATATATATATATATGTGTGTGAAAAAACGTAATGGATCTACAACTCAGAAATAAAGAATGAGATAAAAGTTAAACATTTAAATAATAATGGTCATATAAAAAAGACAACACTTTGCTGAAAACCATACTGAAAGGAAGAGCTGAAGGGAAATGTGCGATTGGAAGACAGTGCTATAAACGGGAAGAAAACTCTAAGCGACGAGCAGGCAAATGGTTATCAAGAGTGTAATGAAGAGCGTAATTTATCTACAACTAAACATAATAAATGAGATCACAGTTAGACCGTTAAAACATTTTGGTTATATAAATAATACACCCTCTACACCTCACGGTAGAAGGGGAACGACTAAGTAAGTAAGTAAATAATACATAACATCTTAATTAAAACCATAATGAACGGAAGAACTGAAGGCAAGCGTACAAAGGTAAGTCAGCGCTTTCAGTGGGAAGACAACTTCAAGAGATGGACAAGAAGAGTGTACCATCACAACTAGAGAGAGAAGATGAAAGAGATCGACTGCGGCCAACTTATCGATGTGACAATGTCAATTGATCTGATTTAAACAGACCATTTTTGGAACATAAACGCCCTTGAGTACGATACTTCTTTTTTTGGCTTCAGCTGTTGTAATTATAAAGTGGTCAAGTGATTTTTCCTTCTCAGGGCGATGAAAGCCCATAAGTGTAGTTGTTAAGTTCGTTTATCTGAAATAGTGTCTGATTTTTTTCAGTCTTTTAATGTCTTTATTCCACTGATGAGGTTCGATTATTAATAACCTACATGTTAGTCTCTACGTTTGTTCATAGATATTTTTCTAATATTTGATTACAATTTTTTTATTTTTTTTTTTGCTACGCCCAATATAACCGTGGAAAATGAACAACAGTGCAAAAGCAATAAATAAATAATAATACTAAAACGACTGTCGGTTAAAGACGTATAAATGTCGGCTCAAGACATGGATGTTGGAAACATTTATTCAATAATTACCCGAACTGCGTAATATATATGGGAGAAAATTCAAGACACTGTGTCGCCGAAAAGCAAAAGAGGCAGGAATATTATTTTTAAAACATCCGGCGCTATAACGTATGGGAACTAAATGCAAATTGTTTTAATAGGCGCGCAATTTAGTTCCCTCCGCTGCCATGAAAAAGACTGCAACTTTGGTGGGAAAATATACGTCTAACAATATGACGGAAGGATAAGAGAATTCGAAGGTATAAATTGTACGTGTGACATTCTTTCGTAATATTTTACCAAAACATATAATGTTGTATACCACTATATACTGTACCCTGCCTGGTGTCTCGAAACACCATGTAGACACTGTCGGCACACCAGGTAGACACTGCCGGCACACCAGGTAGAGACACTGTCTGCACACCAGGTAGAGACACTGGGTGCACACCAGGTAGAGACACTGTCTGCACACCGGTTACTGACCACTGTTCTAGACTACAGGAAATAATACTGAACCCGGCCCCTTTATAAAAGGAGGGAGGGAGAACTTTACAACAATGCTTAATATATTGTCTTATTGTATAAGAGATCATTTACATATTTTAGGTTCGAACGGCAAACGCCAGCTCTTAATATTAAACCACAATAATGTTTGTACTAGACTGCAAAATTATATCCTTTATTTCATGCGTTTAACCACTTAAGTCTGGTTATAAAATGTGACTTGTTTTATAAACCTGAAGGCCATTGACTTATGTATGGAATTATCCATATACGGTAACAAAATATGCTGTATTACACATTTTAACATACAGTGACACATTACGGTTCGTAAATGGCGCACTGTAGCCTTAAGGAGTTTCCAGTAGTTTTTCACTTAGACGTAAAGACCGTTGGTTATACTAACCCTTGATTTAAAATGGAAAGAAGGATTTCTTTCTCGAGTCTGACCTGGAGGCTGATCATAATAATTAGATCTTGCCTTCTAGGGTCAATAAAATGATAGTCTTATACCTGACTTCGTGAGAAGGCAGACAGGTTGAATCTGATGCCCGATACATTACGGACAAAGATATCATTATTACAGAAAATCTGTTCACAACTTTAAACTAGTACCGGATTGTCAATCAAGGAAAAAATAAGTAAGGCTGCCGTGCAGGCACGTGATATGAGAACAAATACAATGTCTGAATATACGTCACAACAACAGTGTGATTGCCCTTAAAGTATTTTCTTCATAATTTTTTTCTTGTCTTATTTGGACAGTTTTTTTTTTTAAATTCTATCTTGGGCAGGAAACACTTATGGAGTCCAGGAATATAGTAATAGTTTTAATTCCCGTGGCATTTCTTTAGTGCTTTAATCCTGTCTAGACTTTCTAGAATAATTTTAAGGTATATGACTCCAATTTATACGTGTCTTCGAATGTCAACAGAAAATTAGATTGTCGTGTCGACTGAAAGACAAATTTACTCCCTTGCCAGATTAATTGCACGTCCTATTTCGCAGAAAACATCATTGTGCCAGTAATCAGTTTGGGATTGCCTGTTATCTGGCTGTGTATTTTATTGTTGGTACTGATATCTTCGTCGAAGTTTTCGTGCATCATTTCAATCTTGACTACAGCCGATACATGCTACAAGCAAAATAATACTACTACATTTAATGATTTACAGTCACAATGTATTGCTGTCAGAGGGTATCATGGTAGCCAGATCGGTAACATTCTTGTATAAAGCTTTCATTTTTAATGCAAGCCGACTCATAGATGCGTGAAGGTAAGAATTTTATGCTTTTTTAGTTATTCCTCAAAACGGACAATTGTTTACTTATTATATTTTAAAATAATGAGTGTAATAGGGATTATTAAAGTCACACAATAGTAGCGAGGCTAGTGAGTTTCAAAGGGAATGACATAACAGCAACAAATGATTGCTCATTAAGAACAACATGAATCTGCACATCAATCAGTGACGACTTAAGCTTGAATGCCGATCCAAAAAATTTATTAATGATTTACAATAGACAATAACAATGCATAATTTTACAGAGTAGCCTGATAGTTTATGGCTCTTCTTGCGTTCCCTCAACATGATTTATCTATGTCAGGGTTCACCATTTTAACAATAGTTATTTAGTTTCCAGATACATTATATTGCAGTCACGAGGAAATATCCACCCGACGTCCAAATCATATTGCTACATCAACAAACACAAGTCGTTCAAACAATTATTTTGTATCCAATAACGTTAAACAAATTTACATACACTTTCTCTGGTATATATAATGTTATTCACACTTGAAGATTGTCTAATGCAAGAGACTTCTGAACACAATCACTACCAGCCAACGACTGCCGCGATTGTTAACATCAACACAAAAACGTCAACACCTAACAACGTGCGCGGATAAAATAGCTTCGATGCGCTTCGGTGTCTGAAATCCACAGGCAAGGAGATTCCCAGTATTTCAACCACCGCGTGCATCTCTTAACAATAATCACATATATTCAATGGTGTTTACTTACTTTGTCTTTCCTCTTCTACCGTGAGGTGTAGAGATTTGGAAGAGAAAGCGCCATACTATCCTATCGGTTGTCTTCTTCTTGGCCTGGTTCCATTCTAGTCCTCGACCCTTCAAAGATTGTCTAATGTTGTCCTCCCAGCGGACTCTTGGTCGTCCTGGAGGTCTGGATCCCTGGCTCTTAGTTTCCCATGCTTGTCGTGGTAGCCGATCTTCTCCCATGCTGCAGACATGGCCAAACCATCTTAGTTGGGACTGTTCTACTTGGGTCTGCAGGGGGTGGGATTTTAGGCCTTGACGTATCGTCTGGTTGCGGACCATGCCTGTTCTTGTTACTTCAACCACCTTCCTCAGATACCTCATTTCTGAGGTTTGGGTCTGGCTTTTGTGGGTTGTAGTCATTGCCCATAACTTGCATCCATATGTCAAGACTGGGACATAGGTGGAGCGGTACACAGCCATCTTCGTCTTCTTACCAACTTCTCTTTTGCTGAGGAATCCTCGATTTATGGCTTGAAATGGTGTTTTTGTGGTTTTATTTTTTCCTTTGCAAAAAGGAAGGCATGGAACGAGAGTACGTCGTCATCAGTTTACTGAAGGCCAATTCGCCTTCGGGAGGAAAATAATGGGAAAACGTTAACAAAATGTTAACAGTTGCGGATATGTTTGGACCGGGGGAGGAGGGAAGAAGTGTAAAATTTAAAAAAATAAACATTCTCCGTTACATTTGCCTTGATGACTGGTCAAGTCTTTCTCATTTCTAGTGGATGTTCTCTCCTACGCTGTGTTACTATTATCCAATATGTTCATCTCTGTCGTTTGCTCAGATAACCGTGTAAAAATCAGCGTTGGCTCATTCAACAGCGCAGTTAAATATGTTATCAATTACTTGTAAACTTTGGCGTTTATTCCGTTTCCTGTTCTCATTAATATTTATAACCCTGACACGGAAGAACGTTGTCAACATAAATTATATGTTACAATGCTTTCAGTCTATAGATGCATGATTCCAGTGCAAACAAACTGTCACAAAGGCCATACTAAAGTAAGTGAAAGACAATGAGATGATTAAGTACAAAAATATGAGATACATAAGTAAAAAAGTGAGATGAGTAAGTACAACAAATGAGATGAGTACGTAATATAAAAATGAGATGAGTAAGTAATAAAAAAAATGAGATGAGTAAGTACAAAAAATGAGATGAGTAAGTAATAAAAAAAATGAGATGAGTAAGTAATTTTAAAAAATGAGATGAGTAAGTACAAAAAATGAGATGAGTAAGTACAAAAAATGATATGAGTACGTAATATAAAAATGAGATGAGTAAGTAATAAAAAATATGAGATGAGTAAGTACTAAAAAAAATGAGATGAGTAAGTACAAAAAATGAGATGAGTAAGTAATAAAAAAAATGAGATGAGTAAGTACAAAAATTGAGATGAGTAAGTAATAAAAAAAATGAGATGAGTAAGTAATAAAAAAATGTGATGAGTAAGTAATAAAAAAAATGAGATGAGTAAGTAATAAAAAAATGAGATGAGTAAGTACAAAAAATGAGATGAGTAAGTAATAAAAAAATGAGATGAGTAAGTAATAAAAAAAATGAGATGAGTAAGTAATAAAAAAAATGAGATCAGTAAGTAATAAAAAAATGAGAGGAGTAAGTAAAAAAATGAGATGAGTAAGTAAAAAAAATGAGATCAGTAAGTACAAAAAAGGAGATGAGTAAGTACAAAAATGAGATGCGTAAGTAATAAAAAAATGAGATGAGTAAGTACAAAAATTGAGATGCGTAAGTAATAAAAAAAATGAGATGCGTAAGTAATAAAAAAAATGAGATACGTAAGTACAAAAAATGAGATGAGTAAGTAAAAAAATGAGATGAGTAAGTACAAAAAATGAGATACGTAAGTACAAAAATGAGATGAGTAAGTAATAAAAAAAAATGAGATGAGTAAGTACAAAACATGAGATACATAAGTACAAAAAATGAGATGAGTAAGTAAAAAAATGAGATCAGTAAGTACAAAAAATGAGATGAGTAAGTAAAAAAAATGAGATGAGTAAGTAATAAAAAAATGAGATGAGTAAGTAAAAAAAATGATATGAATAAGTACAAAAATGAGATGAGTAAGTACAAAAAATGAGATGTGTAAGCAAAACATGAGATCAGTAAGTACTAAAAATGAGATAGGTAAGTACAAAAATTAGATGAGTAAGTAAAAAAAATTAGAAAAGTAAAAAAAATTAGTTGAGTAAGTAAAAAAGAGAGATGAGTCAGTAAACAAATGAGATAAGTAAGTAAAAAATGAGATGAGTCAGTAAAAAAATGAGATGAGTAAGTAAAAAATAAGATGAGTAAGTAAACAATGAGATGAGTAAGTAAAAAATGAGATGAGTAAGTAAAAAATGAGATAAGTAAAAAATGAGATGAGTAAGTAAAAAATGAGATGAGTGATACCACACCGTTTATTATACTGTTGTGGTACACCGGGTGTGTCTTATTAGCTGTTACTGCTGGCGAGGGTTTATGCCAGAAATGTCGGGATATTTCTATAGATGACCGACAACATCAACAAACGCGAATGTTAATAAAGTGTGGGCCGAAAGTTTAAGAGCGAATGTCAATGAAACAAGTTGACCAATGTGTAATGAGTCATCTGGACCGGAGTCATGGTTGGACATCACAGAAAATACGTTTATTTGGCGACGAAGTATAGACGATCATGGTCATTGCATAGTAGGCACATCACATCAATTGTACAAGTTATAACATCATGGCATCAAGGTACTTTACATTAGTATACATCATCAATCATGAACTTGACCGACTCTCTAACCGCCGACATCTCAAGGACGGCGAGAGCTCTGTGGTGAGCAGTTCTAACATTCTGGTTTCCATGACGGAGCTTTGAATAATATGAAGAGTTTTAATGTATGAACCCTGCAAATATACTGAAGAATGATCCCGATAACTGTCGGCAGGAATCTGGACCCACTAGCGACACGCCATGACAAATGCGTGTCGAAGTTCAGCCAAATCTTGTCACGAATAAAATAGCATCAAATACGATACGCAATCGAGCCATGTGTTGGCTAGAGCAAACACTCCATACAAGGAGGTGTATTAATATCTCTTCATGGAGTCTTCCCACGACTTGGGGCAAGACTCACAATAATCTCCGTCAAAAAGACGTCTGTCTCAAGTTGCATACTTTAGGGATCTCTTCTTACAGCGTAATCGCTGTTTGGCAGCAAAGACCACAACGCACCTAGTTGCGCTATTTTGTTCAAGTATTGTGCCTGACGGCGCGTAAATAACTAATTATATACAACTTACTTAGACGCGCTCACATGTGCGTCTATCAAAACTAGACGGGCATGTGAGAGTCTCACACACTTAACTCCCACGCGCAAAAAGGACTTAACAATGAGTAAGTACAAAAATGAGATAAGTAAGAGAAAAAATTAGATGAATAAGTTAAACATTGAGATTAGTAAAGAAAAATGAGATAAGTACAAAAAATTAGATGAGTAAGTAAAAAAAGTGAGAAGAGTAAATAAAAAAAAAATAAGATGAAGAAATAAGAACGAGAATAAACGATGATTCTTATTTATAATTGCCGCTGAGGAAGTCCTTGTAGTTGCCAAAGGTCTCTGAGAACACAACGAAAGAGTAGGACAACCTCTTTGTCGTGCATGGTATAAGGGGCGAGTAATTTGAGGTTATATATGGCACTAGCAGCGTATAAAACTAATTGCTACAACACATGAATGCTTAGATGCAGGTTCCCTGCAAGGGGACTAACTCCAGCGGTGGATCTATGTTCCATAAGTAGCGAATAGGGAACTGATAATAATGAATGTAGCTGATACAACTGAGTTCGAGTTTATGATGCTGACACGGTTAATGCTGTATGTGTCAAATGATATGGCGAATGACGTGTGACGGTTCTGTCCTTTTCAAGTACCTCATTATTGTCTGTAGAAAACCACACTGTTTGGTAAACGGACATCGTAACGAATTAAATCAGAGACAAAGCTCGTAAAGACAGTGAGACGACATTTATTGGACGAATTCATTCTTTCAATATAGGCAGTCTCATAATCAATTGGTATGGCATCTCAATACATCATTGACTTGCATAATATATAACATTCCTCTATGTAGACATCAATATACGTCGACAGTCTTGACCGATACAACTAGCAACTAGATACTGTATGATCCAGTTGGAGCACTGCGGCAAGACGCGAAAAATCTCTCCGTGGGCTTTTAAAATTGGAGAATAAAATTGGTGACTATCATTGCACCTTTATAACAACAGCCCGACATGGCTGGTAATAATGTACTGGCCTAATGATTCAAGCCGCATGACGAACGCGCTTATAAAATTAACATAGCTCACAACAGGGAGCTAATTCATAATACGTCCACACAGGACCACGTATACTATAGAAAAGGCCACGATCATAGTCGTGTAGCAAAAAGTGCGGACGCTTACCAGAGTCACCTAGAGACGCTGCACTATACAATAGTAGTGCGGTATCGCCTCTAACAAAAGTCATTTATATAACTTGAAAAATGCGCTTAACTATTTCTCATTAAATATATATGGCATATGCCTTAAAGCATTGTGACAGACGAACGCATCCGACCCTGAATGATATGATACGACTCTTCGTAACGACCCCTTGGATAACATCAGTGCCCCCGAAATATTGTAACCTTTCGTCAAACGGGATTTTTCTTTTCACCTGGACTCATTAGCTATGCAACCTTTCCACGCAGATTGACAACATCTTTGCTGATTGATATGTGGACAGCTTATCTACCGTTCAATCTGGTCATCGCATTGATTTAAGGAGAGGCTAAATCACGCCCATGGTCATCTCTTGAGCAATCATATGCAGTAATTTCATTAACTTGGCCCAGAGGGGGCGGCGCCAGAATCAAACAGATAGCAGCGATCACGATCAAAGACACAGACTGAGAGATCTCAGGAAAGACTAGTGCCACGATCAAAGACAGTAGTGGTCCCTGACGAGCGACGCAAGTTCCCTGCCGGTATTTCGCATCTCCGTGCCAAACGCAGAACCGATCGCAGTGAAAGCGAACGGGGAAAGCCGGAACGCAAGCAGCGAGCGAAGATACGAGAGACCAGGGCGGCATCTCTCTTTGGTTTGGCGGTCAGATCCCCAAAAGTGTCCTGAGATCTAAAAAGGTGTCAAGTTTCTCATGTCCCACTCATCTTTCATTTCATTCTAGATATATACAGACCACGTAGAAATACACTTTATCACTCGTTGGCCAGAACTTAACAGAAGCACTAGCTATATTTGAAATCTTGTTATAGATTTTCCCCTGGATTTTATACATATTTGCAGTGAATTCTATTTCTGTGCAAAACGGTATAATATATATTGTGTAAAGTGATCAGTGGGCTAGTTCATTCATTCTATTTAACTGGATTTTGTGTTAATTTAAATCTATTAAATTAAACCATCTCAATAGTTCCAGTTGTAAATGTAATGATATACCTGCTATATTATTTCCAAAAGATAATAGATGTTAAATGTTTAAATTAACTTTTAAAGTCGCGAAGGAATTTATAATTAATAAATTTAGTTAAGTGCTATATTTATAGATGTGTGTTTTAACCACTAAAACTCGCGCAGTGTTTATTAAATACATAATTAAATACGCGAGCGTATATAAAATAGTCTTAACTGGAAATTCATCGTGCTTTAGAAGGTTATTTGTTTTTCGGTATATTACATGTCTTTTTTTCTTTCATACAGAGTGATCGTAACCTGTGCGATCCCAGCATTAAGAAAGCAATAAAGCAAATCAATCTAAGCAAAGCAAAGCATAAACAGTGTGTAGAGTCTCCCTGACTCAGAACTTGTTGAGACTGTGTACATTTTTAATCTTTGAGGCGATTCTATGTTTGGAATTCCGCTATCTAACTTATAGCAAAGAAAGCACACCCAAAGACAAATTTAACACACCATCAAGCAAACTAAGTTGAAACGGGAAGAAGAACACTAGCCCGAGCATTTGTTAGTTTACTGACACAGAGAGAGAATACATATTTACCGAACAGTGATGTGACTAGTTTTCTCCCTGGACTTAAACCATACCTCACGGATAAAGTGCATCAGCACGCGTAAGAATTTTATTATCAGCGGCAAAGTCAAATAGACCACACCATCCTCACCCCGGTATCAGAGACCGTGCCCTCCCATAGAAACTGTTATTAAGAAAAGAGACACAAATACAGATTCATTTTCCAGCGATTACGGGATCCTTTTTATGTGCTGAACGCCTACCCGCTAATCTGGGGCTGGAACTTGAACTAACACTCATACATTTAGTTTGAGGTGTAACTGCTGTTGTGTTATTCTATGGAGTGCCAGATTTTTTCACAATCGGTAAGTGAGAGCAAGATGAGTGAAGGCCTTTACTAGCGCGTGTATGAATGACAGGAAATTTTATCTTATTTTGTAACCCATTTGTTAACTTGCTTAACGGGTAATACATTTTCTGTATCCCCGGCATTGTTCCTTTAAGTGGGATAGTTTTGATAAACTCTGTTTTAAACCCCCCTCCTTTTCTTTTGCTTAGTAAAGGGAAGAACAATTGGGAAGAACAGGATTTTTTCTACCACCTATACCTAATTTTGAAACACCTCTTTCAGAGTAATTAACTTCACTGTTAGGTTAACTTACCTACGTTCCTGATAACTATTTATCTTTGGACTGGGTTTATCTTTGTCTAATAAGCGGGACGGGCTTAGTCGATACCAATCTTCTTCACCCCCTCCCTACCTTGTTATTTGCATTTTTCTGTAATTTTGATAATTCTTGTTGTAAACAAATGATTATTGTAGTGATTGGTTTTTTTACCTAATAAACAACATAAACTTAATCGTTATTGTGTCGGACTACCGAAAGCCCAAAATTGCCCCTATTTGTTTAAGATAGTTGTATCCACGTCGTCTGTGTGTTTGAAGCACCAAATCGGTGGGAGAGCAGGTGCGTGTCTGGAAAACTGGCAAATAATTGTTTGACCAGGAGAGTGGAAGAGAAGATTGAGAGAAACGATTTGTCGTAAATAAGTCTGTCTTTACTCTCCTCCAGCACTCTGTGAAGCAACTATTTACTCTCTACATTTCTATCACTGAGCTTTTCACCATCATTCTACACTCTAAACCGGACTACTATTTCTAAGACTCTTTCTCTCAAAAAAAATTTACGACAATATTTGGAGGCTCGTCCGGGATAAAGATATTTTGAGTCTGATCTAAGTCTGGGTCTAACTAGATAGAGTGTGAGTGATCTGTCTTTGTGATTTAGGGAAATAAATAAATAATTAATTACACCCCTAGACAACGCCTTTTAGTATTTGGGTCGTCCACACAGCATATTTACAGGTTGTTTTCTTTCCACAGCAGTAGAAAGTACGGATAATCATAAATTTGGTTAGCTAAATTATCTTCTGGCGGAGGAAATTAAATTTTTTCTTTATAAGATTTGCTGGGATTGCATGATTGGTTTTACAGTCACTAAAGGTTTTGAAGTTAAAAAGAGTTGAGCTTAGCTAAAGACGCCTTGTTCTGACTTTTAAAGTCTAGTTAACATCGTCTCTTCTCATATAATTGACTTCAGGGGCGAGTTTTGTGACGGAGAATTAAAAGCCCAAAATTTCCCCTATTTGTTTAAGATAGTTGTATCCACGTCGTCTGTGTGTTTGAAGCACCAAATCGGTGGGAGAGCTGGTGTGTGTCTGGAAAACTGGCAAATAATTGTTTGACCAGGAGAGTGGAAGAGAAGATTGAGAGAAACGATTTGTCGTAAATAAGTCTGTCTTTACTCTCCTCCAGCACTCTGTGAAGCAACTATTTACTCTCTACATTTCTATCACTGAGCTTTTCACCATCATTCTACACTCTAAACCGGACTACTATTTCTAAGACTCTTTCTCTCAAAAAAAAATTTACGACAAGCATAAACATGCTTTAACAGTAGCGAAAGATTTTTATGAGTGTAGTAGTTACTGAGAGAACAGAAGAAGAATTTTGTCTGACAAGAATATAGTCCCAGTGTTAGAGAAGATCACTGGTATCACAGGATAGTCACGGCTGTGAAGGTGTCAACTTCAGATAGTATTTAGATTAAAGTCAGAGCCCAGGTTGCCACCTTCGCTATGTAACTAACCTATGATAATCAACAATTCATTAGAACTCAAAAATGCAACATTATAAATGTGACAAGTCAGAGAATTACAATTAACGAATCATTTATTATTTACATCTATCTTTTGGTTCTTTCCTGTACAATGTATGGATGATGAAATGATGAAAAAGTGAATGAGTAAAATTTAATTACAAATGTACTTAATAGTTAAGTTTCACTCAGTAATTAATTCAGAAGTCCTTTCTGTTATCTTCAAAATAACATAAAATGGTCCTCTAAATGTTCCTTTATTACTAAAGTTATCACTTGTCTATTCTAGTAGTGAAGACAGTTTTTTCAATCCCTACATACTAGTCACTTTGCTTTGACTCCTCACAATAGTTGATAGAATGTTTTCACATAGAGTACTTAACATTGAAGTGCTGTGACTGTCCTCTATGAATGTGCACAACAGTGTCAGTTGAAAGTCTTGCACTTGACCACCAAGCACTGATAGGGCCTAAGGCGCGAATCTAGATGACGATATCTGATGCTTCTGTGTTGGTCCAGGAATGCATTTATTGATCTTGTATTCTAGACCTCTGGTGTAGTATGACACGAATGAACCTAGGGACAATATGTGACAAGTAGCTAGCCTTTGGTAAAAGGGCCCACAAGCCTGTGTGTACATGAATGAGAGTGTTCAGATGTTTGCATGTATACTGTTCAAAAAAAAAAAGAAACGCATAGCTACTGAAGGCACACACATAGCCATAATTTTGACATTCAATAACTTTTTTAATTTAATGAGTTAATTGTTCAAATTGCACACAAGAATACCTTAGGGTTCAACCAATCAATTGACAGTTGTTTTGCATCTGGGTCACGAGAGTTTTTTGGCGTACGGGATTTCCCGTTAGTATGGTGTGTGGCCTCCTCTTGCATCGATCAGCGACTGGCATCTCCTGGGCATGGATGCGATCAGACGTCTGATGTGGGCCTGTGGGATGGCTGCCCGCTCTTCCTGGAGTGCCTGGAACAGATCATGACGATTGGCTGGAGCAACGTCTCGGCGACAAACACGTCTATGCAGCTCATCCCACAGGTGCTCAATCGGACTCATGTCTGGAGACAGGGAAGGGTGAGAATATTGTTGGCAGTCAGGAACTGCGTGGTCAACCGTGCACAATGGGGTCTGGCGTTGTCCTGTTGAAACACAGACCTTTGGGCAGCCAAAAGTGGAAGGACATGGGGTCGAAGAATTTCATTGACGTATCGTTGCGCATTCAAGCCTCCTTCAATGTGCACCAATTGACTCCTTCCGTTGTAACTGATCATTCCCCACACCATTGCACCTCCACCACCGTGCGGCTGAGCTTCATCAACGCAATTTTTGGCAAAACGTTCATTTCGGCTACGGTAGACCCTACGCCGTCTATCATGACGCTGCAACAAAAAGAAAGATTCGTCACTAAACCAGACACGTTTCCATTGATTGTCAGCTGCCCAGGGACGATGCTGGTTGGCCCAAAGAAGTCGATTTTGGCGATGGCGGCGCGTAAGGACAGGTCCTCGGTGAGGTCGTTGTGCCCAAAGTCCAGCGTCATGCAGTCTATTCCGGACAGATTGATCAAACACATGACGTCCTGCAGGCAATGACTGGGCAGTTGAGGAAGCTGTTGTAAACCTGTCTCTGGGGTGACGAAGCCGAATAAAGCGATCCTCCGCTGCTGTTGTCATTCTGGGTCGTCCATTGCGATGCCGGTCTTCAACTGAGCCAGTGGCTTGGAACCGTAGCCAAAGTCGACTAATGGTACTCTGATGCACGTTTAGATGCCTGGCAACCTGACTTTGACTTTCGCCTGCATGCAGTCGGCCAATAGCAATGTTCCTTAAATTTATCGATAGAGACGCCATAAATGTCTGCTTGAAAATGAACTGAATTTTTTTTTGTGTAGCGTTATCCTTTTAATTAGCAAAACAGACGATAAACCCACATTAAAGATAAGCGTAAATGGGAAAATCCTGGAACAAGTCAAGAGCTACGTATATCATGGTCATATAATAACAGAAGATGGCAGATGTGAAACAGAAATCAAGAAGAGAATAGGAATGGCCAAAGCTACATTCAACAACATGAAACATATACTGACATCCAAACAGTTATCTCACAAATTAAAACTGAGAATCATAAAGTGTTATATATATTCTGCATTTCTGTATGGTGCAGAAACATGGACGATGAATAAGCATTTGGAAGAAAGAATTGAGGCTCTTGAAATGTGGATATATAGAAGAAGGGGGCGTATCTCATGGAAAGAGATGAAAACAAATAAGGAGGTCCTAGAAAATCTAGGTATGAAAAGAGAACTAATGAGGGAGGTCAAAGTTCGGCAGCTAAAATACTTTGGCCACATAAAAAGGCATAACACCTTTCAGAAGACCATAACAGAAGGGAGAGTTGAAGGCAAACGTGCAAGGGGAAGACAGCGCTATAAGTGGGAAGATAACATCAAAAGATGGACAGGAATGAGTCTATCAGAGTGCACCACCAAGACAAGAGACAGAAGACGTTGGAGATCCATTACAGCCAACCTTCGTTGTGATGTCAACTGATGATGATGATGATCCTTTTATAGGGTTTCAGTTGCATAGTCAATGAATAGTGTTCACCCCAAATTTTGTTGCTTTTACGTGCGCGCAACATGAGCTGTGGTCAAAAATTGCGTCATAAACACTATTGACCACTGCGTTGTAACGATTACAAAAACGAACGCAATTCATGTCAACACGTGCATTTGACACTGTAAAGAACATTTGAGGCTGGTTTTTATATACCCTAGCACCAAATTTTACTTACAAGCTCATAAAAACGCGCCCTCGGATAGCTATGCGTTTCTTTTTTTGAACAGTATATATGAATGATACATGGATCAATTTTGATTAGGAATAGCGAGACAAGACAGGTATCTATCTGCAGAGCATTTCTAAAATAATATAATACATGAATAAAACAATACATATATACATGATTATGATGTTACCGTCGCCTTTCATATTTTTTGACTGCAAGCTATAAACTCCTTGACAAATTATTTTTGGGTTTTTAGTGCAGTAAAAGCGTGTGTTTAAAATTTTTTTATATATTTTTTATTTCGCCCTTATCCGAGAAGGCTAGGCATCCGATCTCACTACCCAGGAGACCACGGGGGAGTAAAGCATCATTAGGACCACTGGTTCTGAAAAAATTTCCATAAATTATATTCCCTTAACTGGGAATCGAACCCAGTACCTCTAGAACTCGAGGGGGACGCCAAACCTCTTAGCCACTCCGACCCCCAAAAGGGATGATACTAATTAAGTAGAATGTGTTTCCTTAATTTTTGTAAAATCGAAATCGTGAATTGTAGTGAATTTTTTTTTAATTATTAATATAATTTTAATCGCCACGATATTCTTCTCTTTTCGGCCTTCTGTTTAACCATGTGTGTCGTATTTCATATGTTCACCAGACCGTAAAGTCTTTTATGTTTGGCCATGCGCTCTGATATAACCAACGGACCCTGTTGAACCGGGTGCGCCTCGCCAAAAGGAGGCAACATTTTCTTTGTTTTAATTTGTGCATGTCCACTCCAAATGTATTTTTCTTGAATGATCTGTTTCTGTGTTCTTTTTAAGTAAACATAAATTAAAACATTGGCTTAACGGGTGTGCCATTCACCATTACACACATATAGACACAGAAGGACATAGGACGAGAGAGAGAAGTATTGAGAGATTGTCTTGGCGATATCCCGTGTGAGAAAAAGATGGAAAGACTGACGACATTCTTTGAGGCCATAGTCGGTGAAAATTGTGACAAAAAGAAGAAAAGTAAGATTAAGTAATGCCCAATTTGGAATTCCCCCAAATCAAGAAATGTCCGCTCCGCGGAACATGCAAATTTCCGAGAAAGTTTCTCTCTTAAGAATTCCCCATGACATGACGAGCAGCTGTCGGTACAATGTAAGCCAAAGAGTGTTCCATTTATCTCCAGTTAATGTCTCAAATCCGACTTCTTACATTCTATGGCTTCTTAAGACGGAAAATGGGCGATCACTGTCGGAGATGCGTGAAGAGAAGGCTATCACAATCTTGGATGAGATCGGGTCGTTTTAGTGCACTGAGGATGACAAACAGGCCACAGAGGTGAATGACAAAATTTCCTGAGTGGGACAAAAGAAATTAGATTATATCCTGCAGAAATGTCTGATACTTTATGTTCTCTTGGGGTTCTCTAGTCAGCGTCTAATCTTCTGAGATAAACATCTATCCCGACTGCATTTTGAAGATGTTAAGGAATCATTGACGCAGTAAATATCTAAGACAAATGCATAATGTCAAGGCCCGGATAATATTTAGTTGAAAAATCTGTTTTGGCAGAGAAAAGGGGGTTTTGAATAAAACATGCGCAGGAAATGTAGGGAGCGGATCAAAGCTTGAAGGAAATTGAGTGAGCTAGGATGGCTTTTATACTTGTATGTGTGTCGTAAATTTGTGATAGATGATTAAGACTTAGTTTGGTCCCTTCTGAATAGACATAGAAATATGTGATAGCTCAGTGGGAGGTGATAAAATAGAAATAGATTTCACGAGTGGGGTGGAGGAAATATAGTAGATTCTGTCTCTGACACTCGAGAAGCTTCTCTCAGTCAGCCTATCATCTACAACAGAGTTAGATTAGTCAGACAAATCTAATATAATATATATTAATATATATACTCCTTACATACACACACACATAAGTGACTACAATAGACACACAGACGTAAAACTATGACAATGAAAATATAGATATTTGGGAACGAACTGACCGCCACACTGATTAAGTTTAATGTGAAGTTTAATTATCAAAATAAACTTCCATCACAACATATAAAATTACATCGAACATATACAAATAGTCATAAAGTCAATGAACTGCTACAAGAATGATAGACCCATTGGTATGATCCTTTCCCTCGATGTATGGCCCACAGTCCTGTTAGAAGAAAAGTGATAGCCCCAAAGAGTCACGGATACATATGATTTAGTCTAAGATTTCCCTTTAAAGGTATGAACAGACTTGGATACTCTGATCTATCCTAAGGAAAAATATTGTTAGCAACAACACTTGCATAAAGAAATTTAAGACAGCAAAAAAATGGGTGCCAAAATACAACAATAAAAGAATCGCTCAGTCCTGCATTCACTCTATTCAGTCAGCCGTGATCACTAGCTTTCGTTCGTACTTACAGCTTTGGTAGCAACTTCTGGACAAACAATTTTTAGGACATGCACATACAGAATCTCCAGGGTTAGACATTGGCCAAGGGAACCCCAGCTCCAAAAAGATAGGTTGAATTCGCTTCTTCAGGGAACGTTTCCTTGGTATTTCTTATTTAGGGATATCTGGTTCTGTCATATTAAAATTGTCCAGGCATGAACGTTACCAGCGAGCAAAGTGTCAATAGCTTAGATTTATAGTAACTAGGAATGTCAGGTAACTGCCTTCTCTCAGTATAGGATTTTATTTGGTCACACCACATACTAGTCACAACTCCGTCGGAATGTTTATTTATTGTAATATTTTGCTTGCCACAAGGGCTGAAATGTACTTGAGGTTTCTCTCAGGAAGAATTAAATCTGGCGCGATAGGCCCGTTACTTTATTTAAATCTTAAAGTTTATGGAATGGGTACTCTGTCGTTCTGGATGCCAATGAAATGCCAGACAGGTTTTACTTTATACACCCAAGTCTTTAATAATAAAATGTTTATGTTCTTCACAGATACTACTCAGTACTCAACGCTGGCAAAGTTGGGTCACCCCAGTTTCACTGAATAAAGAGAAAACAACATATAAAATACTTATACAAACTATTCCCTCGGTTATAACTTACATTATAAACTGCAAGCGTAGAGCTTGTCTTATCATTTAAATCTCCCGTGAAATAAGTTATATTCACAAAATCAGTCATCATGAATTAGAAATACATACTTATTTCGTCAATACTCAATGATGAATCAGTGCAGTTATAAGTTAGTTAAAATATTATCGACTGATTATTCGCAGTTTAATTTAATTCATTTACAGCTGCATGAGTTTAAGCTAGAAATTATAATATATTCTGCTTTCCACTGTAACATGTCGACTAGCGAATATAACAGACTTAATATTAATTTCTTCTGCACAAACGAAACTAGTGAAATATAATAGGCGATTTAACACATAAATCGCTCACAAAATACTAGATATATATATTTACCTCCACACAGAACTACAGATTAAACCACGAACTAGAATCCTTCAATATAATGGTAGTCTAGAACTCGGCAAAATGTTGCCAAGAAACTCAGAACTTTGCAATACACAAGATATTTCCTAGCACGAGTGATCTGTCTACTGCAGAGTTAGGAGTATGAATGACTAGTCTAAAACTCTCTCGGGTTAATATATCTTAAACAGACAAAGGATCCCAAGTTATTTCGCAAATCCGAAATAGCCTCCCCTTCTCGTCCCTTAACACTTCACATACTAGACGCAGGCCCTAACTGCTATCACCTGTCAATACGCGTCTTAACGCCTCACCCGACTACTGTCATTTCTGAGCGCAGCAGATTGGCGCCTACTCACACCTAACGCCGAGAACTCAGCCGAAGAAAAGCTGTGTCACGTGAAAATGTAGACGATATGTCTGCCATCATGTCTGACTAGACGAAATATCACACTATACGCTCACATCCCGGGGACTGATACATGATGCAATAAAATGTGTTCTAACATGAGAAAAGAAACGGCAAAGTCAGAATGGGAAAATATATTTTGTCGCAAACGAACGAATGCGAAAAAACAGGAAAAGGATAAAAGAGCGATAATAAAGTAGAGGACACGGGTAGAAAAGAAAAGAATATAGAAAATTTATTGATCATAAATCTCTATGCGACAATGTGTCATAAGAGGTTTTGATGTTACTAAAATATAGGCTATCCTGGACAAATAGGTGTATCAGAGGATACCAGGATAGTGCCAGATAAGAGACTGGTCTTATAAGTAATACCCCCTTCTCTGAAAAGAGCAAGGGTGTATAGACATCAAAGTGGGGTCAAGCTATGTAAGTTCTTAGAGAAGATGATGTGGTAGTGCTCTGAGTCCCTACTGCTACCTCTTAAGATCCCAAATTGATTTTGCTACGTGTCTAGGGGAATTTATTTAATTTAACAGGTATTGATTTCAAACAGAACTTTAACTTTAATAAAATTATTAAGCAAGACTGGATTAAATTTTATGTACAATTTAATTGTCCTGAACCTCAATCTTTTCAGGTCAGGAATACTCAAAAGAAATGTAATGATATTATATACAAATTAAAATAAATAATCTGGAAAAACTGTTCCCTTTTTGTAGAGTGTTCACTGGAATAACTACACATACAGTTTCTGTTCCTACGAGTGATAACGTCTGCTATTACTATGCTGCAGGTCTCTTGATTACTTTGGAAGGTCTGCTACTTTCATCCTACAAAGGGTTGCAAGTTTATTTTGAATACTTTTTGGTGAATGGTTTGGATGAACTGACATTGCCTTCCTAAAGGACTTAACTTTAGAATGTTGCTGCTGCTGTTCTGTAAAACATTTGTCAGGATCACCAACTTAGTGACTCCTGACTGCGAAGATGGGGTCTGGCTCCAGTGATATGAGGACCTCTCAACTCCCACACTTCCTCTCAATTGAATACAGCCACGAGGTAATTTCGTGATATAACCTGGAATAGAAGGGCAACCCATTCCATGTAGAAGTCTGCCTCAATCCATTCACCCCTAAACAATATTAAAACTTACCCTTGTCAGATATTTGCACAAGACCTTGAATTTCGTTGCCTACAATCAGTTTCAGGTAATCATTATTTCTCTTTTGGATTCAATGTTAGTGTCCTTCGTCCATGCTTAGCTTCCATACAATAATCATGGTAAGTACAATACATCATGTGACCTATTGATTACTTCATTCTAACCTTCCCTATATGTTTATCACATGATCTTGGAACAGTGTGTCACTCCAGAAGAAAATACCAATTTAAACCACTACTAACACTTACTGTCGTAAATTTTGTGCCCTATTTGCAAACACTATACACATTTTTTTCATTTCGAACAAGCCTACACACATTCCTACTTAGGTCAGTGTGACACAACACATCCTGCCGGCAGTTTCATTTTCGAATAGCATGTGATGAATTTACCATGATACAACGTTAAAATATCTCCAATTATAAAGATAACATTGTAGGGATAAAAATAATGCGTAAGATACTAGGAGACATGCTCGCCTATGCCCGCATATCCCACCGCCATTTAAACTAACTAGCTAAACATGCAGACAAAACGGAGATATAAAAAGGAAAAATATGACTGAACACGTGTTTGAACCTAACGGGCAAAAAGACTCAATTGGTAATAAAAGAGAAAAAAAATTCATGCAACTAGTTAACACAATGTAAGGAAATGGACAGAAAAGACCTTGACTTATTCGAAACAGTCATTTCTTGGACGTTTTACGATGCTTGGTTGTTTTATTTGAATTCAGCGGCAAACGCCGTGTAGAAGGTTCGAGAACCAATTTCAAAAAAACTAACCTTGAGAAAAAATATGTTTTTTCTTAATAATAGAGTTATGAATATAAAACCTAGCTAGTATGATAGCCCATCTTAAGCAGGGAAATAATATACTTTCATTTATACAGACGGACAGATAACATGAAAGATATTGACAAAAGACTGTATTGTTCACATCAGACCAGCGACAGTACTGTTGTGCAAACTTTCACAAAAAGCTTCAAATCTTCGTCCTTGAGGCACAGAATTGCAAAATCTAGCTGTAATGTACGAGAGGGGGAAGGTGGAGAATTGTGGCTAAAAAAAACTTAGAGGCAGGTTTGTGTAGGGGTTTTGCGTATAATTGGTCCAAGAAACAAGTGTGTTTTTGTGAAAAACCAAGTAGAGACAGACGGACCAACAGACAATAATACATACTTGACTGAGATCTGACTGAAATTTGACTTTTGGTTGTAGATTTGAAAAAAGTTAGAGGGGAAGTCTGTGATTGGACCAATGTAATCATATTAGCGGGGTGGAGACGCGCATTTTTTTGCCATTTGACATAAGTCTGTCCAGAAGACACAGTAGTAATTTACAGTGGTGTTTTTCCCCAGAAGATATTCTATACATTTAGTGGGACGCCATAATAGAGCCAGCAGCTCAGCTGAGTTTTGCTAGCCTTAACTGTGTTCTTAATTCTGAATTCTGGTAAGAATGAAAGCATTTATCTTGTATATTTTAAATATTTTGAGTGATTGATACTGCCATATCATATAAAAAGATTACGACAAGTAAGTGTTCGCTCTAGGTCCCCAGCCCAAGTTCAGGGTCTAGAGACAAACAAAAAAATATATGGACGCCTAACGAAGACTATGGAAGGCGGATCTAATATTGAGATCAGTGGGAACATATTACCTATCTTATTGAAGGAAAGAGAAAAACTATTGAACATATCTCAGATGCAATGCAGTCTTGGGGAACTGATACTATATGAGAACAACTGGGTAAGATGTGCTGTGTTGGTCAGAGAGATCTGACCCATTCTGTGTAGTGTCGTTGTGTTGTGCTGTGTGTAAGAGTGGTGCAGTAGGTAGATTACTGACACCTCGCACAACTTTTGTTTCAGAATTGTGAGTTTCTGTTGTGGCACTAGAGGTAGTGCTACATACCTTATCAAGAATATACAGGCAGATGTGTGTGCCGACTAACGTTTGTGTCGGTGCAGTCTAGCATCGTATTCCAGCTACAGAGAGGAGTGGGCCACGGAAATCCAGCATCGGATCAAGTCAGACAAGATGAGTGACTACGTGGCCTGCTGAAGATTCACCATTTTACAAAACCACCACAAATATTTCCCCTATAAAAAAAATTGACTGAATTCTTGTGAAACATAACATTTCTACAGTCTATAAATTAATGGACAAAGCTTATAGTAAACACAGAGTGGGAGTGATGACACCACCCCAACAGCATATCCAGTAATAGTTTCCCAGAGACATTAAAAATATAATTAATATTAACCAAGTCTTATAAATTACTTATGTACACACATTCCATTTTATTATGCCATATATTTATGCATTCCATTTATAATTCCATAAAATTTCATATGTTCTGACCAAAATAAAACATTGGTTCCGAACAAATAAATTTAGAAAAAATTTTAATATTTAAACTAAAACAGTCTGAGTTAGTTCAGTGTGTTATAAATTTTATTAATATTATTAGACTTATCAATTATCTGTGTGTGTTTGTATATTCTACTACAACACATTACATTTCAGTACCCTAGACTTTTTAACGTAGCTACATTCATGATAGTAGAATAGGTCTGTTTGAGGTCGTAGTGGTAGTAAGAAGGGCCTTCTGTAATTCACATAAACTTTTATCTCAGGAGCCTTCACAACTGACCTCATACAGTACCCTAGGTACACAACAAATATACAATACCAACAAAACCACTACATAGCACTCGAACAAATAGACTGTTTACTCACAAGTTAATAATTAATAAAATAAGAAAATAAATATATCTTTCTTACCCTCAGGTAAATATAGTCACACACACAAGCTGAACTGGCCTTCTAAGGGATCTAGAACTGCTTTCAGAACAGAAGGCGAAGACTTGATCTTTCTATCTTCCCAATGCTGTCAGCTCGGTGTAAATTTTTGAATCTAATGGCCCCGATAGTACCACCTTGTTACTATTTATAGAACTACATCCAGCCAGTCGGAGGAAAAGGCAAAAAGTTAATTTTTGAGACTTGTGCCTGTCACGTAGGTCTTTATATCATTAAATTGCCTACATCTTCTTCCTATTCTCTCACCCGCATCCTTTATTTTATTATCTTTCCTTACTTGTTTTTTCCTGTATTTTTCGCATCACTCGTTTGCGAAAAATATTTTCTTCAGTATTCTCAAACTTTACCTTGTGTTTTTCTCATACTGGGATACGTAATTCTATTACGTAGATGTCAGAGGACGAAACTGTGAATGTGCTTCATACTTAGAAATAGGGCCGACTTATCGTCTGCAAATTTCACCTGTCAAAGGCGTTTTCCCAGGCTGAATTTCTCGGCGAAGTGTAAAATCGCTACCTGACACGGCACTCACTGTTGGTCATTCTAAAACGTAGGTGCTAAAACTGCCAACACGCTTTCGCCCAGTGCAGACGGTTGTCTGAGATTTGCAACTGACACGCGCTTTTCCCGGTCAGTTTGTTAACGAAGGTGCGAAATCGCACCGGTGACAGTTACGACATGCTTCTAAGTGAAACGTAGGTGTTATGAGAAGGGGAGAGATCAGGGTTGGGGAAATAGTTCATCCTTTGTCTGTTTCAGATATTAAACCTAGTTTGAAACTTTATTTTCATTCTTTCTCAATATTCGCAGTAGACAGGTGGTTCGCGCCATATATTTATGCATTCCATTTATAATTCGCATAAAATTTTCAGATGTTCCTGACCAAAATTAAAACATTGGTTTCCGAACAAATAAATTTAGAAAAAATTTTTAATAGTTAAACTAAAACAGTCTGATTATTTCATGTGTGTTAAAAATTTTATAATATTATTAGACTTATCAATTATCTGTGTTGTGATTGTAAGAGTAGAGCTGTATAAGCGAAGTTTCTTAGTTTGTTGCGACAATATGTCGAACTTCTAGACTTCCATAAATATAAGCGTATAATTCTTAATTGTGCGATATCCTGTAGTGCTGTGTTTGAGGTAAATATATTATTATCTAGTATTTTGTGAAGTGATTAAGTGTTAAATTGCCGATTTTATTTCACTAGTTAGATTTTGTGCAGAGTGCTTAATTTATCTAGTCTGTATTATTTATAGTGACGAGTTACAGTGGAAAACAGAAATTATATTTCTTGCTTAAATTCAGTCGGCTAATAAAGAAATTTAATTTAACTTCTAAATAATCAGACGAGAGAATCTATTTTAAAACTAACTTATAAATGCTAGATGCGACATCAGTGAATATTGACGGAATACGGAGATATTCCTAATTCCTGATGATTGATTTTTATATAACTTACTTTACGGGAAGTTTTAATTATAAGTCAAGCGTTCGGCTTGCTATTTAAAATGTAAGTTATATTGAGTACATAATATGTAAATCATTTATATGTGCTTTTCCTTTTATACAGTGAAATACTGGGGTGACCCGAACTTTACCAGCATTTAATAAGAGTTCAATATTTGTGAAGAAATAGACAGTCCTTATTTTGAACCACGTGGGTTTCTCAAGTAACACTGATCTGACAGCGCATATGCAAACAGAGTTAGACAGAAATACTATATCCCACTAACGGGTTTTCAAAGACTGTAATGATCAATACGGGGCCTGTGAACCAGATCTTAATTTCTTCCATAAACTCTACGTAAATTTTCTGCCTGGCGGCGAGAATAATTACAATCAAGAACATTAACTTTTCGACATTGTTGACAAGTGAGTGGGGAACCAAGATTTTCTGTTTGAGAGAAGTTGTCCACCGGTCATCTTCCTAATTAAGGGAAACTTCGTGTTCTGACATTTTGTGCTCGGTTAAGCCTAATTCTTACCACGTGAGTCAAGTGACATTTACTTTAGTCTGAAATAACTATCGCCTGAAGCAGACGCTCCCCAGATCCATTTTAATGAGACCAACAAACACATCTGCAGAGCTGGGATCTGTTTCATTAAACGACAGTAACAGATAAAAAGTGTGAGTGTCCAAAATTTGCGCCAGCCGGCGAAACCACAACACGATTGTAAGTATATCAGGGCCCTGATGAAAGAACCGAGTGAAAGTGACGGAAGGATGTTCGTTGTATAATACACTCACTTGTTATATTTGCTTTTTCCTTAGGCGAGATTGGCTGCTTAAGTAACGTGTTTCTTTAGAATAGATACTGCTGTCAAAGTCAGTCTATACCTTCAAAGGGGAACAATATTAGACCCTAACCACATGCATCTATAACTCTTTGGGCCATCATCTGTCATCCTAACGGGGCTGTGGGCTAAACCTAGAGTTAAGATCATCACGGGGCTATCATCCTAGTAGCATTTTTCTTGAATTCTATGACTATTTGTATATGTTTTTTTCCTTGATGAAATTTTTGGTGTTGTGAGAAGATTTTTTTTTAATGATAATAATAAAAATCTCTCTTGAACTAAATCAGTGCGTTGGTCAGCTCGTTCAAATATATATATAATCATTTGTTATAGATTCCCACGTCTGTTTTGTTTAACTGTCGTCACGTGTATGTGCGTGCCCGTGAGTAGATAGAAATATAGGTAATAGATATATATGTGTGCAGACTGTCTGACGCTGTAAAGTTGTCGTAGAAGATAGGTAAGAGGGAGAAGATTCTTTGTTTCCGCTTCCAGAGACAGCCTCTATATCACATTCTATCATCTCACTCGTGGAATCTATTTCTTTTACTATCTCACACTGTGACGATCACCTATTCAGAAGGGACCAAACCCAAGTCTTAATTCTCCTATCCAAAATCTACGACAAATGTGGTCTCGTCCGTAGGATTTTTGAACTTAGAATAGGAAGACGAGTACGACAAATGTGGACTCGTCTATCTGGATTTTGAACTTAAGATTCTTTATTCTGAAATAGAGTAAGAGTGTGAGGTCTTGTGAGTTGTTATATCTTTAAATAATTATCCCCTAGACTAACGATCTGTTTACGGGCGTGCTGACCACACAAACTGATAAGTTTTTTTTTCCACAGCATTAAGAAGCATTATACATTTGGTTTACAGGTTGATTTTGTCGGAATACATGTTAATTAATGATTTTGTAATACTAAACGCTGGTAAAGTTTTGTGAGTGCATACCATTCACAAGGGTTCTGAAGCAGGAAGGTGTTTGAACTAAGTTAAGGAGTGCGTTTCGGACTATTTGTCCAGATTAATTGCCTCCCTCACCCTAACTGTCTTCAGGGGTAAACTTATAGTGGATTTTAAAATTAAGGGATTATTTTTCTCTTTAATTTTTGCTATAATCATTGTGTTTTCCACTGTAGCAACTTATTTTTCAGGGATTAATCTTAACTACCATTTAGTTAGCGTAGTCGTGTTTTGCATTAGGTGCTTTATTGCCGATTAATAGCAGCGATAGTTAGATTTTTATTTTGGAGGAGGTATCCCAGGGTTAAGCATATCATCTTTTATTTGGTATTTTCTCGTAAGTGGTACGAACTAGTGTATCCTTTTTCCTATTGTCTTTCTCCACTAGTCTCAGTCACTGACATAATATGGCCGAGAGGGCAAAGCTTAGACAACTCCTCAGGGACGAAGCGAGAGAGGAGGGACTGGAAGGAGAGGAAGCGAAAGCATTTGTCAGAGACGAACTTGAGAGATATGATGTGGAGAGGAAAGTAGCTGAAGCTAAAGAGCAGAAGAAGATGGATGAGGAAATGGAAATTCGCAGGATGCAGCATGAGGAAAGAGAGAAGGAGAGACAGCAGGAGAAGGAGAGGGAGGAGAGACAGCTTGAGGAAAAAGAGAAACAGAGACAGCACGAGTTGGCTCTTAAAACTCTAGAGTTCCAAAGCCGTGGCGCTGCCTCTACCTCCAGCAATGGAGAGTCTTCTCCTCATTCTTCCTTAACTGATCCTTCTAACAGTCAATCTCTTCACCTCACTGCTATGTCTTTTCCGCTAGAATCTTTCCCTTGTCCAAATGAGAAGATTGATACTTGGCTAGAAAAATTTGAGAAAATTGCAACTCTGTACGGTTTAGAGAGGTCGCGTTGGAACATGAAGCTTTCCCAGGCTTTGAAAAGTTCGGCGTATGATGTTTACGCCAAACTGGAAAGCAGCCAACAAGACAACTATGATCTGTTGAAGAAAGCGTTACTGGAACGCTTTGAAATGAACGCTCGCAAATTTTTGCAACTGTTTCGCAACAGCAGAAAGGAGAATTCTGAATCTTTTCACCAGCTCTCTTCCCGTCTAAAGGGATATTTGACAAAGTGCCTTGAGCTCTCGCAGCTCCCCTCTACCTATGAAGGTCTTGAGGAATTTGTTTTAACAGAACAAATAAAGAACACTTTGTCTGCAGATACCCGGAGATTTCTAGCTGAGCAGGGAGCAGAAAAACTTGAAGACATCTTAGAGAAGTCTGAGCGTTACCATAATGCGCTGGCTGAACTACCGGCCACTAAGCGGAAACCGACAGAGGAGCATTTTCGAAAAAATAATCTAGATCAACCTTCTCATGCTTCGAATCAGAATAACCACAGAGAAACTGGACCTCAAAACCCCCCTCCTGAAAAATCCAAGTTCTACAAAAACAAGTACCCCAACCACCCCAAACAGTCTGATCAACCCGACCGCCCTACATGGCAGCGTGGCCAGAAAGGTCAAGGTGGCAAAGGGAGAACCCCTGAGCACGGGACATATGATCAGACCGAGCACACCGAGCCTAAACGCATCGGATGCTTGCTGACAGTCTCGCAAGGCGGAATTATTGACAGTGATTCCCAACCTGTTGGGGATACACCCTCAACGCGAGGTACTGTTATTTTGAACGGTTCTCAAACTTCTTGCTTATTTGACACGGGGCTTTCTTACGATTGCATTGTTGCCAGAAACCTGGTTAAACCCGGTCAAGAGACAGGAGAGACCGTCAAACTTTGTGGAGTTCGTAAGAGTGATGCACCTACAGCGCTTCCCATCGCATTGGTGGAGATACACTCTGATTTTGTCAGAGGCGTGATCAAAGCGGCTGTTATGGATGATCCCATCTACCCAGTCATACTTGGCGGGAGATACGTGTGTATTGGGAAACCGGAAGAGCCGATTGTGGCAGCAGTAACTACAAGAGGGCAAACCAAGAAGGAACGGGGGCCTGCGCCTAATTTGTTACCCATGGAACTTAAAGAAGCGCAATACAAGGACCCTACTTTGGCACCCTGCTTTAGGAAACTGCCCATGGCTAAGGAACCCAAACAGCACGGGGACATTTTTTCTGAGGATGGCGTACTTTATCGGAGAACGGGCAAGCCTGACCAAGGTTACAACCAGCTCCTAGTACCGAAACAGTACAGAAGCCAAATCCTAGAAATGGGGCACTCTCTTCCCTTCAGCGGACATATGGGACAGAACGCCACAAACCAAAGGATAACCACTCATTATTGGTGGCCAGGAGTAAATACTGATATTATCAGATACGTCAAATACTGTGCCCAGTGCCAACGTGTACCACCCAAGCAACGGACACCCCCAGTCCACATGGGTGAAATGCCAATAATGGGAACACCATTCGAACGGGTTGTTATCGACATTTTAGGGCCTTTCGAAAGGACTAAAAGAAGGAACAGGTTTATCCTGACCCTAGTCGATATATGCACTTTATGGGCAGAAGCTATACCGCAAACATGCGCAGATGCTAAGCATGTCGCAGAAGCCCTCGTGCAGATTTTCACTCGGTTGGGATTCCCTCAGCAAGTGCTGACGGATAACGGATCTCCATACCGAAACCTGTTGATGGATGAGATCGTGAAGATCTTGAGGACCCAACACATCCACACTAAGCCATATACTCCGGCCGGAAATGGGCTCGTGGAACGTGCTAATGGAAACCTCAACATGATGCTAAGTAAACTGGCACAAGTGAAACCTGAAGATTGGGATCTTTGTATTCCTGCAGCATTATTTGGCTACAGAGAATCTCCTCATACTTCCACAGGATTTTCGCCAGCTACACTCTTATTCGGCAGACCCATTAAGGGCCCGCTTGAAGCCTTACTTCAGTCTCTGACAGACGAGAAGGCGGATGAGACAGTTGTCTCAGCTAGTAAATATGTGTCGGTTTTAAAGGAAAGGTTGAAACTAGGGTGGGACCTAGCAACGACTAACTTTAAGCGAGCACGCACAAAGCACGCTAACCGATACAGGAAAGTCGCGAAAGAGAGAGAACTGGAAGCAGGAGAGAAAGTTTTGGTGTTACTCCCTACCGAGAACAACCAACTGAAGATCGGATGGCAAGGGCCGTTTACCGTCTGGAAAAAGATTTCTAAGGCTAACTACCAAATATCTATTCAAGGAAAGGAGAAGGTTTTCTATTTAAATCTCTTAAAGAGATACTTGGAAAGACCAGTGCCAACCTCCGACCATCTCCTGACGATCGCCAAAACTGACGAAGATGACGATAGTGGCAGGGAAATTCCACTGCAATCACAGGAAATCTTTGAAAAATGTCAGAAGCGGCGACGCTCTTTCAAGCGCGCATGGGAGACATTCCAGAGGAAGGAAACGTTGGGGCAGACTTCATGAGTAGGACTTGCAGAGAGATGGAGGGGGAAGATGAGAGGGAAGAAGACAGACACCCCGAAGCTACGGTTATAGGAAATTTAATTCCATAACGTAGACATGGAGTGCTTCCATATCTTAAAGGGGGGACGTCCTGTCACGTAGGTCTTTATATCATTAAATTGCCTACATCTTCTTCCTATTCTCTCACCCGCATCCTTTATTTTATTATCTTTCCTTACTTGTTTTTTCCTGTATTTTTCGCATCACTCGTTTGCGAAAAATATTTTCTTCAGTATTCTCAAACTTTACCTTGTGTTTTTCTCATACTGGGATACGTAATTCTATTACGTAGATGTCAGAGGACGAAACTGTGAATGTGCTTCATACTTAGAAATAGGGCCGACTTATCGTCTGCAAATTTCACCTGTCAAAGGCGTTTTCCCAGGCTGAATTTCTCGGCGAAGTGTAAAATCGCTACCTGACACGGCACTCACTGTTGGTCATTCTAAACGTAGGTGCTAAAACTGCCAACACGCTTTCGCCCAGTGCAGACGGTTGTCTGAGATTTGCAACTGACACGCGCTTTTTCCCGGTCAGTTTGTTAACGAAGGTGCGAAATCGCACCGGTGACAGTTACGACATGCTTCTAAGTGAAACGTAGGTGTTATGAGAAGGGGAGAGATCAGGGTTGGGGAAATAGTTCATCCTTTGTCTGTTTCAGATATTAAACCTAGTTTGAAACTTTATTTTCATTCTTTCTCAATATTCGCAGTAGACAGGTGGTTCGCGAAGAGTAGAGCTGTATAAGCGAAGTTTCTTAGTTTGTTGCGACAATTTGTCGAACTTCTAGACTTCCATAAATATAAGCGTATAATTCTTAATTGTGCGATATCCTGTAGTGCTGTGTTTGAGGTAAATATATTATTATCTAATATTTTGTGAAGTGATTAAGTGTTAAATTGCCGATTTTATTTCACTAGTTAGATTTTGTGCAGAGTGCTTAATTTATCTAGTCTGTATTATTTATAGTGACGAGTTACAGTGGAAAACAGAAATTATATTTCTTGCTTAAATTCAGTCGGCTAATAAAGAAATTTAATTTAACTTCTAAATAATCAGACGAGAGAATCTATTTTAAAACTAACTTATAAATGCTAGATGCGACATCAGTGAATATTGACGGAATACGGAGATATTCCTAATTCCTGATGATTGATTTTTATATAACTTACTTTACGGGAAGTTTTAATTATAAGTCAAGCGGTCGGCTTGCTATTTAAAATGTAAGTTATATTGAGTACATAATATGTAAATGATTTATATGTGCTTTTCCTTTTATACAGTGAAATACTGGGGTGACCCGAACTTTACCAGCATTTAATAAGAGTTCAATATTTGTGAAGAAATAGACAGTCCTTATTTTGAACCATTTGAGTTTCTCAAGTAACACTGATCTGACAGTGCATATGCAAACAGAGTTAGACAGAAATACTATATCCCAATAACGGGTTTTCAAAGACTGTAATGATCAATACGGGGCCTGTGAACCAGATCTTAATTTCTTCCATAAACTCTACGTAAATTTTCTGCCTGGCGGCGAGAATAATTACAATCAAGAACATTAACTTTTCGACATTCTTGACAAGTGAGTGGGGAACCAAGATTTTCTGTTTGAGAGAAGTTGTCCACCGGTCATCTTCCTAATTAAGGGAAACTTCGTGTTCTGACGATTGTAAGTATATCAGGGCCCTGATGAAAGAAACAAACACATCAAAAAAAAAAAAAAAAAAAAAAAAAAAAAAAACAGAGTGAAAGTGACAAAACAAATATAGGAAAATATAATTTCATATAGTAGACATGAGTGCTTCATTTCTTAAAAGGGGGGGACGTAGGTCTGGACGCATCACTCGTTTGCGAAAAAATATTTTTTCAGTTTATTCTCAAACTTTTTCTTTGTGTTATTCTCATAGGGTGACGTATTTGTTATTAAGTAGAGGTAGTGGACGAAAATGTGAATGTGCTTCATACTTTAGAAATAGGGCCGACTTATCGGATGTTCGTTTGTAAAATACACTCACTTGTTATATTTGCTTTTTTCCTTAATATACACTCACTTGTTAGGCGAGATTTGGCTGCTTAAGTAACGTGTTTCTTTAGAATAGATACTGCTGTCAAAGTCAGTCTATACCTTCAAAGGGGAACAATATTAGACCCTAACCACATGCATCTATAACTCTTTGGGCCATCATCTGTCATCCTAACGGGGCTGTGGGCTAAACCTAGAGTTAAGATCATCACGGGGCTATCATCCTAGTAGCATTTTTCTTGAATTCTATGACTATTTGTATATGTTTTTTCCTTGATGAAATTTTTGGTGTTGTGAGAAGATTTTTTTTTATGATAATGATAAAAATCTCTCTTGAACTAAATCAGTGCGTTGGTCAGCTCGTTCAAATATATATATAATCATTTGTTATAGATTCCCACGTCTGTTTTGTTTAACTGTCGTCACGTGTATGTGCGTGCCCGTGAGTAGATAGAAATATAGGTAATAGATATATCTGTGTGTAGACTGTCTGACGCTGTAAAGTTGTCGTAGAAGATAGGTGAGAGGGAGAAGATTCTTTGTTTCCGCTTTCGGAGACAGCCTCTATATCACATTCTATCATCTCACTCGTGGAATCTATTTCTTTTACTATCTCACACTGTGACGATCACCTATTCTAACCTATTCAGAAGGGACCAAACCCAAGTCTTAATTCTCCTATCCAAAATCTACGACAGTGCCTTAGGCGGTTCTGAGCGTGTTTGTATAATCTGACTAATTTTAAATATTATATATTATAGTTATTAGCCGACCGATTTTAATTATCAAAAGTGATAATTAAACGGCCCATTGTTCTCTATCGTTCTATATGGTTTTCCTTTTGTTATTTCTTTGCATTTCAATCTGGGTAATTTTTAAGTAATTAAATTTGGCATTACCCTGATGTGAAAATATCACTAAAATAAAATTTTCTACTACCATAAAATTTTATCATTTGTGAATATTTATGCTTATGTGTTAAGCAATATCAGCGCTATAATTTGAGACATATCCTTATGTTTAATTATCTTTAGTTGCTAAGAAATAAAATATATTCGTTCGGTAAAAAACACAAAATAGGCATTGTTACCACGTTAAAAGCTTTTTTTATCCTTACCAAAAAAAAAAAAAAGAAGCATTATGATTGGTTGTTAAATTTGTACTATGCTCTTAGATAAATTTTGGTGGGCGGTAAATTTGACTGGGTTCTTAGACTGCTTCAAATACTATAGTTAGTTTTAGATTCAAATATTATGCTAGTTTTTGAGCTGGGAATTTGAGCGTGGTGTCATACAGATTCAAAGTTTTTACGACAATATGACAGGTTTGATTGAGAAACATTTGAGCAGATAGATAAAACACGTACGAATTTGTAGGAGCTAGAAGAAAAGGAGAAGAGGACAAAAGCTCAGAAAGAAATCTATCAGAATTCAGGAAAAATGTTGTCCTATATGAGGTGGTTGAAAAGTCATGTCATGTTTTTAAATTGTGTTTTTTTTTTCTTTGCACCTCTCCAACTACTTTATATGAAACAAACGTCACATTAAAGATAATTTGCTGCTTTTTGTTAATAAAATGATATCCCATTAACAATACAGCTTAACGTAAAGATTTGTTATAGTGCCATGTCTGATCTGGTGCTATAGTGCTATGTCGCACGAAGTTTGGCTTCGTGCAGCAATGTCGTGTTTTTTGTTTGTTTGTTTTTTTTTTTTTTTGGTTTAAACTGACACTTCTAACTACACTTGACTCATTGCGACAACTAACATTTCTAGCTATTTTTACCCAAATTAGGCAGCAGTTCACATTGTTTCAAAATATGCGCTGAATTATTCATTTAGCGTTCACGTATGCAATTATGTACATCGCCAAACAATTTCCATCTTGATGGCAGGAGCGATGTTTTAATGACATACACTTTTTTAAAATATGCGTTAAATATTAATGAACGAACGAACTTTATCTTTAAAGGGTTGAGAATTGGGCACGCAGGCTTGTCTAACATTCTGCCTTCCCTTTCTCTCATCTTTCCTACTGAATTGATTTATTCTCACATGCATTTTACATATCAGTTTAAAGGAAATCAACGTTGTAAAAAACAACATACTCACATTCACATGATCTAATTATAATCATGAAATAAAATATGTTGAAAAGAACAAAAATCATCATTAGAACCTACATTCGAAATTATATATGTAATCTGGTGACATAATCAGATTAAGGGCGCTTGTAATCAGCACTCATAGTATTCGAAAAGTGTACGACTGTATGAATAGGGACTGAGGTTGTTTTTTTAAGATCATATGTATGACTGCTCCAAAGATGAGCAGCAGAGTACACTGAGCTTTTCTTGAATAGGTCAAGCCTAGGCGTGGGCACTTGTAATTTGTTACGGCGTTGACTGCGTCTTTCATTGTATGCGTTTCTCTTTTTTGGACAGTATAGAAAGATTAACTGAAGTTTAAAACAAATGTTGGGAAAGGTTACGACTAAGTATCCACAAGATTGAGATAGAATATTACCCGCTATTCTCTTCGCCTACAGAGAAATTCCCAACGAAAATACGGAGTTTGCGCCATTTGAATTATACTGTTCAAAAAAAGAAACGCATAGCTACTGAAGGCACACACATAGCCACAATTTTGACATTCAATAACTTTTTTAATTTAATGAGTTAATTGTTCAAATTGCACAAAAGAATACCTTAGGGTTCAACCAATCAATTGACAGTTGTTTTGCATCTGGGTCACGAGAGTTTTTGGCGTACGGGCTTTCCCGTTAGTATGGTGTATGGCCTCCACTTGCATCGATCAGCGACTGGCATCTTCTGGGCATGGATGCGTGGAACAAGTGCCAAAGTCGACTGATGGTACTATGATGCACGATTAGATGCCTGGCAACCTGACTTTGACTTTCGCCTGCCGTGGCAAACGGCGTTGAATGACGCAACTTCTTTAGCCTATTCAGGATGGCAAAGCTAGAATAATTTCGTGTTGAATACGTCACTGCTTCCTGTATTTTGATGATTTAAAATTCATATCTGCGAGCGTCCGACTCTCTATTCGGTTATAACGCTGGCCTGTCGGTCAGGATGTTACCGGGATTACTTACTTACCTAGTCATTCTTCTTGTACCCTGGGGTGTAGAGGTTTACCAGAGAGAGCGCCATACTATCCTATCGTCTACTCTTACCGGTATCGTGGATTGAAGCCTAGTAGAGTGACGCTCCCCTTCACATCAATAAATAGGTACTGGAGACTCCCGTTGAGTTAGGGTAGGCAAAAAGCAGAAAGAAAGAAAAGCTGGACCTAGTACTGTGAAGTCTGTAAAACTTACCCTCCCCCCCCCCCTCCCCCCCGCGCACTTTACCACAGTATCTGCTATGGGATTACTTTAAATGTCGAAAGTAAATTTACGCCACTGTACTTTTCTGTGATAAAGTTCCAGATATAGCAGTAAGTGTATGTGTGTCCCCCCTGTATAGTTCACGGGGCTGTCTGAAGAAACAAAAATAGGAAAGATCTACTACACTCTCAGGCATGTCGTGCAAGGCTGACAGCCTCATCTTGTTAAAACAAATGACTACAGAACCCACTGCTTGATGCAGGCTCCCTTCAAGGGTACCAGCAACAATGGTTGTCCATTCCCCGTAAAGAGCGAAAAGGAACATTATGAGGAGGCTTTGCGTTGAACATATTGTAGTGGTCTATTGTAAAAACTGTCGGCGAGTTTTTGTGGGCCACGTTTCAAATTCTGGGTAGTAAATGACGTGTTTTACCGACCCTTAACAGTGGCTTATATTTGGCGCTATTTTCTCGTCCTATTATGGAAACCGTTACCACTTTCAGACGTCATTTTGGTCTCTGATTTCCTGACTCAGTTATGTGGTCGGCTGTCAATCAAGGCTATCGGTAGTAGTTAATAGAGGTTTTTGACTTAAGTTTTGAAGGTTATTTTGTGTATTATAACCTAAGTCGAGAAGGGAAAACATGAAGTATTAATAAATGAAACCAGATGACTGGCTGTGACTTGCTCTTATGTTTATTACGTTCAGTCCAGAAGTTATGTTGAGATTTCCAGGCGCTAGTACTTAAATTTCACTGATCGAAACACGATTCTTCATTGACGATAGAATTTCTCACTAAAGTCAGATTCATTCTGGTTCTCCCAAGTTTGTATCAATAGTTTGATCATTCAATTCTCATCATTTTTTGTTATTAGTCTGAGACATTTTGGTTTCGCTAATCTTTGTCATAAGTTTTATTAAATCTGTTCTCACTATCCTTTGTCATAAACTTTAGTCATTTTATTCTCGCCAATCTTTGTCATAAATTTTAGTCATTCCGTTCTCACCAATCTTTGTCATAAACTTTTGTCAGTCCGTTCTCACCAATCTTTATCATAAACTTTAGTCAATCCGTTCTCACCAATCTTTGTCATAAACTTTAGTCAGTCCGATCTCACTAATCTTTATCATAAACTTTAGTCAGTCCGTTCTCACCAATCTTTGTCATAAACTTTAGTCAGTCCGTTTTCACACATCTTTGTCATAAACGTAAGTCAGTCTGTTCTCACTAATCTTTGTCATAAACATTAGTCATTCCGTTCTCACCAAATCTTTGTCATAAACTTTAGTCAGTCCGTTCTCACACATCTTTGTCATAAACTTTAGTCAGTCTGTTCTCCCCAATCTTTGTCATAAACTTTAGTCATTCCGTTCTCGTCAATCTTTGTCATAAACATTAGTCATTCCGTTCTCGTCAATCTTTGTCATAAACTTTAGTCATTCCGTTCTCACCAATCTTTGTCATAAACATTAGTCATTCCGTTCTCGTCAATCTTTGTCATAAACATTAGTCATTCCGTTCTCACCAATCTTTGTCATAAACTTTAGTCATTCCGTTCTCGTCAATCTTTGTCATAAACTTTAGTCATTCCGTTCTCACCAATCTTTGTCATAAACTTTAGTCATTCCGTTCTCGTCAATCTTTGTCATAAACTTTAGTCATTCCGTTCTCACCAATCTTTGTCAGAAACTTTAGTCAGTCCGTTCTCGTCAATCTTTGTCATAAACTTTAGTCATTCTATTCTCACCAATCTTTTTCATACACTTTAGTCATTCCGTTCTCACCAATCATTGTCTTAAACTTTAGTCAATCCGTTCTCACCAATCTATGTCATAACCTTTAGTCATTCCGTTCTCGTCAATCTTTGTCATAAACTTTAGTCATTCCGTTCTCACCAATCTTTGTCATAAACGTTAGTCATTCTATTCTCACCAATCTTTTTCATACACTTTAGTCATTCTATTCTCACCAATCTTTGTCATAAACTTTAGTCAGTCCGTTCTCACCAATCTTTGTCATAAACTTTAGTCAGTCCGTTCTCACCAATCTTTGTCATAAACTTTAATCAATCCGTTATCATCAATCTTTGTCATAAACTTTAGTCAGTCCGTTCTCACCAATCTTTGTCATAAACTTTAGTCAATCCGTTATCATCAATCTTTGTCATAAACTTTAGTCAGTCCGTTCTCACCAATCTTTGTCATAAACTTTAGTCAGTCCGTTCTCACCAATCTTTGTCATAAACTTTAGTCAGTCCGTTCTCACTAATCTTTGTCATAAACTTTAGTCAATCCGTTATCATCAATCTTTGTCATAAACTTTAGTCAGTCCGTTCTCACCAATCTTTGTCATAAACTTTAGTCAGTCCGTTCTCACCAATCTTTGTCATAAACTTTAGTCAGTCCGTTCTCACCAATCTTTGTCATAAACTTTAGTCAATCTGTTCTCACCAATCTTTGTCATAAACTTTAGTCAGTCCGTTCTCACCAATCTTTGTCATAAACTTTAGTCAATCCGTTCTCACCAATCTTTGTCATAAACTTTAGTCTGTCCGTTCTCACCAATCTTTGTCATAAACTTTATTCAGTCCGCTCTCACCAATCTTTGTCATAAACTTTAGTCAGTCCGTTATCACCAATCTTTGTCATAAACTTTAGTCAATCCGTTCTCACCAATCTTTGTCATAAACTTTAGTCAATCGGTTCTCACCAATCTTTGTCATAAACTTTAGTCAGTCCGTTCTCACCAATCTTTGTCATAAACTTTATTCAGTCCGTTCTTACCAATCTTTGTCATAAACTTTAGTCAATCCGTTCTCACCAATCTTTGTCATAAACTTTAGTCAATCTGTTCTCACCAATCTTTGTCAAAAACTTTAGTCAGTCCGTTATCACCAATCTTTGTCATAAACTTTATTCAGTCCGTTCTCACCAATCTTTGTCATAAACTTTAGTCAATCCGTTCTCACCAATCTTTGTCATAAACTTTAGTCAATCTGTTCTCACCAATCTTTATCATAAACTTTAGTCAGTCCGTTCTCACCAATCTTTGTCATAAACTTTAGTCAGTCCGTTCTCACCAATCTTTGTCATAAACTTTAGTCAATCTGTTCTCACCAATCTTTGTCATAAACTTTAGTCAGTCCGTTATCACCAATCTTTGTCATAAACTTTATTCAGTCCGTTCTCACCAATCTTTGTCATAAACTTTAGTCAATCCGTTCTCACCAATCTTTGTCATAAACTTTAGTCAATCCGTTCTCACCAATCTTTGTCATAAACTTTAGTCAATCCGTTCTCACCAATCTTTGTCATAAACTTTAGTCAATCCGTTCTCACCAATCTTTGTCATAAACTTTAGTCAATCCGTTCTCACCAATCTTTGTCATAAACTTTAGTCAGTCCGTTCTCACCAATCTTTGTCATAAACTTTAGTCAATCCCCTTATCCATATATTTGTAGGTCTACTTTAGTTTTCTTGTCCTGCTGATTCCAAAAGAAAGCTTGCTTTGTGACGTTATTATCTGGTCTCCTCAACGTGAGGCTTATTCATAGTCATATCGTTTCCTCACCGAGTTTGTGTCACTTGTATCTATTCTTTTCATCACTGCTCAGTATTATTCCATCATACCATTAGAATCTGTCCGTCTTAGGCAAACATTGTTTATTAAAGTCTATATTACCTGATGTCACTGTGCTTGATTTACGTGCATCAGTACCCTACATTAAAGACTGCCTTTATCCACAGGTTGATCGCTGAGCCCAAAAGGGGATGTTAAGAGCTAAGTAAAAGAGCTAAGTAGCTGATCTTCAACTCAGCAATTGTATGGCTCGAAGTAATTATTAATAAAAGTCTAGACATGTTGTGACCAGTGGCGTATCCTGGTAATGCGAGCTAGGCGTGCTGCTACTTAAAATGAATATGTACGCCTACTATTTAACTTCTTCCCCTCTTAATTTAAAAACCAACTATATTCAATTACGCAACGATAGTTATTAGGGGTATATGTCAATTATCTCCGAAATACTAATTAACTTACAACTTGAAACTCACTGTCACTGTAATAATTTGCATTCCCGGCAACTAACAAAAATTAATCACAAAAAAACACTGGACGGACACAGCCGATTTTTACAACTCGAGAGCTGCAAGACCACCGCACGCATGTTCATATTGTATTTACGTATCTGGCCATGACCCCGATCCACACAAACCAGGCTTCAAACGTAAATCCGAAAGGTGCAGCACGCATAGTGACGGAATTACCCGAGAAACTTCGGGCTATTGCTACCAACCAAAAAAACTGCACTATAAAACGCGTCTGGGAAACTGAAACTAGATATACTCGTAGATTCTATGCGGGAAAATCCGTTATCCTGATTCGTGCGGTCCGAAAGCAGAACATTATAAGAGAAATATTTTATAGAATAATACATTAAATTTTTATTTTCCTTCGGGCATAGGTGTGCGCAGCACGCACAGCACACATAGAGAATACGCCACTGGTTGTGACGGTACTGTCTCCCTTGTTTTGCAGTAGTGGTCCAACAGGGGCCAAAAGTCAAGAGTATCTATTATAGGCTTCAATGGAGTCTATCTTTACACAAGATTACTCTTGGCAGAAATGTAGATAGAAGAGTAGTAAAGCTTATATCGCATGGGAGTCTTCACAAGATATTCAGATAAGCGAAAACAATGCTGGCTGTCGCTAAGCACGTAAGCACGTTAATTCTATAATCTGCGAACACTTTTATGAAGGACTTAAGCAATGGTTTATTTTAGCTCGTTAAGCACCCACCCCTGAGTTAATCAGTGGAATTATTAGTATAATGCATATAGCTCTGTTTAGAGTGTGCGTTTGATAACTTTGACTGAGACAAACATGTAGTACATGTAAAAGGATTGAATCGAAGTTAAATTTATATCATTACAAATAACAAAATTTAATAATCACTTTAGGTTTTAACAGTTGGAAAACAATTTGAATAGTTATGGAAAAGGTTTCATCACTTGATTGGGATATAACTGAATAAAAGAGGTCACTTTTGGCAGCGGATATTTTCACTTAGCTGCCACTGGTAGTTTCTTCTCCCGCTGGGTCAGTTCCTTTCACTCTGCTCTCGCTCGTCTCTGGTCAAAGTTCAGGTGCCGCACGTTCCCAGAACATCAAGGAGTAACGGCTAAGCTGATTCTGCGTCTGTCTATAAGACCCTCTTATGATGGCGTCTTGCAAAACGTCAGTCCACATCTACCTTCACTTGGTTTAAGAAATAGTACTTTCTGCTGATACCACCAATAACTGGTAATAGAAATAGAAACGAAACTCTCTTCTGAGTATGGCGTTCTCCGACTCATAGTTATGTGTCCCCCCCCCCCCCCCTTTTTTTTTCTTCTATTCTACCATCCCATGTCAGAATTTACTCTTGATGAGAATTAAATTTAATCCCTCGGGATAAAACTTCCTTTTCATTTGAACTGAATAGCGTTTGCTTTACATTACATTTAAATGAAAAGATTAAACGTACAGATAGAATATGTTTTACATTTACATCTCCACTGTTTGAAAAGTGTTCACAATTTAAATTCATTTGTTTCATTTATATTTACACTTATGGAAAAGTTTGAAACATCTATTAATTTAAAATGAATATTTTCACATAGACATATACACTGGTTTAAAGCTTGAAAACTTACATTAATTTTAAAGTGAATATGTTTATAGGGGCGTTTACACTGAAAACGTAAGTATTATACTTAGAATGTACATTATTTCTTTCATCTTCCCTCCCTGCTCCATATGGAACCTGGAACTACTTTATGCTTTTTAGTTCTCTTTACGAAACTATCAATAAAGCAATCACCAGCCCGTGCAGTGGTGGTTCATGTATCATCATTCTAGATACTGAGGTTGCCAGCCCCAAATGACTTATACACCCAATAGCGAGTTTCACACATTAAACTTCACGTAGTAATATATACATATATGTATGTTAATTCCCATGTTAGTAATAAAATATGAAATGTAAATCACAACTTACGCCAATCCTGGCTACAGACTTGTTGCACAGATGAATAAAAGAGACCAATCGTTCACTTACACACGTCTGGGATGCTGTAATTCTACAATAGATTCCCTTTATGACTCCGACTTTCTTCAGTTTCCTAGTCCCGGTGTTCCTTATTAAAAGGTAAAGAGTTCCTGTGCTTTATAAGTCTTATTTGGTTCTCCAATAAAAGGTCTGGTTAACAAATAGGAATTATGAATCTAGTCTTCACGTTCCTGCAAATGTGATATTTATCACCTACAGGGTGATTTGATACAATCAAATATCTGCTACTGAGCAGCAAATAACGAGGGAAGAAAGAAAGAGAGAAAGAAAAGTGCGATAATTGACAGCACATAATAAAATTCAGTACCACAAATGTACCGATACTTCCGGAGAGACCCAAAGATCGTGAAGAGGTCGTCCATTTCGTCACACATGTGTTAAAATGTTCAATCAAATAAACATGATTGCGATAAACGCTGACCAGTTGCTCTTAACATCAAATACGAGCTGTATTTTACCGATCCCATCACTTTGTTATACAGACAGCTTCACAGTGTGTTCAATATCCATTGATAAGAAACAATCCATAAGTTTCATATGCAATTCAACCACACAGTATTCTTCACAAAAAGGCGTATTTAATTCTGTGCCTCGTTCGATTTATAAATAGCTATACAACGACATTCCTCCACATTTGTTACTCATTATAACGCAAGTCCCAGCACTTAAAATAATAGTAGACCTCTATACAATTTACACAAAGTATCTATACATTTATGGTCCACTTTTCTGACACTGAAATGCTGCCTTTCTCGGTCATAAACAAGACGATAATATCTCACAGCTCGAATGTATACAAAGTACGTCATCACATAACAACACAAAAATCACCTATACCGATGCATTTCTGTGCCACAAATACTTTCAAATGAGACTTCCAATTTGACGCACAAAATGTTTCGCAACAAAGGACGAAGAATAGCTTAATCATTTCCAAATTAGCTGTCTTCGCAGGATTCTCAGGATCAAGTGGCATGATAGAGTATCTAATTCTGAGGTCCTCAACAGAGCAGATATCTCAAACATCTACATATTGCTGCAGAGGATCCAAATTAGATAGGCCGGACATGTTGTTCGCATGCCCGAAAAACGCCTCCCAAAGCAGTTGATGTACAGCGAACTCTCCATGGGTAAGCGAACAGTAGGGGGACAAAAGAAACGCTTCAAAGACACACTGAAGGCATCGCTGAGCAGCTTCAAAATCGATGTCTCCTCCTGGGATACTTTCGCACAGGATCGCTCTGCCTGGCGGACAAACATTACTCAAGGCGCTCGCATTGCAGAACAGAATTTAGCTGATAAGGCAGAAGGCAAGCGTGCTGCAAGAAAGGTCAGAATGCACAGCAACACTATTATCGACTCTAACCATGTGTGCCCCGTATTCTTCTTCTTCTTCCTCGTTCGCCTTCAAACTTCCACATTTATGACTCTAATAAAGGCAGTAGTCAACTCAAGGTTCCCGACATCTACAAACAGTTTTTCATTGACAGAAGTGGGTTGTTGCCATATGCTACTCCGTTCATTACTGTAGGTTGGGCAGTATTGCAGCAGGTGTTCGACTGTCATCGGGCTGGTACCGCAGGTGCAGAGATCTGTTGCACCAATTTTGTATTTGTGGTATAGATGGTATCTCAATCTGTTGTGCCCAGTCCGTAGCCGAAAAATGATGACCTGTTCTTTCCTGGATAGTTGATGAAATGCGTCATTTTTCAAATGGTCCGGGTGCTCTCTTTCCCATTTGGACTTGAATGTAGCTTTTATAGTAGTCTTTGCTATTGCGTAAGTTGTCTCTATATCATTTTGTTGTAAGGCACCTCCTTCCTTAGCAAGTTTGTCTGCCTCCTCATTTCCTGGTATGTTGCAATGGGCTGGTATCCACTGGATTGTGCACTTGTTGAAGCATTTGGCCAGTCTTTCAAGGGAGATTATCAGATCTTTCAATCGTTTAGCATGGTGGCTCTTCAGCGCTGTTATTACTGAGAGGGCATCTGTAAAGATTACTATCTGTTTTTCCGCCTGCGCTTTGCATTCAATAAGAGTTTCCGCTGCCTGTTTCAGGGCTTTTGCTTCAGCACTGAAGTTATTGCTGTATTTGTCAGTGGCAATTGCCATAGAGTGTATTCTATTCTTTAATTGTATGAGGATACCAGCACCCCCATTTTCAACTGCATTTTTTGCTGAACCATCAGTATATGCATGTGTCCAAAGCTTTGCTGGGAATTTTTGATCAATATACTTGGTTCCTATACACTTTCTTTGTGTTTCTGTCTGTGTTCCCTTACTTCCAAGGCCTGGAATATCAGGAAATCATCTTGTTTTCCACAGTGGGATAGTTGTGCTTGTTGATATTTTCTTTGCAACTGAGCTTGCTAGCATGGTATTTTTGCTATTTTTTTCTTTTGCTTGGGCCACAAAGTTAGTTCTCTTGAATCTTCCTCTTCCTAGCCAATTCATTCATATATACTAGCCGCCATTAAAAACGCATCGAAATCGTGACATGTTTTCACTGTTGAAATGTTTATGCAAGTGAGCGATTTTCAAACCCCGAAAGTGTGCAAGTGATGAAGTTCATGTATTCCCACTTGACTGTCGATGTGATGTTTACTTCAAATTTTGCGTGCTTCACGTGCAAAAGAAGGTTTTTGATAAATTCTGACTTTATTAAAAGTCGAATCACATTGAAATTTGGCACACGCATTAGTAAAGTTTCAGCAAGTAAAACGCCATTATCTGTTTTCATCGAAAGAAAGTCTGTTAATGTTTTTGTCATGCCTCGACTGTCGTCACAAGAGCGATGGCAAGCTGTTGGTATGCTCAGCAGTGGAATGGCGACCAGAGAAGTTGCCAGACATTTCAATTGTGACCAGTCCACTATAGTGAGGCTGAACCAGCGATTTCGGGCGACAGGTACCACCAATGACCATCCCAGGCTTGGTCAACCTCGTGTAACAACACTAGCTCAAGATCGCCAAATTCTATTGTTACATCTGCGCAATCGCTTCCAAACAGCAACTCAGACAGCAGCTCATACACCTGGCACTCGGAGACTTGTCAGCGCAAACACTGTGCGACGGAGACTTCGCGCCGCTGGCTTGCAAAACAGACGTCCCAACATCAGTCCTATCCTTAATATTCGTCGTCCAAGAGCGGGATGTAGATCAACAATGTTCTCCGATGAAAGCCGGTTTAATGTCTCCTTTGCTGATAGGAGAAATCTTGTACTGGATTGGCCTGCAAACTCTCCTGACATGAATCCGATTGAACACGCATGGGATGAACTGAACAGAAGGGTCCGCCAGTATGACATCAACAATGTGAATGATCTCCAGCGAGCACTCATTGCAGAATGGAACGCCATACCCCAAACATTTTTCGAGACCCTCTGCAATAGCATGAGACGCCGATGCCAAGCCTGTATTGATGCTGTAGGGGGTCATACACGGTATTAATGATGGCTGTGACTGAATGACAGTGAGTGCGACTTTTGTTTTTACACCTAGGGTTGACAACTGCTTAGGAGCCGGTTCTGAATTGTCTCATGTTTAATAATACAGCAAATTTGGGTTAGTAAATGGATCAGAAATGTAAAATCAGTGGTTTCATTTATATTAAATTTAGCACAACGAGTTGTGGTTCATAAACTAATGCGATGCGTTTTTAATGGCGGCTAGTATATTATCGACTCTAACCATGTGTGCCCCGTATGTGGCAGGGCCTGTAGGGACAAAATAGGACTAATCAGCCACATGAGATCACGGCACAGATGTGTCACAACTCAAGTCTGAAGCTGTCGCCATCATCGCTTGCGATGGGCAACTATTATATTATTATGATGTATGGTTCGGCATGAGGCTAGCTATCCTATCATTCATAAACTTCATTAATTATCCTTTAGATCTTCTGGGAGCAAAGGCCTTCAACAAATTTTTGCCATGTCCTCCTGCCGCGTGCCATCATCTCAAGGTCTTTCTTGCATTCCTGTCTGTCTCAAGCTCTCTTCCCCGTTTTTTCCCTCTACCTCTCTTAACCTTGCGGCCGGCGTGATCCTGGCCACATCAACCCTGCAGGTGGTCATGAAAATATGGACCCAATATAGGGTTCCCATAATGTTTTGTTTAAAAACCGGGACATTTCCAAATTTTTACCTAAAAAACCCGGGACATTTTGTAAAAAAACGGGACATGTTAAAAATTAAGGTAAAGCACAAATAAATATATTATATATTATATGTTGCACTTAAAATAAGATACTGGTATAAAAATACACATTAACTAACACAACTTCCACTTTAAAAAAGAATTCTAAATTACAAACATACTTAATTAGAAAAATCGCACCTTTAAAAAATACACAATAGTCAAGTTTATATTTCAGATTCATCAGAATATTTATCAGATTTATGGGCCTGTTCAAGAAGTTTTTTTTTCTTCTGATATTTGGACATAGAACTCAGCACAAGAGAAATCCTTAAAATGGGTCTTTATAACGGATAAAGCTTTCACTGTCTCAATTTTAAGTCTGTTTTTGTCGTCTGTCCAAAGCGCATTTATTAATGAAAAAATACGTTCAACAGCTGCATTGGATCCTTGCAGTGCCAAACAAAAACTAACTAGGCATTTCAGGTTCTCAGCATTTATATCCTGCTTTGTACAATAAGTGAACATCTCACACCATTTTTCACTGACACTTTGATCCTTCAGTTCACTCCACACATCAAATTTGCTTTCACAATATATTTTTACACATGCAAACTCATCAAATAAGTCCTCTTACATTCACAGTAAAATTTGGTGACACTGTCTTCATGAATATGTGGCTTTCTTGGATGTTCTTCCAAGTCACAGACTCCTTTCCCCTCAAATTGATCCAATCCATAGACTGAAGAGGCGTAAGAAATGGTGTACACCACTCCTGAATATATTCAATGCAGGTGTCATAGAAATCTACTGCATAGCTTTGAAACTTTTCAACTGTTATGTGTCCTTCTTTTTCTAATTCTTGCAACTGATTTCTCACAGTAGTGGTAAGAAACTTTTCTGCCTTCCTGTAGTTTAATTTTTCCACCAGTTTGTTTACTTCATCCTTCACTTCAATTACTGTTGTCTCTTGCTTTTCAACACATTTGATGGTATCAGAAAAGGTTTTTAACTTGCTGGCAATGAAATGCAGGAGTGTAATTGAAAGTGAATTTTCAAAGAAATTTTTGAGATTGGTAGGACATTTGTGAATGGAAAGGAAATATGACTTCAATGCAGGGAAAATGTCAATAACTCTCTGGACTGCAGGCAAGAGAGAGAACCATCTTGTCTTGCTGTTACCCAAAACAGTTTTATATTCTGTATTGGTGAATTCGCAAAATGATTTGAGTTCCTCAACTCGTACACAATAAATATGGAAATGCTGGTAAATCTTGTTAATTATTAACTGAAGATCAATAGGTAAGCAATCCGCAGCAGTCTGCACAGCATTATGCATCACATGTGCAGGACAACCAATATCAATTAAATTGTTCACAGTGTTTTCTTGCATTTTGAAGTACAGATTATTCTGTCCCTTTCTCTTCTTTCCACCACAGTTTGTATTTGTATTATCTGCTGATATAGCAATAAACTTTTTAAGGAGATCTGACTTCTGTAACACTTCCACTGTAACACTACTAAAACACGGAATAAAATCCGTTACCCAAAGATTTTTTTTTTCAGGAAGGACCCTTAAAAAGCGGGACATTTGGAATAAATTCGGGACACCGGGACATTTTATTTAAAAAACGGGACTGTCCCGGGAAAAACGGGACGAATGGGAACCCTAACCTAATACCATATTCCCCAAAATGCCTCAATGGGCGTGTAACGGGATCCCTTTCTCGTACCCTGGAGATTCTAGAATAAGAATTAAGAACTGCCTTGTGAAACTATCAACAGGTTTTCTCAATGTGTGCTCTATCTATTGCCAGCATATTATTCTGATGTCATGTTCCGCTGACGTCATGTCTAGTTCTTGTCATCAGTTCCACACTAGTAATCGATGTCCTACTACTTCAATCCGTCTATTCTATGCACACACCCATTTACGAATGTCTGTAACTATTACTGGCGCAGCACCCTATCAGGGGATGTAATTGCATGCTCTTACAGCATTTGATTAAATCAACTATTCCTGAAGACATGCGAGATGCCAAGATTGTAACACTGTATAAAAATAAAGGAGACAGAAGTGAATGCAATAACTACAGCGGCATCTCTCTTCTTAGTATTGTTGGTAAGGTTTTTGCCAGAGTTACCTTAGTGCGACAACACAAGTTAGCTGAGCGCATATATCCAGAGTCACAGTGTGGATTCCGAGCTGGTAGATCAACAACAGACATGATCTTTTCTCTCCGCCAGCTTCAGGAAAAATCAAGAGAGCAGAAAAGGCCTTTATTTATCGCCTTTATAGACCTCACAAAGGCATTTGACCTGGTTAGTAGGGATGGACTAAAATCCTCCTGAAAATAGGCTGCCCTGCTAATTTGCTGGAAATGATAAAGTCATTCCATGAGGATGTGGCCGTTCAATGCTGTTAGTTGTTTCATCTGTCTGTTCGTTAGTGTGTTAGTGTTAATATTTGTTGAATGTTCGTTTTAGTAGAATGGAAGATTAGTCCATCCGGTGTGTTTGTTAGTCTGTCAGGTATTATTCTTTCTGTTGACGACGTATTTTCTCCTCAATGAAAAAGTAGAGAATTTCTTTTGTCGATAGTTCTCAAAATGTATCAATGTTAAATTATATCATCTTATGTGTCTTTACTTGAAGAGTCGTATAGAGGTGAAGTTTTAACACGGTGTTGCCAACTTGAGTTGTTATTTGTCTTGAAAGATTGAGGCTGATGGAAACCTTATTTCCCAGGTTCTCCTGAGTAGCCTGCTGATGACTAGTTTTAGTTTTAAATGAATGATTGTCACCAAACATGAACGCACACCAATACAGGTTACGGCGATGTTGACTTTACAACAGGAAAGCTGTGACGTCACGACAGTTATATGCATTGGTTTAAAAAAGACATAGTAAACGTTATGTAGTGCTGTTTAATTGGCTGAATGTGGCTTGCCAGCATTTCTCATAGATCTTCTTTAGTACAACTGTTGTTCACATGTTTAGCCAAATAATATAGTTCCTAATCATTTCTCACAAGAGTAGTAACAGGTGATTGAGTCTTGTTTGTCTTCTTCCATTTGAGCTCTACCATATTTACTTGTATGAATAGCTGGATTTCTGTGTCATTTTACAAAATACAACCACAGCGGTTCTCATCTATTTGAAATCTCTGGTAACTTAAATTGTCAATTTATCTGGTAACATAAACTGTCTATTTCTCTGGTAGCATATCTTGTCTATTGCTCTGCTAACCGCCACTTTTAACGTTTCTCGATTTTTACGAAGATAAATGTTTCTCTATACTTTCACATATGTTTCAGCGTTCTGTTTGAACTGGTATAATTTCACAAAGTACATAAATTCGTTACCTCTCCTAATTTTGGAAAAACCATGAATTGAAAAACATAGTGCGTGGTTGTTGGAGACTGATAGTCTTTTGGGAGAGATCTCAATGCACTTGCTTCTATCTATGAATTTTGAAGTTCTTCTGGCCGGAAGAGTAGCACTACCGTCTTAACGTCTCTCTACAGTCTACTTCTACATGGTTGTCTTCAAGCTCGTCCTCTATCTGCCCTATCTGCCCCTTTTATACCCCTACTTGTTTTTCTGCCGTTCCCACGCACTTTCTGCCGGCTGGCCGACATTGTCTCGTGTCAAACCGTGCTGACATTTTATTATTTCAAGTGCATGTGACCGATTCTAAACCTATTATAGTGATTAACATTAAACTTAGTTGGGGACTTTCCTCATATAATTTGAGTACCACTGCTGATGCAACTCACATGTCTGGTCATGATGATCTGGTCTTCTAACTTAGTTAGGGACTTTCCCTATATAAAAACGCTGCTTATGCAATCTTTCTGTCACGTACCACGGACTGTCCACTCGTCAGTTTTGTCACATGTTGTGTCTTTGTGATCTATTTTCTTCGTGCGGTCATCTCGCCTCTTAGTTTTATTCAAACTAAAATCTAATTGACCGTGGCTACAAGGACATGAAGGGAACAGTCCAGTATGCTGGAAGCATATTACAGCCCTTTGACATACTCAGCGGCGTTAAACAAGGCTGCGTTCTGGCTCCAACACTCTTCGGGAACTTGTTTGCCTTACTCTTGAAACATGCATTCAGAGAAGCAACTGAAGGAATATGCCTTCACACTAGGTCAGAAGGCCGTCTGTTCAATCTCGCAAGGCTGATGGCAAAAACAAACATCAGAAGGGTCACTATAAGAGACTTGTTATTCGCTGATGACGCTACAGTCGTCACTCAAAGCCAACAGGAGCTTCAGAGCTTGATGAATCGCTTCACCCAAGCATGCAAGGACTTTGGCCTCACAATAAGTCTAAAGAAAACAAATGTGCTGAGTCAGGATGGGGATGTTGCACCAGATATCACTATCGATAACTATGAATTGGCAATGGTGTACCACTTCACATACCTGGGGTGTACCATCAATTACAAACTCTCTCTGGAGACAGAAATTGACAGCCTCATTGGCAAAACTGCAGCTACCTTTGCCCGCCTCCCATCACGTGTTTGGGGAAACTCCAAATTCAAAATGAAGATCAAAGCTGCGGTTTATAACACCTGTGTCATCAGCACACACTCCTATATGGTAGCGAGACATGGACAACCTATGATAAACATGAAAGAAAGCTCATTACCTGCCATCTACGCTGTCTACGCTGTGACGGTATTGCCTCCCCTGCTTTGCAGTACTGGTCCAACAATGGATAAAACTCAAGAGTATCTATTATAGGCTTCAATGGAGTCTATTTGTAAAGAAGATTACTCTTGGCAGAAATGTAGATAGAAGAGTAGTAAAGCTTCTATCACCTGAGAGTCTTCATAAGAAATTCAGGTAAACGAAAACAATGCTGGCTGTCGCTAAACACGTTAATTCTGTAACTTGCCGACCACTTTTGTGAAGAATTCAAGCACTTATTTATCAGCTCGTTAATCCCCCACCCCTGATTTACTCAGTGGAATTCTCTTATTCAAGTATAGCTCTGTTTAGAATGTGTGTAGTAATTGACTGAGACAAACCTGTAGTAACTTTAAAATGATCAAAGTGAAGTTAAATTTGTAACATTACAAATAACAAAATTTAATAATCACTTTAGTTATAACAGTTTGAAAATAATTTGAATAGTTATGGATAAAGAAAAGCTATCATCCTCGTATTTGGGGATTGCGAAAAGGGTTAAGAAAGTTCAGATGGCAGCATATATTTGAACTTAGCTGCCAATTACGGTTTTGTTTTTTCACACTGATCACTCGGCTCTGGTCAAGGTTGTCAGGTGTAGCTCGTCTCCAAGAAACTTCAAGGAAAGTCTACACAGTGTCTTAAAGCGTAGGCCACTGATCCCGTCTTGTTCCAGAAATAGTACCTTCTGCTGGTACCACCAATAACTGTGATAGAAGAATAGAAAAGAACGCTCTTCTGAGTATGGCGTTCTCCAACACATAGTTATGTCCCCCCTCTTCTATTTCACCATCCCACTTAACTCAGAGTTTACCCTCGATGAGAATTAAATTTAATCTCTCGGAATAAAACTTCCTTTACATTTAAACTGAATAGCTTTAGCTTTATATTGCATTTAAATTAAAAAGGTTAAACGTACAGATATAATATGTTTTACATTTACATCTCCACTGTTTGAAAAGTGTTCACAATATAAATTCATTCGTGTTTCATCTACGAGTACATTTACACTTGTGGAAAAGTTTGAAACTTCTATTAATTAAAATAAATATTTTCCCATGGACATTTACACTGGGTTAAAGCGTGAAACCTTACATTAATTTTAAAGTGAATATGTTTATAGGGACATTTACACTGCTTTGAAAATGTAAGTCTTATGCTTAGAATGTACATCATTTCTTTTCATCTTTCCCTCCCTGCTCCATAGGGAACCTGGAACTACTTTATGCTTTTAGTTCTCTTTGCGAAACTATCAATAAAGCAATCACCAGCCCGTGCAGTGGTGATTCATGAATCATCATTCTATACGCTGAGGTTGCCAGCCTCAAATGACTTTGACATCCAATAGCGAGTTTCACACAATAAAATGTACATGGTAATATATACATATATATGTTAGTTCACATGTTACTAATAAAATATGAAATGTAAATCCAACTTACGCCAATCCTGGCTACAGACTTGTCGCACAGATGAATAAAAGAAACGAATCTTCTCTTACACGTGCCTGGGATTTCTTTTAATTTTACAGTAGATTGCCCCTTCTGACTCCGTGTTTCTTCAATTTCCTAGTCCCTGTTGTTTCTTATTAAGATTTGAAAGAGATTTCCTGTGCTTTATAAGTCTTATCTGGTTCTCCAATAAAAGGTCCGGATAACAATTAGGAATTATGAATCTAGTTCTTCCTCTGGTGAAGGTCTGATGTCTTGGCGAGCGTGCAAATCACAGAGAAATAAAACTGTGAAATTGTCAGCCTATATTCCCTCCAGTGATGTTATGAATCTAATCAGAAAGATCCAATCATTTCAAATCATGCAGGGTAGGCTGTGATATTTCAAAATAGTCCCACGTGAAATAAGGTGCGTGCCTGCAAAGGTCACGTATTACCATATATGGACATCTGATGCCTTGTATACACTCTCACACACACATTTGTAGACTCATATTGTCTAAAATATAATAAATCTATGATTACTTTTTAACCAAGGACCGGAAGCAGTTACATCACATGTGTCTGCCCACATGTGACACACAGACAGTATTCTCGTTATCTGTCGTATGAGTGCGCAAACCCCGGGTCTTATCGGTGAATTAAGCCGATAGAGTAGACCGATGTAAATTTTAGTCGGCCGCGCCTATAACCACAAATCTGGGTAGCACTCCTTGCAAATGTGATATTTATCACCTACAGGGTGATTTGATACACTCAGATATGTACCGATACTGCCGAGAGAACCAAAGATCGATAGAGGTCGCCCCGTTTCGTCACATACTCCACATCCTCGGCATTTCGTGGAAAGATAAAGTGACAAATGTCGAGATGTTGTCACGTGCTGGCCTTCAAAGAATGTATACACTGCTTAGACAGCGCAGACTACGCTGGCTTGACCATGTCCGCCGCATGGAGGATGGTCGCATCCCGAAAGATATCTTCTACGGACAACTGGTATATGGCAAAAGAACAGTTGGGCGACCGCAGCTGAGATTCAAAGAGAGACATGAGGGCACTGGACATAAATTCAGCAACCTGAGAGGATGAAGTGGCGATGCTATCTGCGGCGCCACCTCAATTTGGGCAAAAACAAGCTCACACAACAAGCAGAAGAGAGGAGAAAACATCGAAAGGAACACCAGGAAAATAAGCAGCTGAGGGCTGTCAGCTCAGGGGCGCATTCCCATATTCAGTTATGACTGAAGGGGCTATTATTATTATTACTAGAAATAACCCGTCAATAATGACGGAAGTAAATAAGTATCTGTAATATATTTTAAAAATATATTTAATTCAATAAAAAAGTTCTTTGAAGACAAAATTTTTTTTGAAAGTGCGTAGATTTGTTTCAGAGAATGTTCCCTGATAAAAAGGGTTTTTAACAAAATCTTTCAAGTTTTCATGATTTGTTCCTCGGGTGAGGGCGACATAGAGAATAATTTAAATTTAAATTTTGTCTTGAAGAAACAATCAAAAACCTACGTTTTAAGGTTGTTTTTAGCAAAATGATGAGTTAAATCCGTTTCCGGAATGAAACTGGGTTCTACACCGACTTTTCTTCTTTGAGTGTTATTATTTTCGGGAGAGTACATATAAGGGAAACAATACAATTAATGTCTAACTTTCAACCACAGTTGCATCCCTTAGACGTGACCAACGTACAAACGGCGAGAATTATGGATTTTGATTAGTAACTATTATTTTGTTCTTTTTGTTACGTAAAAAACGTAGGTAATGTTTTTGTTACGTAAAAACGTAGGTAATGTTTTTGTTACGTAAAAACTTAGCTAATGTGTTTGTTATGTAGAAACTTAGCTAATGTATTTGTTATGTAGAAACTAAGCTAATGTGTTTGTTACGTAAAAACTTACCTGATGTGTTTGTTGCGTAGAAACTAAGCTAATGTGTTTGTTACGTAGAAACTTAGCTAATGTGTTTGTTACGTAGAAACTAAGCTAACGTGTTTGTTACGTAGAAACTAAGCTAATGTGTTTGTTATGTAGAAACTTAGCTAATGTGTTTGTTATGTGAAAACGTAGCTAACTATAAAAACATCACGCAGGTTATGACCTGGTAGTAACGATTCGTCGCCGTAGTATTGCGTTATTCCATCTCCACTTCAGCTTGCTTTGTGAAAAACGCACTCAATGTTTTTGGATTACTAGTTGAAAAGAAGGATATATCACATTAAAATGACATTTTGCACGATGATAAAAACTGTTTACTGCAAGATATGTTTTACGATGATAGATTAATCCATTATCGATTAATGACATCATGTCTGTTTTGGCCATAAATGGAGATGGAATAATGCAATACTACTGCGACGCATTGTTAAGTATTTATTAACTTAAATAACCTAAATCGTCGTGTAAGCGCGACTTGTGTTATAATCTGAGTTAACTACTATTTTAACTAGAAACTCCTATTTTATTTACAGATATTTTTTGGGACTTTTTTCAGATAACTTATCAGGAAATTTGATATCTTCCGCCATTCACAAACCACGAGGGTCTCATCTGCGTAAGTACAAATGTTAGTTATGCTTTTCTTGTTTATGTTATCAGCATGACATTGAACAGTTAACTCACAAATTACAACTGGGAATCATAGTTGTATATATTCTTCATTAATGTATGATGTTGACACATGGCCAATGAACACGACTTTAGAAGAGGGAGTTGCGGCTCTTGATATGTGGATATATAAAGAATGGAGGATCATCTCAAGGAAAGAGATTAAAACAAACAGAGGTCATAGAAAACCCAGGAATGAAAAGATAATTCATGAAGGAGATCAAAGTTAAACAGCAACAATAATTTGACTTTATAAAAAGACGTATAACATTACTTAACACGACAATGGAGGGCAGAGCAGAAGGCAAACGTTCAAGAGAAAGACATCGCTATAAGTGGAAAGATAACATCAAGAGATCGACAGGAGACAGTATCTGGGTGGTATCATCAAGACAAGAGACATAAGAAGTTGGAGATCCTTTGCAGCCGACCTTTGTTGTGAAGATGGCAGCAGCTGATGATGATGATGATGATGATGATGATGATGATATTGGCTTTAATTTATTTCCCATACACGTGTTTATGACCTGTCGTGTAAGTCTTAGTCCGTATTTTACCGGCGCCCTAAAGGGGATCGAAGAACAGGAACCGTGTAGTCTACCATGAATCGTCGTAAAAATTGACTAAGGAGGAACTTGGCGTGGGGCCGTCTACCCCATCCTGTATAAAATTTAGGCCATAAAAAACTTATACAAAAATGGACATTTCAACTAAAAGAAATAATTTAAAGAGAAGCTACTGGCCATGGATCGGACACGCACATACGACACCTTCTGATAGCTTTATAAGTAGAGGTAGACTAAAACATAGATGGAGAGAACGTGACAGAAATGAATATGATGAGCAAGATAGTTATCTGGTGACACGTGACAGCAGAACTTGACAACTTTGTTACTGTTGTTGAAGACCTAAGGTCCTTCTAGAGCTGAGGGAAAGTGAATGTACGTCTTATACAACAATGCATACATTATAGCTAGCGGCGAGAGCTTCAGCTAAAATATGTTTTTTTTGTCCCAATAACTCAGATTAAGGATAAAATAGATTGATTTTCAAATTAAATTAGGAGACCAACATGTCGATTGCGTCTTCCTGAATCTGTCAGAATGACCATTTGAATATGTAACCCGGAAGAGGCAGACAACTTGCTCGCTGCTTTCTTGACGAGGCCCTGAAGGTTTTCTATTCATGAGCTGTCATTATTTGTGTACTGTACGTGAGCTCTCATTATCTTGAAAACCCTCTTGTGCTTTAAAAGATCTTTTGCCAACCTTCACTGCTTGTGGGTGTCTCAATTCAGTTTTATTTTGCAGGAATTGTTCAGATTTTCCCATAGGATATGCAGTAAGCAATTTGCAAATTATGTAAAATAATTTGCATGAAAAGTACGGAGAGAACGAGCGAAATAGCAACAATTCGAGCAAATAATTCGCCAACAATTGACGAGAATGAATTATGATGTGCTCCCTCTGCTGTGTGTCCTAATGAAGGTATTATGTCCCTTGTGGTCATATCATTTTTTTTCGAATCCATTTCAACTGTATTGGATCTTTGTAGTCATGAATAGAACCGATATGTAGAGAACTCTCTGTCCACTGGGGAGGAATCGACTGTACAAAATAATAGGGAAGAGGCAACTCCTCTAATGAGTAGATAATGACGAGTGTTCCTCAAATTCTGTTGAAAGGGAGCATTCTGAGAAAGACCACCTAAATCTAGTAGGAGGAGCATAAAAATAGGAACATGGAACGTTAGAACTCTAAAGGGAGAAGGAAAGCTAGACAATCTAATATTAGAGGCAACAGACATGAAACTCGATATACTGGGAGTTGCCGAGGCAAGACTATTGGATACAGGCTACGTAAAAAGAGACCAATACACGCTATACACTCAGGAGGAGAGAAACATGAAAGAGGAGTAGGAATGTTAATAAAGAAGGAGTTAGAAAAATACGTATGTGGATACTGGACACACAATGACAGAATGATGTTACTAAAGATGAGAGCAAAGCCATTCGACATATCATTCTTACAAACTTATTCACACAATAAAGATCATAGCGAGGAAGAAATAGAAGAATACTATGAAGAGCTACAACACACACTTAAACCAGTAAAATCCATAGATGTGTTGATAGTAATGGGTGATATAAATGCAAAAGTAGGAAAAGGAAAATACAAGAAAATAGTAGGACAGTATGGATTAGGGACAAGAAATGATAGATGAGACAGACTTATCCAGTTCTGTGAAGAAAACCAGCTGGTCATGTGTAACACGTTTTTTGAACACCACCCAAGGAAATTATACACATGGAAAAGCCCAGGAGATGTAATAAGAAATCAAATTGACTTTATCATGATAAAACATAGGTTTAAGAACAGTGTCACAAGTGCAAAGGCACATCCTGGCGCCGACATAAATTCAGATCACAATCCGGTCGTCATCAAAGTAAATATAAAGCTGAAAAGAACAGGAAAAAGAAGAAAGGAGGAACCCCAGATAGAAATATCAGCACTGAAACAACCAGATATAAAACAAAAATATCTAGTCGACGTCAAAAATAAGTATGAACAGTTACTGTCAGAAAGCATGGAACAGTACAGAAGAGAAAACCCAGAAGAAAAAGTAGCCGAAAAATGAGAATGTTTAAAAACAAGCATACAATCAGCAAATGCAAATTTACCTAAAAAGGAGCCTAAGAAAAATCAAATTTGGATGACAGATGACATCTTGAATAAAATGGCAGAAAGAAAGAGAGCAAAACACACTCCAGAATATAAAACAATAGACAATGACATACGCACTATGTGTAGACAAGCAAAAGAACGGTGGATAGAAACAAAATAGAAGACATGGAAGCAAAGCACATGACAAGAGATATGCATGAAGAAATAAAGAAATTATCAAATAGGTCGCGGTTTGCACAAGAAGGAGACTGTATCAAGAACAAAAATGGTGTTATCTTACTTGATGAGAAAGACATATCAAACAGATGGGTGTCGTGTGGTGAGTATTGGGGCAACTACGACAGTAGTTTTTGCCAGGAATAGCCTATGAGATATTAGGTAGAAGGTCTCTAGAAATTGGCTCGTTAAGAAAGAATAAAGACCTATTCGAGATAGGGACAAGAAGAAGGGAATGCGAATGCTTTCCACTGGACAGTGTTTTCTAGTTAATTCTGGAAAGAGTTCTGTTTCCCCACGACTTTAGCTTCTGCTCTTAGATCCCGTAACGGAAAAACCCCCAACCTCATCTGAGTGTAGAAATTTCCCTATATGTAAATATTTAACACCGACAGCACGAGTGATACATTAACAAACTAGATAATGATCACACGATTATTGGGTTTATTAACTAAATATCTACACATATAGGGTTAGTAATGGTTAGAACGTGATGATGGTAAAAGACGATTCACACAAAACACACAGATGAGATATTAATATTGTAGTTAATTAAGTAGTAGTTAATTAAGAATGAGCTTGTGTAAAGCGAAATGATGATGATGTGATATGATACGTGTTACCAAAATGGTGAGTAATCTACACAGTCCATGTGTCTCTAAATGCTTCACCCGGATAGGATGATTCACACGTCTGCATAGAATGTCCCAAGTTGTTATAAGTTATGTCAAGTGGGGTATCTCTAAGTCAAGGACGTTTTGATAAAACGTGTTGTCTAATCTCCGGGGGGTACTGGCAAGCCTAGATATCTTCACGAAATGTTCTTGATATGTAGACTCATTATCTTGAGTACGTAATCGTGATTCGTAGAATATACTTTGGAGTCTGCTTCAAAGAGTCGCTTAAGAGTGTGTTGCACTTGGTATAAATATGAGATTCTACTTTTGAACTATTTAGCTTGACTCCTGTAGTAAGCTTTCGGTGGAGCTGAACTTGATATGCGTAATCAACTGTGAGCTTTAGCTTGACTCCTGTAGTAAGCTTTGAAGTGATTTGAACTTGTTATAACTATGTATTGAACTTGTGCGCACGTGATATATGTTGACGAAAAATGCTGCGCTCACTGTTTGTATCGTGGGCGAGAAATATTCCTTTTTTTACTGAGGAACGAAGAATGTCCTATGGCGAATTCTGCAAACCAAATGTCCGTTTTGATAACTTATGTCTGGTTAATCGTTAGACACGTAGCATGTAGACTCAGACTTCTGATGGACTTCTTTTCCCATCGCAAAATCCTTTAAGAACACAATACACACAGATATGAAATACTTATCCACACTGAATTAATTGCAGGCTATGCGTTAAGAATTTCTCTTTATGCCACAATGTTGAAAAACTGGACTCCTCTCTCTAGCGAGCTGCGCGGTATATTATATCTCCAAAAGTCAGATGTGGGTCCCTTGGACCGGTGACATACAACTCCGCCCATACAACCAATTTCTAAGAGACCCTCTGGTCACTCATTCCCAGGATCTCTCTTGTCCCATGTCAGTCCAAAAGTGGATGGGGTAATTCGCGACCAACTTTGGTTGCCGGGCTTGCCTGACAAACAGGTATTGAGATAATTGGCTGGCAAAAGTGTTCCCCGCCTTCCAACTGTCATATCACTCTCTGGTTGTCTATCGCTCCGCCTGTTGGCGGCGGCCTTTGTTACCTCGTTCCATTGTCGCCAGCACGCTAACAAGTCCCTTTGTTGCGCCGCCTATTGTATTACATGGCGGTTGGTTTAAACAGCATGTCAAGACTTCTTCACCTGGCCAAGCTGGGCGTCTCCCCGCGCCATTGTCCCAATGTGGTGACCCGTCGCTTGTATGGACAGTGGCCGAGCAATAAAGAGACTAAGCTTTTGTGCCAGTCGCGCTCGCTTCAAAGTTAAATAGTCCACAGAAATTGTACCGTGCCCAGATGTCTGATTTTGATGAAACCAGATGTGTTTCACCAGATTTATCACGAGGCAATGTGGACTTCAAAAGATGATGCCAGGTATGGGGACTCAATCAAAAGAATTTATTTTACCACCGATGAAAGAACAAATGTGGTTCTCTAGATACCGGTCGCGAGTAATAAAAAACGATGAAATAGCGAATGTGGGCTTGAAATAGCACAAATGTGGGAGAAAATAAATTAAGAACGATGTAGGAAAAGATATAGCGATAAGGCTTTGCGCTCGTTTATCACAATGGGCAGAGAACGTAAAAGAACTATTCGAGGACAACAGAGGTAAACAGCCATCACCAGATTCTGATGAAGGCCCAACAATTTTCAGATCAGAAGTAGAGAAGGCAATACAAATGATACAAAAAGGAAAATCATCAGGCATGGACAACATAAAAATTGAAATGATAGAAGCCCTAGAGAGCTTTGGTATAGAGACAATCACAGATCTATGCAACGATATATACAATACAGGATATATACCACATAACATGAAGACATCAGTCTTTATAACATTGCTCAAAAAACCTAATGCTACAGAATGTTCAGACTTCAGAACAATCAGCCTGATGAGTCATGCAATTAAAATACTGCTCAAAATCATACAGGATAAAATAAAAAGTAAGGTAGACAGTGAAGTCCAAGAAGAGCAGTTTGGTTTTAGACGGAACAGCGGAACAAGAGATGCAATATTTTGCCTAAGAATATTAGCAGAAAAATATACAGAGGTCCAAAAAAGTATGTACTTGTGCTTCATTGACTATAATAAGGCTTTTGACAGAGTCCATCATGAGAAAATAATTTAATGCCTCGAAGAGGAAAAGTATTAATGGAAAAGACATAAGAATACTCAGTAACTTTTATTGGGAGAAAACTGCCACAGTAAGATCTGGAAGGAATTATTCACCAAACATAGATATAAAAAGAGGTGTCAGACAAGGTTGTGTGCTGTCCCCCTGCCTATTTAATCTATACACCGAAAAAATGTTCAAACAGATAAAGGAAATGCCAGGACTGAACATCAGTGGAAGGTCAATAAACAAACTTAGATATGCAGATGATACCGTGTTGTTAGCTGAAAGTGAACAGGATTTACAAGAACTAATGAAGCAAGTGAACAGTATAAGTCATGAATATGGATTGGACATTAATATTGAGGAAACAAAAACTATGAAAATTAGCAAAACGGACGATAAGCCCACATTAAAGATAAGCATAAATGGGGAAATCCTGGAACAAGTCAAGAGCTACTCATATCTTGGTCATATAATAACAGTTAACTCACAAATTAAAACTGAGCATCATAAAATGGGTTATATATATTCTGCACTACTGTATGGTGTAGAAACATGGACAATGAATAAGCAATTGGAAGAACGAATTGAGACTCTTGAGATGTGGATGTATAGAAGAATGGGGCGCATCTCATGGAAAGAGAAGAAAACAAATAAGGAGGTCCTACAAAATCTAGGTATGAAAAGAGAACTAATGAGGGAGATCAAAGTTAGGCAGCTAAAATACTTTGGCCACATAAAAAGGCACAACACCTTGCAGAAGACCATAATAGAAGGGAGAGTTGAAGGCAAACATGCAAGGGGAAGACAGCGCTATAAGTGGGAAGATAACCTCAAGAGATGGACAAGAAAGAGTCTATTAGAGTGCACCACCTGGACAAGAAACAGAAGACGTTGGAGATCCACTACAGCCAACCTTCGTTGTGGAGATGGCAGCTGATGATGATGATAAGTCATGACTTATGTTCAATGGTCAATGCACCATGAAAATATTGAAAGACCTGCGTGATCTTTAATGGGTATTGAATTTGATTTTCATGCGCGCCATTTCTGTATTTTCCCGAAAAGGTGGCTTGATTTTTTCACTGTTCATTACATGACACTAGGGCCGGATTTAGATATGGTCATGCCCTAAGTTATAGGAAGCTGTGGATGCCCTTTTTGACAAATGGTGACAGAATAAGGCCGTGCAACAACTGAACTGGCAAGAGAGGCCTCTTCAGACTGGGAGGCCCTAAGTTGTAGCTTATTTAGCGTATAGCTAAAGCCGACCCTGCATGACACTTAGACAATTAGTAAAATGGGGTTTACTTTTGTTCATATACCTCATCGTCTAGTAAAAACGCACATACAAATAATTAAGACGACAACAGAAAAATTTTCAAACAATGTTCATTATTGTTGTTCACCAGAACTTTATCTAAAACTGACAACTGTATGGCTTTATCTTAGTGTGTCTTACCTGAAGTGTGATATGTAGAAGATGAGGGTGCATCTCATGGTAAGTGAAGAAAACAAACGAAACACTCTTTGAAAAGCTAGTAAATGATAAGAAAATTAATAAATGAGATCAAATAGATAGATCGGGACCGAAGATGCAGCAAGAGAGATAAATGCAGTCAGCGACTCATAGTTTGACTGCTTGCGTCAGGATCAGCGAACCAGAGCTGACCAAGACCCTACTCCACCTCCAAGTGGTGGTCCTGGAAACAGGTGCATCACTGCAGTCTGGCTGAGAGAGTAGGGATCGAAGTGGGAAGGCAAACCTGGCCCCCAAAAATGCCGTGCTGAAGTCGGATGTGTCGGCCGAAAGGCGCAAATATCGCAGCTTCGCTGTAAACGGACACAACGCAACCAACGTCCTTTTTAGGACGAACGAGGAAGGAAGAATAGATAGATCAAATATTTTAGTCATATAAAAAGACATAACACTTAGCTGAAAACCACAATGGAGCGAAAAGGTTGAAGCAAACGAGTGAGAGTAAGACAACGCTATACAGGGGAAGATAACATCAAGAGATGGACAGGAAAGAATCTTTCAGAGAATACCATCAAGGCAAGAGAGAAAAGACGTTAAACATAATTTTAGGCGACCTTGTTGCGACGATGGCAGTTGACCTAATGTGATGTTAGTGTGTTAATGAACCGCTTCCAATACGCCATCTAAATAAGGAAAACTTCAGAGCCTTTGGAAAAAGCATTCAAATTATCATTTTTTCTTTAAAAGAAAAAAAGATGGTTTTATCAACCATTGACATCCTTACCAAGCATGGTGTCTGTTTCTGTTCTTTCAACTTAACACAGTCTCTAATATCGCTGTAAGGCTTCTTATTTTAGCTTTACACAGTTTCTGCTATCGCTGTAGGTCTTCTTCAAACTGTACAAAATTCCCACTGTCGTTGTACTAACTCTCCTATCAACTTCACACAATTTCTTTTGTCGCTGTGGTTTCTTTTCTTTCAACTGTAGTTTCTAACTATCACTTAGATCCTCTTCTTTCAACTCTACACAATTTCTACTTCGCAATTAAGCCCTCTTATTTCGTGCACAATTTCTGCTATTACTGTAGGCCCTCTTCATTCAACTTTACACAATTTCTACAGTTGCTTAAGCTCTCTTATTTAAACTTTACGCAATTTCGACTGTCACTTAAACTCTCATCTTTCAGCTTTACACAATATCGACCGTCACTTAAGCCCTCATCTTTCAACTTTACACAATTTCTACTTCGTTTAAGCCCTCTTCATTCAGCTTAACACAAAGTAGGTTGTCGCTTAAGACCTAACTTTACACTACTTTTATCGATGCAGTCTCTCTTCTTTCAACCTTACACAACTTCTACTGTCACTGCAGGCCTTACTTTTACTGTTATTTTGTCCCCACCATCGACGGAACGAGACAGAGTTTGGCTGGTGACGACATATTCATCTCACTTTACCCATCTTCAGATTTAGTACTTTAACGCGGTAGGACCAAGTGCCTAGTGGGCATTGCGAAGGTCAGAACTATCAAATTGACCCGATGCTTAAAATGGCACAGGAGGCCGCGTCGCCTCTGGCGCTGGTCGCCTTGTCTGAAATGAAGAAGGAACCCCCCCCCCCCCCCTTTCTTGCAAATACTAACCAATCCGACTGTCATTCTCTTTATTATTGTTCAATTGACAATTCTAGATAAACAGTAGGGCGCTGCTTTTCGGGGTTCCCCTATTATGGCGGTTTTCAATTAAATGCATGTTCATTATGTTCGGCGCGTGTTCTTCTCTTTCGGCGTTTTTCGGGCTGATGTGTTCAGCAGCTGAGTTATTTGATCATAACGTTCTTGTGTTACTGACTATCTCATTAGATATCTAACTGTTTTAGAAACGCTAAATGATTGATGACAGTATGCGTTTGAAAATTTGAGGAACATCTTGAGCATAGCATCTACATTAGGAAATCTTGTACTGAAACAACTTATAGCAGTTGCGTAAAGTGCTGATAGTGACTGAGTAAAACGTGAAAGAGAAATCTTTTTTATCCATGTAAAGAGAAGTTTTTTTTTCTTTATTGTAAAAGGAAGTCTCCTCTTCACTATAAAGGGAAGTCTCTTTATCATTGTAAAGAGAAGTCTTTTCTGCACTGTAAAGAGAAGTGTACTATGTACTGTAAATGGAAGCCTTGTCGTCATTGTAAACGGGAAGTCTTTACTTCATTTTAGAAGGCAGCCTCCTCTTCACTGTAAAGGGAAGTGTCTTCTTCATTATAAAGGAAAGAATCTTCTTCTTTGTAAAGGCAAGTCTCATTGTCAGAGCACAAGAAGTCGTGAACACGCTCAGACAATTTCTATCTAAGTCTTCAAAATACTTTAAAACTGGCCTCAGCGTGATAGCGTTAAGTTAAAATAATATTTCTCCAGCTTATGGTATGCTCCGTCGGAAGAGGAACCCTATTCAAGCACACACTGAAAGCCTGTAAACTCGCCCCTGACCCAGAGCCCCTGGACTGAGTTACTTCTTGCCATTAGCACTTTTGAGATGGTACCCCCCTTTTGCATTCACAGGATTACAAATCCCTGTTTATGTTTTTCTTTTAAAGTGAACTTCTTGTACTCCTCTGACAATAACAAAAAGACTTGCCTTTACAATGTAACAGTCAAAAGGATACTGCCCTCTAAACTGATTTAAAGACTTCCCTTTTACAATGAACAAGATAATTAAATAATCCGGCTTGAAAAAGCAGATCGGGAGAGAAGCAAAAGCAGATGGAAGAAGTGTGTGAACAATGTGCAAGAAATTAAGAAGAATTCTAGTAGGTGGAAACATTCCACCACGCTAAACACTGACACACATTTAAATGTGATCAATAATCTAGAAATCGGAGACGAAATGTGGCTCCAAAACGTTTACTGCACATATAAATTATTAATACATAAAAGGCAATCGATGCACTTTGGAAATTTTGGAAAAAGAAATACGATGCAAAAAATCAGCAACATATTTCCAGCAAATCAAAACACAGTAATTCTGAATGACAACTTCGACTTTCTGTCAGAACTCATTAAGTCAGCTAGCCGTGAAGTCATCTAATAAGAAAACTCGTTACTCACGAACCCACCTGACGTCGTGACTAAGTAAAATTACAGCTCCTACGATCCCATGGGGAAAAAATAAATTCACCTGTATTTTCTTGTGTAAGCACGTTGTTTAGCTCTTGGTGCCGTGGTTGTCACATTTGTTCTCAAGAGTAGGAATAGTTACCTGTAGCAGAAGCTGTTTCGTTCCCTCCATGAAAAAATAAGTAATATTATAATAATAATAATAGCCCCTTCAGTCATAACTGACTATGGGAAAGCGCCCCTGAGGTGGCAGCCCTCAGCTGCTTATTTTCCTGGTGTTCCTTTTGATGTTTGCTCCTCTCTTCTGCTTGTTGTGTGAGCTTCTTTTTGCCCAATCTGAGGTGGCGCCGCAGATAGCATCGCCACTTGGTGAGATCGGCAGCTTCATCGTGCCCTCTTGCACACATCTTTGAATCTCAGCTGCGGTCGCCCAACTGTTCTTTTGCCATATACCAGTTGTCCGTAGAAGAAATCTTTCGGGATGCGACCATCCTCCATGCGGCGGACATGGGCAAGCCAGCGTAGTCTGTGCTGTCTAAGCAGTGTGTACATGCTTTGAAGGCCAGCACGTGACAGCACCTCGACATTTGTCACTTTATTTTTCCACGAAATGCCAAGGATGTGGTGTAGACACCGTAGATGGAAGGTATTGAGCGTTCTATCTTGCTTAGCATAGACTGTCCATGTCTCGCTACCCTATAGAAGTGTGTTGGTGACGCAGGCGTTACATACCCTAGCTTTTGGTCTTCATTGTGAGTTTGGAGTTTCCCCTAACACACGATGTAAGGCGGGCAACAGTAGCTGCAGCTTTGCCAATGCGGCAATGTAATACAGGGTGTCCATAAAAGACTGAACCCTTTTCAAAAAAATTATTCTCGGCCCTATGATGTGGTACGAGGATGCTTTCTATCACACAAGTAAGATAATCTCTACAAGTTTTTTAGCATACCTTACAAATACTCAATATGTGCACCCTTCGTGACGCGACAGATATCTAGTCGATAGTCCATTTCTTCCCACACTTGAATCGCATACTCCACCTCCAAATGGTGGTCCTGGAAACAGGCTGCATCACTGCAGTCTGGCTGAGAGAGTAGGGATCGAAGAGGGAAGGTTAACCCGGTCCCAAAAATGCCATGCCGAAAACGGATGTGTCGGGCCGAAAGGCGCAGATATCGCAGCTTTGCTGTAAACGGCGACACAACGTAACAAACGTCCTTTTTTAGGACGAACGCAGAAGAAGAAGAATCAGCATGTCTCCTGTAACAGCAGCAAAGGCTCCAATGATCCGCTCTCTCAGCTCCACCAGATCTCGAGGGAACGGTGGGACAAAGACTTTGTCCTTGATGAAGCCCCACAAAAAGACATCACATGGTGTCATGTCTGGGGACCTCGGGGGCCATCTCAGCAACACTGCATCGTCTGGACCACTGCAACAAATCCACCGTTGTGGGAGATGTTCATTGAGCTCCATCTTGTTGCAAAAACAATGCGCATGCGCACGGCGGGTATTTCAAATGACACTTTCGCAGTTGAGTTGCAACCGGTAATTGCTTCATGTCTCTCCACACATGGGTCAAGTAGGTGAAAAAAAAGAAATAGGTACATTCTTTTATGGACACCCTGTACAGTCTCGTTTAATTCCACTTTGAACTTCCAATCAATTATTCCAAAGGAGGAACACGCAATAAGGAGAACAAGTTTTGTTCATTATTTTTAGGAATTTTCATGTACAACAAACAAATTTTAAAGAACACGCACGCGCACGCAAGCACGCGCACGCATGCACACACACACACAGAGGAAAACGCACACACACGAAAACGCATACACACGAAAACGCACTTGTAGTTCGGTGTTCAGATTTCAACTGTCTGTGCAAATTTATCATCCAAAACATGAATTTGTCTGCCCTTAAGGAAAAAAAAAAGGCTTCCAGCTTGAAAGAAATCCTGAACACGTGATCTTCCAAGTGTACTCCCCATTAAAGGTTTGCGACGAAAACATGCAAGGTCATGTGTATTACTTGAAATTCTCCAAGCGTCCTTCTTTTCCGAAATTTGCGATTGCTGTCAAGCGATCAAAATTGTGATGCGCTCTCAAACTATCTGTCCAATGTTCGTGCCACACGCACGTGTAATCTGTCCACAGCTGGAAAAATGGAGGAAAAGTTAAACCTTTTTAATAAGTTCTTACTCGTCTTTGTCTATGTCACTTTACGTAATGACTCGGCAAAAGCACGTGCCAGCAACAGAAGATGTGGCTACAGCACAACACTCTCAGAGTGAATGCACCGAAAAAACACTGTTAACTCTCTGAGCAGAGCACTTAGAAGCACATCCGGTGGTTGCGTGAATCATGAGCAAGGAATGCGTTTAGCAGAAAGCATTTAAAAAATAAAAAACAGAATACAAATCCTCTATTGTTAAGATCTGTAAATTTGACCAGACCTTGTGTTTAATTAAGGTAGTTCTTCTTCTTTGATCCTTAGCCGCAGACTGTCAAAGCACTCAGTGGCCGTCACGCCTGGTGCCGTCTTGTAGGGCAGTGTCATGGAATATTCTAATCCACATATATAAATTATCAAGTAAATATGAAGCCTAACAAATAAAATTAATAAAGAGAAGAGCAATGGGAAAATAACAGTGCTGTCACAAAGAATGTACTCGAAATCCCCCTTGTTTTCTGCTTCGTCTGCAAATGGTAACGCTTTCACGTTGATATAAAAGCTTACTGTATTATTACCCGCCTTCTTCAATGAAACGTGTGCTGCATTTCTAAGAAAAACATTGAGACGTACTGCGTAATGACCTAAATTAATCCTAACATTAATTATCTGCGGCCATCCTTCGGATAAAAAGAGAAGGGAGAGGCAGAAAGCCGACCCGAACTCTGGTTCATTCTTTGCATCTCAGCCATCACCTGTAAGACTACAAGCACTAACTTTTTTTCAGACGGACAGTGATAAAATACATTAACCATCCCAGAGTTAGGTTTTAAAATCATAAAAAACGCTTATTAGGAAAGATAACAATAGATGGGTTTACGGTTGAAAACATAACAGTACCCAGACAGCACATCTTCGAAACAGGAGGTAGAAGAAATTGCATATTTTGAACGCAGCCACGTAGCTGTTTTAAATTTGGATATTTGGGTTCCTTAGGGCTTGCTGACAAAGAATATGTAAAACGTTACGCAAATAGTCCAGGAATTAATAAATTATAACCAAAATAAAATAGTGGGGATGCCTGACAGCATGAAATCATTTCTGCTCATAAAATTTTTTTTATAACGTGTTTGAAAAAAAACTTGCGTTACAGAAATAGCCTACCATGTAAACTCCAAATTGATTGGAGCGCAACAAATGAAAGCCTAACCACGATTGGTCGGACTATAAATACTATCTTTCGTTGTTAGGGGAAACGGGGAAAGGTAACATTTTTTTCAAACACTCGAAACCCATTGGTCATCGCTGATATACACACTTGGGAGCGTTTGACCACTTGTTTAAATAAGCCTTCCAGTTCAAATAAAAAGATAAGCTAGAGGGAATTTACCCATGCTAATCAACGTACTGTGTTTATTCTTCTTTTGTCCTTGGCCACAATATCTTTTAGAAAATGGCGAATTGTTGAATGCAATATATGTGTAGTTCCGTCCTCGCCTGAGGGTGTCGTCTTGTGGAATGGCCAAAAATAGCACTTGGAGGCTGAATTTAATCTGATTTGTACCCAATCAGAAGCTCGCGCCCAACTCAGGGGGCCCAGTGTAACAAGAGAGTTTTAAGTTAGTTATGAAGAAGGTACATATTTCAGGACCGTGGTCTTGATGGTACTGAGCAGCACCTGGTCAGAGCTGTGGTTAAATTTAACAGATTTCGAAATTGTAGTGGTAAATGCTATTTCCCAGCTGGTAATTACTACAACTTTTGACAAGCTCTTCCACTGGGATATTGTCTAGTCAGACTGGCTCTAAACATTGTTTAGTGGGTGCAACTAAGCTTGCGAAGGATTTCGAGGTGGCTCACATATTTCAGAACAAAACTATTCCGAAATCAGAGAAAAATTTAATGACAAATGAATAGTTAATGAGACGAGTGCTGATGAGTCCAAATGAAAATTAAATTGCTTCTGTTTGTGTGTGACTTACACTTCACCATACTCATACCCTAGGTACAAAACTAGCATCAACCAAGATAATTTTTTTTTTTATGTGGTAAAGTAGGTTTATCATTAAATTCCAAAGGATTAATTACAGAAACATACTGTATATTTGGAAACTGCGCCACTTTACGTCAGGTAATTCATGAAAACGAACTTAACAAGTTTATAAAGTAAGCAGATTCCGTTGGTTGTATGCTTTCGAGAAAATGGAAGATTTCGAAGTCAGTTCTTCCCTCTTCATACAGTGGAAGGCCTTTGCAAATTCTGAAATTCCCTGTTTAAAATGAGAGAGCTACTAGATTTGTGATTTTTTTTTTTATGGGTGCAACTGTAAGGATTTCGAGGTTTATCTATGATTCCGAAAGAGAAAAAGACAATTTTGAGATTGCCCAAATGAAGCTCACAAAAGGTAGAAAAAATGAAAGGATTAATTCCAAATTAAAATTGGTCAAATCGTATCTAAGGTTACACAACCTTGTTATATTATCTGCAGAATGTGTTGAAAGAAATAAACTTAAACTTCGACACAATTTATAAAGACAGAAAGAAAGAAAGACAGAAGGAAAGAAAGAAAAAAGGAACGAAAGAAAGAAAGAAAGGATAGAAGAAAGGAGGAAGAAAGAGACAAACAAAGGAACAGAGACAACAAGAAAGAAAAAAGAAAGAAAGATGTATACGTTTTACTAGGACATAGGACAAAGAAAATGGCCCCTACAGTACGGCCACAAGGCCTTCATGAGGGACAGACGAGCAAAAGAGAAAGAGCTACGTGAGAAGAATATAAGGGAAGAATAGAGAAATGCTGAAAGAGATCAGAGAAAATACAATATTTTCTACATATACAAAGACATAAGTTCATTTTAAAAAATATGTGACATAATGTGACAAGGATAATGTCTTCAGATAGAGGGAAGTTGTATTTACTATATGCTCCATCACGGCCAAGGACGTTATTTGTTGGAGATCCATTAACATCCATCCTTCGATGGGCTCGTCTGATCCGTATCTGGTCTTGTTATAATCCAGATTTTCTGGCACTGGCGCATTAAATATTTACATATTCTCTAACCATATTAAATATTCATATATTATCCTGACAACTCCGCCTAGGCCGGTCCCAAGCCCGGCTGAAAAAGGAGGAGGGCGGCCTGCATGGAGGTCGTAAGCAGGCAGCCCCTCCACCATGCAAAGGTACAATAGGCCAATCACCTGTTTGCTTTAAACTTTTGATTACGAGACCTACAAGAGAGAAAACCGGACTGATTCTAAAGGCGGCGAACTGGGACGGACTACGACTTATGGAACTTGGAACACAAGAAGTATAAATGGGAAAGAAGAGGAGCTGGTGGAAGAGATGAGGAAAGCAAAACTAGAAATCCTGGCTATAACGGAAACAAAGAAAAAAGGACAAGGAGTCATGGATCTCGATGGCAACACGCTGCTCTACAGTGGTGTACCCACGTCTGAAAGTGCTAAAGGGGTCATGGGTTGCATTGTGGCCAAAAACCAAAAAAATAGTATCAAGGGATGGAACTTTGTCTCGGAGCGCATTATGGTTGTAAAACTAAATTAAGGAGAAACCATAGTCAACCTGGTGTATGGGCCAAATGAGGATGAGAGAGCAGAGGTCAAGGAGGAATTCTTCGAGCTGCTTCAATAGACAGTGGATGACTGCCTAGATGAAATTATCATGCTCGTAGATTTCAATGCCAGAGTTTGACATGACCATGCTAGATGGGGTGGAGTTATCGGAGGATATGGAGTGAGCAGAATCTGATCATTATAAACACAAAGTTCCCCCATAAGCGCATACATGCATACACTAGATGTGAACCAACAAAGAATGAGGTCAGTGATCGACTAAGCCATTGTTAAGAGGAGCTCATTCAAATATGTCCGGGATGCTAGAGTCTGGAGGGGGCCAGAGATTGGAAGTGATCGCTACCTGCTTACAATCATAAGAACAACTGAAAGAGTTGCTCAGCCTACGAACTGCCCAACATCACGCAAGAAACTAAGTAAACGAATGGTAGAAATGAGCATTAAGACCTACAAGCTGAGAGAGACAGAAATTAAGACCATATATCACGGGCTTATTGCTTCAGCGGTGAGCAACACAGAAGAACAACCTGATGACTTGGAAACCCTCTGGCTTAAATTCAAGGACATCATAAAGACAGCTGCTGCAGAAGCATGTGGTGAAGCCCGACTTGGGAACAAGAGAAAGAGGACACCTTGGTGGACAGAGGAAGTCAAAGAGAAAATAAGAGAGAAGAAAATGGCATGGAAACAATACTTAGAAGCTAAAAACACAACAGGACAAATGGAGAAATATAGAGAATATGTGACACTCAGAACAAAAGCAAAGAACAAGGTGCTAGCAGCAAAACAGAAGTCCTGGGAAGAATTTGGAGAAAAGCTAGAAAAAGATCCGCAAGAAAACCAGAAATTGTTCTATAAGACCCTAAAGAACATGAGGAAGGAAAAACAATGCCCTCTTAAATTTATAAAGGACAAGCAAGGCAAATTGCTTACTGCCCCGAAGGAAGTGATGGAAAGAATATTTCTCAGAACTCCTGAATAATGAGCAAGGTCAAGCATCAGAAATGATAACTACTAGCACAGAAGAGAAAACCAATGATGGTGAAGATGACATAAAGATGAAAGAACTGAAGGCAGCACTGGAGAAAATCAAGATGGACAAAGCAGCAGGGCATGATGGTATAACACCAGAAATTGTTAAGTACATGGGAGCATCAGGCGACTTATTATTCTTAAGGGTCCTACAGGCAGCGTGGTGCAACAAGACCATACCAAAGGATTGGGAGATTGCCATCATAACACCAATTTTCAAAAAGGGTGACAATCGACAATGTGGAAACTATAGAGGCATATCCCTTCTCAGTGTCCCTGGTAAAATCTACTCTAGAATACTAGAGCAGAAACTCCGACGCCTAGCTGAGCCACAATTGTATGAAGTCCAGTGCGGATTCCGAGCAAACCGAAGTACTCAAGACCTAATCTTCACACTCAGACAGCTGAGTGAAAAGGCCCTTGAGTATAAGAGTGAGATCCATCTTTGTTTCATAGATCTGGAAAAGGCGTTTGACAGGGTCCCCTGGAGCAAACTTTGAGACTGTTTGGCAAGGAAGACCATTCCAGCACCTCCGATTCATGCTATACAGAGCTTCTACAAGTCTTGCAGAAATTATGTGAGGACAGCTAACCATAAGTCAGAAGAGTTCAGGACCGCCACTGGTGTAAGATAAGGTGATATCCTGTCACCTTATCTTTTCATTCTCCTCATGAACGATGTCATCAAGGCGTGTAAGGAGAGAACAAGAAAGTATTCAGTGGGGTACTGGAGGATGAGACAGGTCTGTACTTCAGAGCTGGAATTTGCTGATGATGTTGCCCTGATTGCTAAATCAGAAAATTAATATGAGACAAACATAAAGGTATGTTATCAGGCACTCGTAGGAAATAAAGAAGTAGAACACTAGACAACAGAAAAACAACAGACATGAGTGGCTTACCCAGGATTCGAATAACTAGCAATAAAAGATGAGTAAGAGGAAGGGCAAAATGCAAGACGGGCATATATATACGATTCTCATCTATCAGTCAATATCCTTTACCTCCCTAAGGAGCATAGGTTATAAAGCTGGATCTCGTATGGTGGAGGCGTCAACAATTCACTCCCTGTGGCAGTATCTGCTTGGGACTCAAAGCTGGCTCACTTGTGGGAATATTTTCCGCATGCGCTGACAACACACGAAGTCCCTGGTCATTCAGCAGCAGATTTCCAAAATGTCACTAGTTCTTATTATATGCCACCATAATCTGATTACCAACGGGCTGATCACCCGTTTGCCAGTCACTTCGATTACGGAAACAACAGCAAATGGATTGATTTGCCGTTGCCCTAAAGACGCCAATAGGCGTGATGGGAAACAATGGCAAAGAAAACCTATCTGCTGTTGCCCTAAGACGCCACTAGGCGTAATGGCCACTGACTGCTTTGACGGTCGGTGGCTAAGGACGGAAGAAGAAGAAGAAGATAATCTGATTACTTTTTAAATTATGTCTAATTTACTGTATGAATGGTTTTGTTTGCATGTTTTTTTTTTGTTTTTTTTTTTAAATTAATTTTTTAATTTATTTTAATTAATTAACCCCCCCCCCCCCCCCCAGCCTTAAATTTGATTATGAATGGATGTTACTAATGTATGTTATTATTTTACCTTGATAATGTTGTATGCTTAAATAATGCTCAAAATACATGTGCGATTGAAAGGATACGGTATGTAAGATGACAGAGAGAAAAAGGGCAGAATGTAAGACGGGCCTGCGTGCCCAATTCTTAACCCTTTGAAAATAAAGTTCGTTCGGCAAAGGTCCAGGGTTCGAATCCTGGGTAAGCCACTCATGTCTGTTGTTTTTCTGTTGTCTAGTGTTCTACTTCTTTATTTCCTACGAGTGCCTGATAACATACCTTTATGTTTGTCTCATATTAATTTACTGTTTACAGGCCTCGGGTTTCCCTTCCTTATGTGTTATAAATGTTTATACAATACCAAACCTACCCTCTGTCCTGTTCTTACTGTTCTAAGTCTACTATCATTTACTGGACACAGTATTAAGGTCTTTGTCTTGTGTGGACTGGCCTATACTGTATAATATTGGAACAACAGAAGTGATTGCGTCATTAATAGGCTGAACTGCCCATGGTAAACTTCCGGTGTTATGTCTTGCGGTTCGCACTAATGACCTGTCATCGAAGCATCATTTTTGTGATGCGTAGATGGCAGGGAGGATAGTGTTATTCGCTTGCATAGCTAGGCGGGGTTGTCGCACGGAAGGTCCAGGGTTCGATTCCTGGGAAAGCCACTCATGTCTGTTGTTTTTCTGTTGTCTAGTGTTCTACTTCTTTATTTCCTACGAGTGCCTGATAACATACCTTTATGTTTGTCTCATATCAATTTACTGTTTACAGGCCTCTGGTTTCCCTTCCTTATGTGTTGCTAAATCAGAGGCACATCTCCAATCCAACCTGCAAGTCTAGAAGAAAGAGCTGGAGAAAAGAGGGATGGTCATAGGCAGTTGTCGTACAGATAGGTTGTGAGTTATTTTTGTCCCGTCTGAGTAGTGTGGATGGTGATAGATACGTGAGAAAAAGGTGTGAGAAATAGATTTCACGGGTGATAGTTTAAGGAACAAAATATGTCTATGGAATGAGTAAGTTTCTCTATTCCAGCCTATCTATACGACTATAATTTAGTACAAGACAACCTTGTCCTTCTCATACATATAAATATAAGTTTAACTACACACACACACACACACAGCTATGTGAAACAAGACACACTAACGTGAACAATTACGGTTAATTGGGTATGGGTCTGACCAACACACAAAGTTAAGTTTTCTTTGTTGTCTATTATCATTAAACTTGACCACACCAAATATCTAAAGAAAAGATCAAATAAAATCAGATTTACATACAAATGAAAATAGCAGAATAAATGTGCTCGCCCCCTCTGGAGAAAAAGAACCCAAAAAGTTAACCCAAAGGTCGAAGGTGTGCACTATGTTACAGAGTAGACAGTAAAGTAAACAAGTTCCTACTATAGGCTACCCAGTAAAGTTAACACTTTTAAGCAAAATCCAATGTAGGTAAAGTCCCTGTAACCAAGACAAATATTCACTCTCTTTTTCATACAGTGGCCACTCAATCACTCTTACCTGCTCTTGGTGATATCACATATATGCACACAGACGGGGACAAGACGATCTCTTATCCACTCCGTCAGTCCTGATTAAATTTAAAAGGCACGCGGTGTCTTTAGCCTAAGCTATCGCCCGTCGCTCAGCGAGTGTAGGTTGGATGAGTTATGCGACACTCCCCCCCCTCCTCACGGTTAACGATCAGCGTAAAATGTCAATTATTATTTAATCTATATGCGCAGTTATACAAAGTATCGCCTGTATATAGCTATTAAATTGACGGCGTCAGATAGTTTAGTCGAATGATATTAAATAATAGGCACTTATAATAAATACGCACAATGAAATAAAAAGTGAATTCTGTTCTGTCACTATCAGTCGCGACTAGCATTTAAACCAGTCAGCTAAAACCGTAGTTTCTTCTTGAGTGAGAAAGAGTGTGGTGAAAATTAACATGATAACTGAACATCTGGTATGAAATAGCTACGCGTTATTTTATTTCACTAGTTTTAACGCTAGAAAATCAAAGTGAATTATAATGGTAAAAGCTTAACACTTTTAAACACGTAAGCACTAATTTCTATTACCAGAAAATCAGAATGAAAATCCCCACGAATGCTATTAACACATTTTCCACAATGGTTCTAGAACTACGTGCTAAGATTATCCAAAAATTATGAGTGACAACTGATAGCAGGTTTAAGAAAACACAGTTTAAATATCATTATGTTTATCTGATCTATAGATGATATTACTTTTCGCACTATTGTGTGAGTAACGGAGAATCAGAACAGAGTTCCCAGATAAATGTTTACGGTCGCCCTTCTGGCGAGGTTTCAACCATCACCAAAAGACTTATTTCCGTGTAACGGGGTTCTCGAAGATTTTGCCCGCTTCTGAAGATCAAAGAGCCCAGGGGTTTTTCTGACTCCCCTGAGTACAAACTTCAAAGGGTCTGTGGTTTGTCACGTGCGATCTGTCAGGTATCGTATGATTGACACATAAGCTCGCTTGAGGAGACCAGGTAAACAAACCTGATTCGCTACCTGTTTTGGACGGGCAGGTCACGAAAGTTGGCAAACACTTCGTTTGTTTATGTTCAAAGAAAAGAGGCATGGATGAAAAATAAGCTTATGTGAGTAAGACAGGCAGAAAAATGCATGGTTTTGCTAGCAAATCATAGAACGCTAACGGGATTACAAAGACTGTCAGATTACTGTAGGCTCTATTTCCATTATACGTCACAGCAGCTCTAAAACAAAATCCATGGTGATATCACGAGAAGAAAGAAGACATCAGATTAAGCAGGGAGAACATGTCCTGGAGCAGATCGATCACTTCAAATACATTGGAGCTATTATAGACCAAAAGGGAGGCATCAAAGACGAGTTGGCCATTCGAAAAGCAGCAGCTGGGAGACTTTTTCAGGCCATAAATCGAGGATTCCTCAGCAAGAGAGAGGTTGGTAAGAAAACGAAGATGGCTGTATACCGCTCCACCTATGTCCCAGTCTTGACATATGGATGTGAGTCATGGGCAATGACTACTACCCACAAAAGCCAGATCCAAACTTCAGAAATGAGGTATCTGAGCAAGGTGGTTGAAGTAACAAGAAGAGACATGGTCCGCAACCAGACGATACGTCAAGGCCTAAAATCCCACCCCCTGCAGACCCAAGTAGAACAGTCCCAACTAAGATGGTTTGGCCATGTCTGCAGAATGGGAGAAGATCAGCTACCACGAAAAGCATGGGAAACAAAGAGCCAGGGATCCAGACCCCCAGCACGACCCAGAGTCCGCTGGGAGGACAACATTAGACAATCTTTGAAGGACCGAGGACTAGAATGGAACCAGGCCAGGAGGAAGACATCCGATAGGATAGTCTGGCGCCGCTCTCTCTTCAAAACCTCTACAACTCACGGTAGAAGGGGAACGACTAATTAAGTAAGTAAGTATATTATCCTGACTCTAGAGACATCAAATGACGAAATGATCGTGCTGAAGTGTTAATTCATAATGCATTTTATCAGGAGTTAACTTTGTTTGTTGAGAAACTTTATGCTTTCAGGTGCCTGCGACTGGTTTATGCAATAGTCGCAGTTTTTATTGGTTGTTACGTGTCTCTCGACTAACCGTCATATGCATTCACAGCTAACCGCCACATGGTTATGCACTCGTTGGTGCATACTTCTCGACCAACCGTTACATGATTCTCGACTACTAGCTGTACGTTTCTCGGCAAACCGTAATATGCATTCACAACTAACCACCACATGGTTATGCACAAATTGGCACATGCTTCTCGACTAACCGTTACATGCTTCTCGACTAACCGTTTCATGCTTCTCGACTAACCGTTACACGTTTTCCGACTAACAATTACATGTTTCTCGACTCCTTGTTCCATGTTCCTCGCCTAACTGTAATATGCATTCACAGCTAATCAACACATGGTTATGCATTAGGTGGCACATGCTTCTCGATAAACCGTTATATGTTTCTCAACCAACCGTTATAAGCATTCCACAGTTAACAGCTGTATGTCTATACACTTGTCGTTACATGTTCCTCGACTAACCGCTACGAGTGTCCCTAAAGCCCTGTGTCGTTCCCGGGGGTCTCTGAGGAGATACAGAAATAATAGGACTACAGTTATCCCAAGCATGTCGTAAGAGACGTACGGGGCTGGCCACGTCTTCACGTGAAACAAATTGCTAAAGAAACCAATGTTGCTGAGGCACACAAATGCCTTGATGAAGGTTTCATGCAAGGGCACCAGCAACAGTGGTGGCTCCTTGCTCCATAAGGAGCAAAAAAAGAGAAAAAAATAGATGGTGACGAATGTTCCAGAGATAACAGAGCTCTCCTTAATTATTTCGTTTTTAAACAAACACATAAATTACACTTTTGCAATTTTGTTTCACCGTCAGATGTATTTTCTCAGCATCTACAAGCTAACTGGGCGTCCAGTTGGGAGAGTGGTTAGAGCGCTATCCTATCGCAGCAAAGGTACCAGTTTTGAAATACAATGGCGTCACGCTCCACTTTACCAAGCTGTAAATGGGTACCCGACTCTGCTTTTGAGTTATGAAAGACGATGGCAGCAAGGAAGGGAACAGGTCACCCCACCTCTCAAAGCTTCCACTTAGTAGAGTGAAGCCTATAACACTTCGCTCCTATACGGCGGTATCTGTTATGGGACTACATTAAACCTCTTTAACAAGCTGATCACGAAGGTTCTTAATTTCTCTTCATATTGTAATCATATAGAAAAGCGGTTCTCAGCTTGGGTCATATCAACCCCCTAGGGAGCCATGCCATATTTCTAGTAAGATGGTAAAGTACCTGTTACGTGTGGCTTTGGTTTGAGTCTGCATAGTGGGTGTTTCAATCCGTATCATGCAAAAAGGCAAAAAGCGAACACGTAACTTGAACGTAGAATAATGTAGTCCAGTCCGCCGTACATTCAATAATTTTTAATACGGTACTCACAAATGTACATCGCTCCACATCTTCTATTAAAACACGATTATGTTAGGTGGTTTCACATACACAGTCCTCTGTCCGTCCTTAGGCATAAAAATGAGCAGGCAACCTATCCGTCAGTATTGATCAGAGTCCACGAATAATATTATCTACATCGTCGTAAATCTTGACGGAATAAATGTCAGAATACTTCTCTATAAAATGCGGTACATCGCGGGCATATATTAAGCTGCAGTCATCAGCAAATCATTGATTAATCTAGGGGACTAACACATATCAGGAGCGCACTAATACATAACCTTCCACCTCGACGGACACCAGCCAAAAGGGCCGAAAAACGACAGTTAGCTCTCTGAAGCAGACGACGCTTACGTCATAATATATTTTAACTTAAGTCATAAATAAAATAAATGGTGCGCTTTCAAAATAGATGCGTTTTGGTGCCTCCTTAGTTTGCATGCAGCGATGCCCTCACAAGTGCGTGCAAACCTGAGTGCGAAATGAGGTGTAACAGTACCTTTTTCAGCTAACAGCTACTATGAGGGGGACCACAGGGGTAAATGAGGCTCAGAAAAGAGGCCATGAGCAAAAAAAAAGGTTGAGAACCCTTGATATAGAACACAGGTCGACCCTGAGCCACATTCATTCCTTTGTATTGTGAAACCACGTTATTCTATCGTTGTCTAATTTTCTACATATGCTATTGACATTCTATTTCAGATATTTTTTTTCCGAATGTCTTTGGGTGAGCAAGTTTTCAAAATATGCAATTTTATCCTTTTGTTATCTTTGACATGTAGTTTTTGTCAGCTCATTAGAATGGGATCAGTTTAGCTGCTAACATATTGCTTAGACCTGGGGTCCCCAAACCTTTTTTTGTTTTTGTTTAAGTCCCAACTCCTCCAAGGAATTATTGATGCTCAATAAACTCCAGGCAACTAAATAATAATAATAATCATAAATAAAATAAAGAAGTATTATACACAATAAATTAACATGACCTTTTCGTTGAACTGCTTGAATCCACTAATGGGTTGGATGTGGCTGATGAGCATTACTTAGGCATTGGTATTTCGTTGGAGATTGTTGAGTTTAGTCGTAAGTCACCACGCTGTTCCAGGTTCAGTCTGTTCCTTAGTTTTGATAAAACTGCATTTGCACGGCTTAAGCTAAGTTTAACTATATACGAATTTGGGAATCTAAGTAGAAACAACCCAACTGCTGCACAAAGCTTGAGGTATTTTCTAGTAGTATTTCCAGATGTAAAACGGAGTCACAGCAGACACTTTTAATTCTTATGCGATTGTCAACTTTGGACTCCAAAAGTTTAATCGACCCACAATAGACCCTCTGGGGTTTATCGACTACGTGGATGCCAATAATCGACCCTGGGGATGATTTCAACCACTTTAGAAACCCCTGGCTCGGACGGACATATTTTGCGTCCATAATATTTCATTCGTTTTTATAACGTTCACCCACAGTGCTTGCACTTGATTACCGCTGTGGCACTTAGGGCGGTGCCCCGTGTAGTTCCTGGGGGTCTCTGAAGAGACAAAGACTACGGCACATCAGGCATGTCGTACGAGGCGAGTAGTATGGGGTACATGGCTTTGACAGCCTCATCATGTTGAACACATTGCCACAGAAACCACTGCCGGAAGAGCCTATGAATGTTTGATATAGGCTTCCTGCAAGGGGAACCGCTGCACTGGTGACTGTATACTCCATATGGCGTTTAACATCAAATGATGGTGATGAATTAGTGCAGTGTTACCGAGCGATCAATCTTTCTTGTACAACGTTCATGATGGTGATGAATTAGTGCAGTGTTACCCAGCGATCAATCTTTCTTGTACAACGTTCATGATGGTGGTGAATTAGTGCAGTGTTACCCAGCGATAAATCTTTCTTGTACAACGTTCATGATGGTGATGAATTAGTGCAGTGTTACCCAGCGATCAATCTTTCTTGTACAACGTTCATGATGGTGATGAATTAGTGCAGTGTTACCCAGCGATCAATCTTTCTTGTACAACGTTCATGATGGTGGTGAATTAGTGCAGTGTTACCCAGCGATCAATCTTTTTTGTACAACGTTCATGATTTGTGCTATTTACGTATATTAACTCTTTGACTCCGCAATTATTTTCCACCCTGTGCTGTAATTTTAATTCATCATCATAACCCTCCACTCCCAAAGGAGCATAGGCCTTCAACAAACACATGCCAAGTCCTCCTGTCACGTGCCATCATCTCAAGTTCTTTCCACGTTGTCCTCATCATTTTCACCTCTGTTTCCAGCTCTCTTCTCCATGTGCTTCTTGGTCTACCTCTGCCTCTCTTGTCCTGGGGGTTCCAGAACAAGGACTGCCTTGTAATGCTATCAACAGGTTTCCTCAGTGTGTGTCCTATCCATCGCCATCGTCTTTTTCTCATCTCTTGTTCCACTGGCACTTGTCTAGTTCTTGTCCTCAGTTCCACGTTGGTAACCTTGTCATACCATTTTAATCCCTCTATTCTACGCAAGCACCCATTTATGAAAGTCTGTAGCTTTTTGGTTGTTGTCTTTGCTGTTCTTCATGTCTCAGAGCCATACAATAGGACTGACTTCACATTTGAGTTGATGATTTTTATTTTCGTGTTGGATCCGATTTCTCTTGATCTCCATATATTTCCCAATGCAATGAAAGCCCCTCTTGCTTTTTTGTATTCTTAGTTTGATATCACTTTCTGTCCCTCCAACTTTGTTTATATTGCTGCCAAGAAATGTGTACGATTCTACATTTTGTATTGGTGTTTCTTTAAGTTCAACTCTGTTATCGTTACCTGCATTTATTCTCATTATTTTTGTCTTTTCCCTGTGTATTTTCAGACCCAATTGCTGTGACCTCTTATCGAGTGTTTTCAATTTGTCCTGCATCTGATTACGGTTATGGGACAGAAGAGCCAAGTCATCAGTAAAATCAAGATCATCCAACTGCTTAGTCAGAGTCCACTGGATTCCATTTCTGTTGTGTGTTGTCGATGATCTCATAACCCAGTCTATTGCTAGTAAGAAAAGAAATTGAGACAAGAGGCATCCCTGTCGCACTCCTGTTCTTATCCCAAATGGTTCTGTAAGTTGTTCCTCATGAAGAACTCTGCATGTCATGTCTTCATATGTTTTCTTTATTAAATTAATGATCTTCAGGGGAACTCCATACTGCCTCATCAATTTCGAAAGTGATTCTCTGTCTACACTGTCAAATGCCTTTTCGTAGTCCACAAATCCGATGTATAGTGGTGAATTCCATTCCAGACTTTGTTCAACTATTATTCTCAAAGTGGCTATCTGGTCTGTACATGATCTGTTTTGTCGAAAACCTGCTTGTTCATCTCTCAGTTTCTTGTCTATGGACTCTTTTAATCTCTCAAGGATAATCCTGTTTAATACTTTTACTGGCACTGATAGTAACATTATTCCTCTATAATTTGTGCACTCTTGTAAATTTCACTTCTTAGGCAACTTAACCAGATATCCTTCCTTCCATTCTGCTGGTATCTCTTCCTTTTCCCAGACTTTACCAAGTAATTTATATAACATCTCTGTAGCGGTGTCGATATCTGCTTTGATGGCCTCTGCTGGAATGCCATCAGGTCCAGATGCTTTTCCATCTCTTAGAAGCTTTATGGCTTTCTTTATTTCTTCCTTCGTTGGTCTTTTACCGTTAATTTGTAGCTCTTCTTCTGCTGGCTGGATGTCCGGGGGGTTTTGTGGAGCTGGTCTATTGAGGTCCTCAAAATATTATGTCCACCTCTTCATTTGCTCTTGTATATTGCTGTGGTGGTTTTGATGGTATTAAGTTTGGTTGCTATGTTACCTAGTGTTCTGTATGAGGTCAGCTGTGAAGGTCCCTGAAGCTAAACTTTTATGTGAGTTTTTCAGGATTACCTTTCTGCTACCACCTATGACCTCAAACAGACTTATTCTACTATTATGTAAGTTAGCTACGTTCAATGTCTAGGGTACTGAAATGTGGTGTGCAGGTGATTAAATACAAAGACACACACAAGAGAACTCCGCGGATGAATCCAGTTTTACTGCGATTTATTCTTTGTTTGGGTAGAAATAGGTTGTTCTTGCTTCAGTGTATCTATGGCCTGAATTTATGTGTATTGTTTGTCTGGGTAGGACGAGTCTGTCTTATACCTGTATATCTTTACATATCTAAGTCGAACTATATGTTCTTTAGGTCGCTAGAAAGGTCAAAGGGCTGTTCGGCGGATGTGTCGCTAGAGAGGTGTGATTTGGCTTCGCCCTGATGTGGGCTGTGTTTTTCTATGTCGGCTTGTCGCCGGAAAAAGTGATCTCAATATTTATGGGGAAAGTGATAGTCGTCTAGACCTATTGTGTATGCTTTACCCCAGTGTTTATTCTTATTGCCAAGGAATGGCAGAATCATATTTCTGATACCAAGGTAACAAAAGATCCTTCTTGTGAACTCTCTTAGGAAGCCACCGTTTTTCGATAGGCACGATTTGTACGTCTGAGAGAATATATTTAACTAGATGAAAACGACATTCATTCCTGGCAGCACTATATCTTGTATGATGAAGTCAATTGTATCATGATAGAATCTACAGAGCAATGAGAACATTTAATGAATGACTAACTTTAATACAGATTCATTATCTGTATCCAAACGTGAGTGACAGCTCACGAGAGAAGCCATCTTGTATCCAAATATTTTGTGACTTTCAAGAAGAGAAAGGGATGCCCCGTATTATCGCTTGATGAGTCCAGAGATCACTGCTACACATGAGAACCCATTACTAGCGGTTCAATATGATTATATGAAAAATATGTGCTGAACATTATGTTAAAGAATCTTCGCTAGACGAGGTTAGGTCTAGAAGCCATCTTGAATATTGTTTATAATCTGACGTGCTTTGTCAGTAACTCAGATGATATATATATATGGGCAATACTGAGTGCTTGTCTACTGACAGTCCATTATGCTATTATTCTACATGAGTGCCCATGTCTATTGCTGACAGTCCATGATATTATGCCAACCTGTGATTTGTTCTACCGTGAGTGCCCAATGTATCATGTGCAAGACACATGATACACACACTTGCAGTATTAGTTTGCTCTTTGCTTACGACATTACAGAGTTTCACAGTACAGAGATAATACTTTAAAGGCCATAAACTGTCCTGTTGTTGAAATGTGGTTGAACATAAAAGCCCTACTTTCATCGATGGATCTTCTTATGTTCTGCTATTGTGTTGAACTTTAATATTTAAGGCCAGAATTTATTAATTCAATAAAGTGGCAGTTTGTTTATTTTCATAAGAATAACTTTGCCATTACAGTAAAACTGAGCCTATTTTGCAACACATACTATCATACACATAATTTATATATTTATGTTTACATGTTATTTGTTTGTATAGTATATTAGTTTATATGTCAGCGGGTTGTGTTTAGGTTGGGCGGTGTCCTCACAACAGAATATCCCACGTCATAGAGGGTCCGTTGTGGGCGTTTTCTATAGGTGCAATTTCCTTAATTGGTAATTTGCTTGCAACAACTAGTTGCTATTTGTGTTAGCTGTGAAGACTGTAATTATTGTTATTTTTGTAATATTTCTTTGTTCTTTAGTTTTGTTTTGATTTGTTTGTAATTTGTTGGTTGTGACGTAGGTCTAGTTTGACAAGTGAATTTTCCCTGATATGATGGATGATTTAAAGGGACCTTTAGCTTTTCATAACATTAGAACCCCTGAACATTTGTTGTAACTTTTCGTTTGCCAGAACGCATTCCACCGGGACTCAGGTAGGATACAGCGACGAGATCAAAGAGACAGACCGAGGGATCTTAAGGGAGACTATCGGCGCTATCAAAGACAGTAGTTTTCCCTGATACGAGACGCAGTTGCTTGCCGCTAATTTCGCGTCTCGGTGTCAATCGAGGAACCGGGCGAACGGGGGAAAGCGAAACGGGCAACAGCGAGCGGATACGAAGACCAGGGGGCGGCTTTTTCTCTTGATTTGGCGGTCAGATCCCCAAAAGTTCGTGAGATCAAATAAGTTGTCAAGTTTATCATGTCCCACTCAACTTACATTCCATTTTAGCTAAATAGACCATGTAGAACTAGACACGTTATCACTCGCTGGCCAGACCTTTACAGAAGCACTAGCTTTATTGAAATCTTGTTATAGATTTTCCCCTGGATTTTATATATATTTGCAGTGATTTCTAATTCTGTGCAAAGCGGTAAAATATATATTGTGTAAAGTGATCAGTGGTCTAGCTCAGTCATTCTATTTAAAGGGATTCTGTGTTAATTTAAATCTATTTAATTAAACCATCTCAAGAGTTCCAGTTTTAAATATAATGATCTATCTATTATATTATTTCAAAAGATAATAGATGCTTAAATTAACTTTTAAAGTCGCGAAGGAATTTATAATTAATAAATTCAGTTAAGTCTTAGTTTTATAGATGTGTGTTTTTAACCACTAGAATTCGCGCAGTGTTTATTAAATACATAATTAAATACTCGAGTGTATTATAGGCTTAACGGGAAATTCATCGCGCTTTAGAAGGTTATTTGTTTTCGGTATATTACATGTCTTTTTTTTTCTTTCATACAGAGTGATCGTAACCTGTGCGATCCCAGCATTAAGAAAGCAATAAAGAAATCAATCTAAGCAAAGCAAAGCATAAACAGTGTGTAGAGTTCCCCTGACGCAGAACTTGTTGAGACTGTGTAAATTTTTAATCTTTGAGGCGATTCTATGTTTGGAATTCCGCTATCTAACTTATAGCAAAGAAAGCACACCCAAAGACAAATTTAACGCACCATCAAACAACTTAAGTCGTAACGGGAAGAAGAACACTGGCCCGAGCTTTGTTAGTTTACTGACACAGAGAGATAATTCATAATTTCCTGAACAGTGATGTGACTAGTTTTCTCACTGGACTTAAACCATACCTCACGGATAAAGTGTACCAGCACGCGTAAGAATTTTATTATCCGCGGCATAGTCAAATAGACCACACCATCCTCACCCCGGTATCAGAGACCGTGCCCTCCCATAGAAACTGTTATTAAGAAAAGAGACACAACTACAGATTCATTTTCCAGCGATTACGGGATCCTTTTATGTGCTGACCGCCTACCCGATAATCTGGGGCTAGAACTTGAACAAACACTCATACATTTAGTTGAGGTGTAACTGCTGTTGTGTTATTCTATGGAGTGCCAGATTTTTTCACAATCGGTAAGTGAGAGCAAGATGAGTGAAGGCCTTTGCTAGCGCGTGTATGAATGACAGGAAATTAATTCTTTTGTGTGACCATTTTGTTAACTTGCTTACCTGGTAACATATATACCTGTCACAAAAAGTAGGGGATATTGAATTTAAAAGTTATCCAAAGACAATATATTTCAAATTTGTTCATTTATTCCTTCGTACAAGTAAACTTGAGCATCATAACAAGACATTTGCGGTATAAGAAGTGTTATGGCTTTACTCACATGATTTTAGTCGCACTGGCAACCAAGGCGGGGTAGGTACTTCATTTTCACAAAAATATTCCAATATTTCTAAAAACGTGTATGGCCCCCGTTTGCCGCTAAACATGCATTGCAACGACGTCTCATACTGCAAATAAGCCTTCTGATGTTGTCTTGAGGAATTCTCTGCCACTCCTGCTGAAAGGCCTGGGCTAACTGCTGAAGAGTCTATGGAACGGCTGGACGTTGTTGGACGCATCTATTCGAGATGGTCCCACAAATGCTCAATAGGAGACAGGTCGGGGGACATCGGCGGCCACGGTAACGTTCGGATATGCTGCATCTGAAGGTGATCTTGGACGACGCGAGCACGGTGAGGACGTGCATTGTCATCCTGGAAGATGAAATCTGGTCCGTGCCGTTGAGCAAATGGCACAATAATAGGCTCGATGATGTTGTCACGGTAGTAGAGCCCTGTGATATTGACCTGGCATATGTGAAGGTCGGTCCTGTCATTCATACAGATGCCTGCCCACACCATTACACTGCCACTCCATAACGGTTGTGTGCAACAGTTGCAGGAGGCTGGTAACGCTCACCTCGCCGTCGCCAGACACGTATTCGACGATCATGACAATTCAAAACGAAACGGGACTCATCAGAAAACATCACTGGTCCCCACTGTTGATTGGTCCACCGATGATGACGTTGGCACCAATCCATTTCCACAGTCTGCTGACAACTGACTGTGAAACACTGAGGTTCTGAGCAGCATCCATTTGCTGACTTCCGGTTTGCAACATGCCTATGCCTATCCATCTCTGCTGTTCTGTCAAACGTTCCATGACGAAGAAAAGAAATTGTATCTGTTGCAGAGTCTTTTTATACCTGTCCATGGTGAGTAGTGTTCATCAAACCCGAGATACACGCATTTTTGTGAAAAAGAATAATGTGTGAACTTTACGGATGGGCCCCACCTCTGTTCTTGGGATTGGCTTACTCATCACGAGTCACCAGGTCAACATGATATTGCACGGGAGAGTGGAGAAGAGCGTGCTCGATATGTCCATACAACCATTAAAATACGAAATCCACTCTATTGTAAAATAATACATACCATCTTAAAATATCCCCTACTTTTTGTGACCAGTATATCTTTTCTGTATACCCTACATTGTTCCTTTAAGTGGGATAGTTGATAATTTGTTAACTCTGTTTAAAACCACCTCCTTTCCATTTGCTTAGTAAAGGGAAGAACAGCTGGGAAGAACAGGTTTTTTTTTTCTATCACTTATACCTAACTTGGTAACACCTCTTTCAGAGTAATTAACTTTACTGTTAGGTTAACGTACCCGTGTTCCTGATATTATCTATCTCTGGACTGGGTTTGTCTTTGTCTAATGAGCGGGAAGGGCTTAGTCGATACCAATCTTCTTCACCCCCTCCCAAACTTGTTATTTGCATTTGTGTACTTATGATAATTTATGTAATATCTGATATTTTTAGTGATTGATGTTATAGTGAATAAAATCACATAAACTCATTTAGTTCTGTGTGTTGGATATACCCAAAGCCCAACTTTTCCCCTATTCGTTTAATATAGTTTGTATCAACGTCGTGTGTGTGTTTGAAAACACCGAATCGGTGAGCGCGCAGATGCGAGTCTGGAAAACTGGCAAATAATTGTTTGACCAGGAGAGTGAAAGAGAAGATTGAGAGACACGATTTGTCGTAAATAAGTCTGTCTTTACTCTCCTCCAGCACGCTGTGAAGTAACTATTAAATCTCTACATTTTCTATCACTGAGCTTTCCATCATCATTTTCCACTCTAAACCGGACCACTATTTCTACGACTCTTTTCTCTCAAAATAAATTTACGACAATATTTGGCTGGCTCGTCTGGGATAATTTTGAGATACATTTGATGCACACATAATTGTGGGCTGGTTCTGGGATCTTGAGCTACATTTGAGGCAATTGCATAGCCGGGTTAAAGATATTTTGAGTCTGATTTAGTTTGGGTCTAACTAGGTAGAGTGTGAATGATTTGTCTTTGTGAATTAGGGAAATAAATAAATAATTACACCCCTAGACAAACGTTCTTTAAGTATTTGGGTTGTCCACACAGCATATTTACAGGTTGTTTTCTCTCCACAGCAGTAGAAAGTACAGATAAACAAATATATTTGCTATGTTAATTATCCTCTGGCGGAGATAATTATATTTCTTTCTTTATAAAAGTTGCTGGGATTGCGTGATTGTTTTACAGTCACTAAGGTTTTTTGAAGTCAAAAAGAGTTGAGCTTAGCTAAAGACGGATTGTTCTGATTTTTAAAAATTAAGTTAACAACGTCTCATCTCAATAATTGACTTTAGGGACGGAGTTTGTTGTCAGAGATTAAAAATTTAGGGAAAATTTTTTTTCTTTTAAATTGTTTTAATATAAATTTTTCTCGACTGTTAGTAAAAGTAGATTCTTTTCCAGTGTAACTTACCATTTAGTGGCATAGTCGCTTGCGTTTAGAGCCTTAATTGCCAGATAATAGCAGCGATAAGTTTGCACAGTACAGGTAGGAGGTAACACAGGTAAATTTGTACTTGTGTTTTTTTTTTCTCGTAGCGGTTCAGAGTTCCTCCCTTTCGCGTTTCTTCTTACTAGTTCTCTAAGCATACTTCATCTTATTCTTTAACAATGGCAGAGAGGATAAAGATGAGGTCCATCTTGAGGCTGGAAGCGAAAGAGGTAGGATTAGATGCAGAAGCTGCAAACGCGTTTATTAACCAGGAATTGGAAATATACGACGCGGAGCAACAGAGAGCCGAAGCTGAGAGGAAGGCGGAGCAACAGAGAGCAGAAGCTGAGAGGAAGGAAGAGAAAGAAAGAACAGAGAGGAGAGACGCCCAGCAGAGGGCAGATAAGAAAGAAGCGGAAGAACGTCTTTTGGAACAGAAGAAAATTGAAGCAGAGATGGAAACTCGCAGAGAGAGAGAGAGAGAGACAAGGAAAGAAAGCATCAACTGGCGCTTAAGGCTCTAGAGAGTCGGGGCGCCTCTACTTCGACTAACGGAGAGCCGTCTTCGCCCCAGTCTCAATCAATGGACCTCTCCAGTACTCAATCTGCCCAATTAACTGCTATGTCGTTTTCTTTAGAATCTTTTCCTAGCCCTAACGAAAAAATTGACAGCTACCTAGAAAAATTCGAGAGACTCGCGAATCTTTATGGGTTAGAGAGTACCCGCTGGGCGCTCAAACTTTCAACGTCACTGAAAGGCAATGCTTATGACGTGTACACAAAGCTGGGACCGAATCAACATGATTACGACATGTTGAAAAAGGCCTTACTACAGCAGTTTGAGATGACTGCCCGAAAGTTTCTGCAGTTGTTCAGAAACAGCCGAAAAGAGAGCACGGAAACATTTCCCCAGTTCTCTTCACGTCTCACGGGTTATCTGACAAAGTGCATTGAATTATCTGACCTACCTCTTTCATATGAGGGACTCCTCGAACTTGTTCTTGTGGAGCAGATAAAATCCACTTTGTCGAATGAAACTCGTAGATTTTTGGCTGAACAGGGGGCAGTCAGGCTTGAAGACATACTCAATAAAGCCGAACGCTATAGCAATGCAATGGCCGAACTTCCCAGCACTAAACGTAAACCCACCGATGAGCCATCTCGAAAACAGAATCTAGAGCAGGCATCCTATTCTTCCACTTCCTCTCAACATTATAACCAACGAGATAACAATACCCAGAAACCTCCCCAGGAAAAATCGAAATTCTACAAAACCCGATACCCCCCCAACAAAAATTCTGATCAACCCAACAAGCCTACGTGGCAGCGCGGCCACCAAGGCCAAGGAAAAGGGAAGACCCCTACACCAGGAACGTCTGATCAGGGCAAACAAACCGGTGCAAACCGCATTGGATGTTTGCATACAGCCTCGAAAGGTAGAGTCAATGTCAGTGATTCTCAACCTGAGGGGGACCGACCCTCAATTCGAGGAACTGTAATTTTGAACGGTACCTCTACTACTTGTCTTTTTGACACTGGATTAAGTTTTGACTGTATTGTCGCTAGGCACCTAGTCAAACCCGGTCAGGAGACAGAGGAAACCGTCAAACTTAGTGGAGTTTTCAGGAGTGATGCACCCAGGACGCTTCCTATCGCACTGGTAGAAATACACTCTGACTTTGTCAGAGGAGTTATTAAAGCGGCCATAATGGATGATCCGATCTACCCAGTTATCCTGGGATGTAGATATGTGTTCATTGGGAGACCTAAGGAGCCGATTGTGGCAGCGGTAACCACAAGAGGGCAAGCCAAGAAGGAGAGGGAGCCTGCGCCAAACTTGTTGCCGAATGAACTGAAGGAGGCGCAACAAAAGGACCCTACTCTGGCGCCCTGCTTTAAAAAAACTGCCCATGGCTAAGGACCCCAGACACAACGGAGACATCTTTTCTAAGGATGGTGTATTGTATCGTAGAACGGGCAACCCGGACACGGGGAATAACCAGCTCCTAGTACCGACGCAGTACAGAAACCAGATCTTAGAAATGGGGCACTCTCTTCCCTTTAGCGGACACATGGGACAAAACGCCACTATTCAGCGAATAAAAAACCACTATTGGTGGCCAGGAATGAACTCTGACATTGTCAGGTACGTGAAATCCTGCGCCCAGTGCCAACGGGTAGCACCCAAGCACTTGACACCCCCAGTACCTATGGGGCAAATGCCAATAGTAGGGACTCCATTTGAACGGGTTGCTGTCGACATTATTGGTCCTCTGGAAAAGACCAAAAGAAGGAACAGGTTCATCCTGACCTTAGTTGACACTTGCACTATGTGGGCCGAAGCCGTACCGCTACCATGCACTAATTCCAAGCATGTCGCAGAAGCCCTTGTGCAAATTTTTACACGGTTGGGATTCCCTCAACAAGTTTTGACGGACAATGGATCCCAATTCCGTAGCCTGTTAATGGAGGAGATCTTTAAGATCTTGAGGGCCAAACATATCCACACAAGTCCCTACCATCCGGCCGGAAATGGGCTCGTGGAACGTTTTAACGGTACCCTCACCATGATGTTACGTAAGCTGGGTCAGGAGAAACCGGAAGACTGGGACCAATATATATCGGCTGCCTTATTCGCCTACCGAGAGGTACCCCAAGCGTCTACGGGTTTTGCGCCAGCTACACTTTTATTTGGCAGACCTATTAAGGGGCCACTAGAAGCCTTACTTCGGTCCCTGACAGACCAGAAGGCTGACGAGACAGTCGTCTCTGCAAGCAAGTATGTATCTGAGCTTAAGGAAAGGCTAAAGCTAGGATGGGATCTAGCTACTACCAACCTTAAGAAAGCCCGCGCTAAAATTACTAAAAGATACAACAAAGCTGCAAAAGAGAGAGAACTACAACCAGGGGAGAAAGTCCTATTGCTACTTCCAACCGGAAGCAATAAACTTCGCATCGGATGGCAAGGACCGTTTACCGTCCTTAAAAAGATCTCACGTACCAACTACAAGATCTCCATCAAAGGAAAGGAGAAGGTCTTCCACATAAATCTGCTAAAGAAATATTTGGAAAGACCGGTGCCATCCTCCGAGCATCTCCTGGCTGTCGCCATAGCAACGGAAGACGAGGAAGATGATGATGGTTGCATGGAGTATCCACTGCAACCCACAGAATCCTTTAAAGATGTCAAGTTCGGCGACAATCTCTCACCAGAACAACAAACAGAAACTAGGGCTCTACTAAAACAGTACAGTGCAGTTTTAACGGATGTACCTGGTCGAACAAATCTCATTGAATTTGATATGAAATTAACAAACGAGACCCCTGTTCAAACCAGAGTTTACCCCATCCCGTACGCTAAAGCTGATGCACTTCGCGGAGAAATAGACAAGCTGCGTCAGGCAGGAATTATCAGTGAGTCTACATCTCCTTACAGCTCGAGCGTAGTGCTGTTGCAGAAGCCCAATAAGGAAGTTCGGCTGTGCATTGATTACAGGTTGCTAAACGCTGTAACGGAATTCCAGCCCGAACCTCTCCAAACTGTTTCTGAGTTGTTCACCAAGCTCAGCAAAGCTAAGATCTTCTCCAAGATTGACCTCAGTAAAGGTTATTATCAAATACCAGTCAAGGAGGAAATTAAACCTTTGTTAGCTTTCAGCACTAGTGAAGGACATTACACATTTAACGTGATGCCGTTCGGTTTGCATAACGCACCAGGAGTGTTCACCAGGATGATGAGGAAGCTTCTAGAACCTTTGCAAAGTCCCCATATCCATAATTTCATGGATGACATCTTAATTGCATCGGAAACCTATGAAGAACATATTGCTACGGTTGCTATGCTCCTCAGGAGACTACAGGAAACGGGTCTCACAGCCAGACCTAGCAAATGTCTCATCGGGTTTGAACAGTTAGACTTCCTGGGGCACACTATTTCTCACGGATGCAGTTGGCCTATTAAGAAGAACGTGGAGAAAATAGTGGCAGCAAAAAGACCCCGAACGAAGAAAGACGTACGTTCCTTCATATCGCTATGTGCATACTATCAGAAGTACATCCAGAACTTCAACGGACTGACGGCACCTCTGACTGACCTCACAAAGAAAGGTTGTCCTGATAAGGTCATATGGGATCAAAAGTGCGAACACGCGTATAGCACTTTGAAAGGACAGTTGTCTGCATACCCCATTTTGAGGTTGCCTGACCTCAAGAAACTTTTTGTACTGAGAGTTGACGCGTCAGGTCAGGGCATCGGGTCAACACTGCTTCAAGCCGATGACAGTGACCTGAACATGCTATTTCCAGTTGCCTATGGCAGTCGGAAATTAAATAAAGCGGAACGGAACTACAGCGTAGTTGAAAGGGAATGTCTTGCTCTGATTGACGGTATCAGACGCCATCATGAGTTTCTTTATGGTACATCGTTCACGGTGCAAACAGACCACGCTCCGTTAGCATTTCTTGGTGCCAATAAAGAATTTAACGCTAGGATCATGCGTTGGGCCCTCCTTCTAAGCGTCTATTCTTTCAAAGTGGAATATATTCCGGGAAGACAGAATGTCGGGGCTGATTTCCTGAGTAGAAACTGGTCTACAGAGGAAGAAGAGCAAATTGAAGATACCACTCATCCTAAAATCACCAATCAGGTCACCTCCATTGTCAAAAATGAAAACATGAAAAATGGTTTCATGTCTAAAAGTGGGGACGATTGTGACGTACGTCTAGTTTGACAAGTGAATTTTCCCTGATATGATGGATGATTTAAAGGGACCTTTAGCTTTTCATAACATTAGAACCCCTGAACATTTGTTGTAACTTTTCGTTTGCCAGAACGCATTCCACCGGGACTCATGTAGGATACAGCGACGAGATCAAAGAGACAGACCGAGGGATCTTAAGGGAGACTATCGGCGCTATCAAAGACAGTAGTTTTCCCTGATACGAGACGCAGTTGCTTGCCGCTAATTTCGCGTCTCGGTGTCAATCGAGGAACCGAGCGAACGGGGGAAAGCGAAACGGGCAACAGCGAGCGGATACGAAGACCAGGGGGCGGCTTTTTCTCTTGATTTGGCGGTCAGATCCCCAAAAGTTCGTGAGATCAAATAAGTTGTCAAGTTTATCATGTCCCACTCAACTTACATTCCATTTTAGCTAAATAGACCATGTAGAACTAGACACGTTATCACTCGCTGGCCAGACCTTTACAGAAGCACTAGCTTTATTGAAATCTTGTTATAGATTTTCCCCTGGATTTTATATATATTTGCAGTGATTTCTATTTCTGTGCAAAGCGGTAAAATATATATTGTGTAAAGTGATCAGTGGTCTAGCTCAGTCATTCTATTTAAAGGGATTCTGTGTTAATTTAAATCTATTTAATTAAACCATCTCAAGAGTTCCAGTTTTAAATATAATGATCTATCTATTATATTATTTCAAAAGATAATAGATGCTTAAATTAACTTTTAAAGTCGCGAAGGAATTTATAATTAATAAATTCAGTTAAGTCTTAGTTTTATAGATGTGTGTTTTTAACCACTAGAATTCGCGCAGTGTTTATTAAATACATAATTAAATACTCGAGTGTATTATAGGCTTAACGGGAAATTCATCGCGCTTTAGAAGGTTATTTGTTTTCGGTATATTACATGTCTTTTTTTTTTTCTTTCATACAGAGTGATCGTAACCTGTGCGATCCCAGCATTAAGAAAGCAATAAAGAAATCAATCTAAGCAAAGCAAAGCATAAACAGTGTGTAGAGTTCCCCTGACGCAGAACTTGTTGAGACTGTGTAAATTTTTAATCTTTGAGGCGATTCTATGTTTGGAATTCCGCTATCTAACTTATAGCAAAGAAAGCACACCCAAAGACAAATTTAACGCACCATCAAACAACTTAAGTCGTAACGGGAAGAAGAACACTGGCCCGAGCTTTGTTAGTTTACTGACACAGAGAAATAATTCATAATTTCCTGAACAGTGATGTGACTAGTTTTCTCACTGGACTTAAACCATACCTCACGGATAAAGTGTACCAGCACGCGTAAGAATTTTATTATCCGCGGCATAGTCAAATAGACCACACCATCCTCACCCCGGTATCAGAGACCGTGCCCTCCCATAGAAACTGTTATTAAGAAAAGAGACACAACTACAGATTCATTTTCCAGCGATTACGGGATCCTTTTATGTGCTGACCGCCTACCCGATAATCTGGGGCTAGAACTTGAACAAACACTCATACATTTAGTTGAGGTGTAACTGCTGTTGTGTTATTCTATGGAGTGCAGATTTTTTCACAATCGGTAAGTGAGAGCAAGATGAGTGAAGGCCTTTGCTAGCGCGTGTATGAATGACAGGAAATTAATTCTTTTGTGTGACCATTTTGTTAACTTGCTTACCTGGTAACATATATCTTTTCTGTATACCCTACATTGTTCCTTTAAGTGGGATAGTTGATAATTTGTTAACTCTGTTTAAAACCACCTCCTTTCCATTTGCTTAGTAAAGGGAAGAACAGCTGGGAAGAACAGGTTTTTTTTTTTCTATCACTTATACCTAACTTGGTAACACCTCTTTCAGAGTAATTAACTTTACTGTTAGGTTAACGTACCCGTGTTCCTGATATTATCTATCTCTGGACTGGGTTTGTCTTTGTCTAATGAGCGGGAAGGGCTTAGTCGATACCAATCTTCTTCACCCCCTCCCAAACTTGTTATTTGCATTTGTGTACTTATGATAATTTATGTAATATCTGATATTTTTAGTGATTGATGTTATAGTGAATAAAATCACATAAACTCATTTAGTTCTGTGTGTTGGATATACCCAAAGCCCAACTTTTCCCCTATTCGTTTAATATAGTTTGTATCAACGTCGTGTGTGTGTTTGAAAACACCGAATCGGTGAGCGCGCAGATGCGAGTCTGGAAAACTGGCAAATAATTGTTTGACCAGGAGAGTGAAAGAGAAGATTGAGAGACACGATTTGTCGTAAATAAGTCTGTCTTTACTCTCCTCCAGCACGCTGTGAAGTAACTATTAAATCTCTACATTTTCTATCACTGAGCTTTCCATCATCATTTTCCACTCTAAACCGGACCACTATTTCTACGACTCTTTTCTCTCAAAATAAATTTACGACATTGGTCTACCCTTTTCTATCTCTCAGTTCTATTCACAATTTATATTCATATACTGTGACGTCATTTGTGTTGTTATTCCTTGCAGATTCAGTGATTACTTTCATTGATTTCCCTATTTGATTTATTTGATTTCTGCAAACGTTTTCGTATTGTCAGTCTTATTTGTACTTTATGTATTCTGTTGGTTGACATATGTTTTATATAGGTATATCACATAAGACACTATTGCCTGTGCACTGCACTTGGATTATGGTAAAAACCAGTACTTGATTATTATTACTGTTATACAAGACCTTATTAAGGCTTGTGACCCACAGATATTGGGATAGTGTGCTGATTAATCAAGTCATTAAGAACTTGTGGTATTATTATTGTTTCAAGTGATTAGTATTATTGTTAGACATCATGTCTACATTAGAATACTTCATTATACAAGGGAAAGCCCTTGATAAGACTGGTCAACAATTAGAAGAATGGGCAGTTGCTCAATATGACAAAGCATTAGCTGCAGAAGAGAAAAAAGCTGCTGCTGCTGCTGAAGAGAGAAAAGCTGCTGCAGAGGAGAGAAAAGCTGCTGCTGAAGAGAAAAAAGCTGCTGCAGAAGAGAGAAAAGCTCTGGCTGAAGAGAAAAGATTAGAAAAAAGAAGCTGATGCTGCTGCTGAACAAAAGAAATTGCAGATGCAGGTGGAGGAAAGGAGATTTGAAGCTGAACAAAAAAAATTAGAAAGAGAAGCTGCTGCTGAACAAAAAAGATTAGACAGAGAAGCTGAAGAAAAAAAAGCAATAAGAGAACATGAATTTGAGTTACAGAAATTGAGATTGACAAGTATGAGTAATGTTAATCAGGCATCTAGTGGTAATGGTAAACCTTCTACTTACAAGGTTAAGGTTCCACCGTTCAATCAGTCCAGTGACGATATTACATTCTGGCTGGATAGATTTGAACGTTCTTGTCGTACTCATAATGTGGATAAATCACAATATGCTAACCAATTAGCAGAAAACTTGAAAGGTGAATCTCTGACTAGGTTATGCCTTGTAGGAGAAGCAGATAAGGATAATTATGATGTCATTAGGGCGGCTTTGATAAAAAAAAATACCAGCTAAGTGAGGAAGGCTATCGCCTTTTGTTTAAGACGATGGTGCCTGAGACAGGTGTAGAATTCTCAGAATTCATTGCAAAGGCACGTCTCACAGTTGATCGTTGGATTGAGCTTTCCAAAACAGAAAAAACGTATGAAGGACTTATGGATTTGTTGCTCAGAGATAAGATTATGTCATGTGTTAACAAACCATTCCTTGAATTTATACATGAGCGTAAACCCAAATCTCTAAAGGAAATGGAAGAATATTGTTCCCAATATGTCACTGCACACCCCGACGTGACTTTTGGCAACACTAAGATTAAGGAGAGTATGCCAGTTGCTTCAGCAACACCATACAATCCCAATTATTCACACAGATTTCAGGGACCTCAAAACAGATTAGATAAAAAAGGTAACCATAATAGTTATCAAAACCAAGGTAACCAATCATTTCAGGGTTCTTCGTCGAAGAACTGGAGACGAGCTGATAGCTCTCGACACAGGGGTGGTCACAATTATAGCAATTTCCATAGAGGAAGTAATTATAGAAACTATCCGAGGTATCCGTCTTGGAGTCAACAAGATCGCAATTACAGAGATACTCATTATAATGAATATGATAATGGTAACCAAGAGAACTATGACTCAAACCCAAATAGGGGTTACAATAGAGGTAACAATAACTACAGAGGTAATAATAACCGAGGTAGATCTCAAAACAGAAGACATAAACCACATTTTCAGGCAAACTCTGCACAGCAAGAGTCTCATGAAGCCTATAAACAGAGTAAAGATAATAATGACGCTAGTAATATGGCATGTTCCGCTTTTGATTTTGGGAGAGCATCTCAGTGCCCCCAATGCAAAACATTATTTGAGCCAACCACAGTGTCTACTTTAAGCTGTGGCCATCCTCTTCCTGCTCTTCCTGCATCAGTCGCGCATGATGGAAGAGGTTCTCTTGTCTTACATAAGGGTTTAGTACATAACAATCCAGTCTCCGTGCTATTTGATTCTGGATGCACCACAATTGGTGTTAGGCAGTCACTCGTAGATCCTTCCCGTGCCACTGGACAAGTAGTCAAATGTGTAACATTTGGCGGCACATTAGAGAAATACTCTACTGCTATCATTAGGATTGCTACTCCTTTCTTTACAGGAGATGTACACGCATGTCTTCTTCCGAATCCGATCGCCGACCTTATCATCGGTCGCATTCATGGAGTCAAAGAATGCACTCCGCAACAAATTTCCGCGTGGGAAAGGCAAAACATGCAGATTGCTAACGCTGTAGTCACTAGAGCTCAGGCTCTTAATATGCCTCAAACTTCATCTACTGAAGATAATGAAGTGCATAACCAAGATGATCCCTTGGTAATTTCTCGTGACTCGTTTATAAAACAGCAAGAAGATGATCCCACTCTGAAGAAATTCTTCATTCTTGCTACTAAAGGTGATCCGAATAAAGACACAAGTCGTAAATCGTGGATTACAAAGAAGAATGGCGTACTTGTACGTATGGTTCAAGACTCCATTACGTCAAGTCATTCTCAAATCTTGGTTCCCAAGAATTTGAGAGTTAAAATTTTGCAGCACGCTCACGACTCTCAGTGTGCTGGACACATGGGTTTTTCCCGTACTAAGTCAAGAGTCCTTGCGGCTTTCTTTTGGCCATTGATAAACAAGGACATACGGATTTATTGTCGATCTTGTAAAGTATGTCAGGAAGTTAAATCCAAAGGTCCACGGCATGCTGCACCTATTCAGGCTGCTGACATTCCTATTAGGCCGTTTCAAAAAATGGCCATAGACATTATTGGTCTATGTAATGCAAATTAGCAACTTCTTCTTCCGAATTTGTGAAACAGAAGGCAAAGCAATTTGCCAATAAGAAGAGATGCTTACGACAACTTTGTCCTGGTGACAAAGCATTTGTATTACTACCTTGTAGGGAAAACAGACTACTTATTTCTTGGAAAGGTCCGTACGATATAATATCGAAAATTTCCGATGTCGACTATATTGTCGATATTGATGGGAAGCATAAAACCTTCCACATCAATATGCTTACGGAATTCCATGAACGTCCGGATTATTTGCAACCCATTTTCCAAGCAACGGACAATTCTCCAGTACAACATGGTCATTACTCATCACTGTCCGTGATACAGGATGAGGAAACAAGTTTTTCAGATGTAAATCTTCCTCTTCCAATGATCCCACTTCATTCTAGTGAATCATGGAAGAACGTTACTGTCTCTATTGATTTGTCTCTAGGAGAACAGCGACAAGTTTCACCTATGTTGCAAACATTTCAGGATGTACTCACTGACATCCCTGGACAAACGCATGTCATTGAACATGACATTGTTCTAACTGACCATACTCCTATTAGGGTTAGACCTTATCCTATACCTATACATTTTCAAGCACAGGTCGAGAAAGAGTTGGATGAGATGATAGATTTGAAAATAATCGAACCATCCACCTCTGCATATTCTTCGCCGATGGTTATTGTTCGTAAAAAAGACAATAACATACGTCTTTGCGTTGACTATCGAAAATTGAATCAAGTAACGAAGTTCGATGCCGAACCTATGCCTTTACTGGAAGAGCTACTTACTCGACTCTCCAAATCTCATTTTTTCACTAAACTTGATTTGTCTAAAGGATATTGGCAAGTTCCTTTATCTGAATGCGCCAAACCTCTCACGGCTTTTTCAACACCTAGAGGTTTGTTCCAATGGAATTTTATGCCTTTCGGTCTTATGAACGCACCAGCTACATTCGTACGCATGATGCGCCGAATCCTATCTTATTGGTCAGATGTCATTGCATATCTAGACGACATCTGTCTTTTCAGCGATACTTGGGAAGATCACTATTCAGGGTTAGATGAATTGCTGTCTACTTTGCGCGAGCACAACCTGACAGCGAAACCCTCTAAAGCCTATATTGGTTTTAGCGAAATTTCTTTCCTAGGCCACCGAGTTGGTCATGGTTTCCTAAAGACAGAGGACCATAATACAAGTAAGATACTTAACATCTCTATCCCTAAGACTAAAAAACAGGTGAGAAGTATGTTAGGTCTTATTCAATTTTATGGCAGATTCATTCAGAATCTATCCTCTATCATGGCACCTCTTTCTACACTTTTAAAGAAAGGTTCGCCTAATATGGTCCACTGGTCTCAGGAATGCCAATGCTCTTTGGATAAGATTAAAACATTGTTTTCAACACCACCTATTTTAGTGTTACCTACTAAAGATAAGACATTTGTTCTTCGTAGTGATGCTTCATCCACTGGGATTGGAGCGGCACTAATGCAAGAGTACTCTGGAACTCTGCATCCTGTAATGTATATTTCCAGAAAACTTAATGCGGCAGAAAGGAATTATTCGGTTTTAGACCGTGAGCTATTAGCTATGGTTTGGTCGATCCTCAAACTACAGAGATTCCTTCTAGGCGCACATTTCATAGTAGAAACCGACCAAAAAGCTCTTACTGCTATACAGAGTAAGAATTTGAAGAGCTCGAGGTCTACTCTATATGCAATTGCTCTTCAACCTTTTCATTTCTCTGTGCGAGCTATTCGTGGATCAGATAATGTGATGGCAGACATTCTGTCAAGATGCCCACATGATTCCACATAACTATTAGGGCTTAGACTTCTTGATATGTCTAGTTTATAATAGTTCCTTTCTATATCAAGATAGATACACATTTGTAATTTAATAATATAATGATTGTATCACTACTTAGCGGTTCATTGATGTTTATTCACCGCTGTGCTTTGATGATTTTTCTTCATAAATCATAAATTTAAGATATCTAATACGAAATTATGGTATGAAATTTTTTAGGCATTGTGTAATTGCCAGAATTGTATTATACTTTGATGACACCTTCCTGGAAAAATTTACTTGTAGAGAAATAATTTCTCTCAGTTCATGAGATACATTCTCACCAGTCGCTTCATAAGTCGACTTAGCCTCATATTAGGCGTTGTATTTATTCCTGATATTTTCATCTGCGCATTATTCATGCGTTGTGAGCCTATTGTACGTTGCTCCTAGATGTATTTCAAAAAAAAAAAAAAAGTTCCATTTTTTTTTCCCGGGAGGTGTGGTAAGACTGTTACGTGCAGTCTTTGATATCTTGCAATGTTATACATTTGTATGCTTGTTATGTTCGCAAATATTTTGTAAACAAAATAGATACTTTTTAGTGCTTAAGGAAAAGTCATTATTGAGTTACTTCCCTTGAAAGGAGTGTCGTCACTTTCGATCGAACTCCGCGGATGAATCCAGTTTTACTGCGATTTATTCTTTGTTTGGGTAGAAATAGGTTGTTCTTGCTTCAGTGTATCTATGGCCTGAATTTATGTGTATTGTTTGTCTGGGTAGGACGAGTCTGTCTTATACCTGTATATCTTTACATATCTAAGTCGAACTATATGTTCTTTAGGTCGCTAGAAAGGTCAAAGGGCTGTTCGGCGGATGTGTCGCTAGAGAGGTGTGATTTGGCTTCGCCCTGATGTGGGCTGTGTTTTTCTATGTCGGCTTGTCGCCGGAAAAAGTGATCTCAATATTTATGGGGAAAGTGATAGTCGTCTAGACCTATTGTGTATGCTTTACCCCAGTGTTTATTCTTATTGCCAAGGAATGGCAGAATCATATTTCTGATACCAAGGTAACAAAAGATCCTTCTTGTGAACTCTCTTAGGAAGCCACCGTTTTTCGATAGGCACGATTTGTACGTCTGAGAGAATATATTTAACTAGATGAAAACGACATTCATTCCTGGCAGCACTATATCTTGTATGATGAAGTCAATTGTATCATGATAGAATCTACAGAGCAATGAGAACATTTAATGAATGACTAACTTTAATACAGATTCATTATCTGTATCCAAACGTGAGTGACAGCTCACGAGAGAAGCCATCTTGTATCCAAATATTTTGTGACTTTCAAGAAGAGAAAGGGATGCCCCGTATTATCGCTTGATGAGTCCAGAGATCACTGCTACACATGAGAACCCATTACTAGCGGTTCAATATGATTATATGAAAAATATGTGCTGAACATTATGTTAAAGAATCTTCGCTAGACGAGGTTAGGTCTAGAAGCCATCTTGAATATTGTTTATAATCTGACGTAATTTGTCAGTAACTCAGATGATATATATATATGGGCAATACTGAGTGCTTGTCTACTGACAGTCCATTATGCTATTATTCTACATGAGTGCCCATGTATCATTGCAAGACCATTTATCCACTGTACCATGATGTATTATGCCAACCTGTGATTTGTCACTATCCGTGCTGTCGAGTGTGTACGTCCAATTAAACTGTAGCAAAGGTACACAGTCGTTGGTGTCGATGACTTCCAGCCATACATGAGTGTGAGAAAAAGACCATTTGTCAACACCACGAACTCTTCTTATCATTCGCATATTATACTCTCAATCTATGTCTACACACCACTGCGTAGGTCGAGTTGACATTCCATACTCAAACCACGAGCAACACAACAACACAGCATTTAACTCTGGTGATGTTCTAGTGGGCTTATATTTATCAACTGATGAGCAAAAAAGAGAGTTTATCACTTCTCCTCACAGTTGCTGAGGTAAATGATAGACTTCTACTCACAGTTGCTGAGGTAAATGATAGGCTTCTCCTCACAGTTGATGATGTAAACTAATAGACTTCTAGTTTTCCACCGTCTGATCTCTTCAGAGCATCTGGCACTAGCACAGTGCCAGACAAAGAAACTCTGAAACCACAAAATTAGGCTATGTCATAGCATACTGCCTACTTTACCCTGTTTCCTAATCATAAAACATAAATTGACAAGACAAGATCAGATCTCTCTGACCGACCCAGCACCTCTCATCCAGGCTGTCATCAAGTAGCACCAGTTTCCCATGACTGCATTGCATCTGAAATATGTTCATTAGTTTCTTTGTCCATCCAATAAGGTGGGTGATATGTTCCCACTGATCTGAAATATAGATCTGTCTTCTCTATTCTTGGATATGTTTTCCCATATTATTTATTCGCCTCTGGGCCCTGGACTGTCGCTGGAGACCTAGAATAAGCACTCACTTGTCGTAATCATTTTTCATGACATGGCAGTATCAATCACTCAGAATTATTAAATAAAAAAGGTTAATAATCTTTCCCTTACCACAATTCAAATGAAAACACACAGATACGTTGTCTAGCACAAACTCAGCTGAGCTGCTGGCTATACTATGGCGTCCCACTTTGAAATACTATCTATAGTCATTGGGCGTCACAGTTCTAAGCATCAACGATCTGTTGCAGTGGACAGTCTTCGACAAAATGACACTTGCCGGCTAATTTTTGTCACCAATATTACTCGTTCGTCCAATCGGAGTACTTCCCCTCTACATTTCATTTAACTGTTATCTTTATAAATGGAGGAATTTTTAGCGTTGTATCACTGAATTTCACCACACATCTCCCCACCTGAGAACATGCACTAATGCAAGTTCCAAAACCAGTGATACACATAGATAAAATTAACTCCTTACGCCTGCCAACTACTCTAATTTTGATCACAGGGGTGCCTACTGAGGAAATCTGCACCGACATTCTGTGAGCCCGGAATATATTCAATGTTAAACTGATATGGTTGTAACAATAAAGACCATCGTAACAATCTTGCATTTTCATGCTTGGCCTGAGATAAGAACACGAGAGGCTGGTGATCTGTCTGGACCACAAAAGTCCTACCATACAGATAGATCTGGAACTTTTTTATTGCCCAGATTAACGCTAAACACTCTTTTTTCGCTTGTGGAATAGCCTTGTTCCGCTTTGTTCAACTTGCGGCTAGCATAAGCAACTGGGTTCAGTTCCCCATTGGGTGAAGAGGACCTTTGCAACAAAGTAGCCCCCAGGCCTACATTGCTTGCGTCTGTTCTCACCACAAAGTCCTGAGTCAAATCAGGCAATTTGAGAATAGGCTTGCTAGTGAGTTTTTCCTTTAACTCTTGGAATGCCAATTCACATTGCGTTGACCAAACAATTTTATCTGGATTTCCCTTGCGAGTCAGATCAGTCAGAGGAGCACATATAGAGATAAAAATTGTTGATATATTTTTGGTAAAACCCACATAACGACACGAATGATCGCACGTCTTTTTTTGTTTGTGGTCTAGGTGCTCTCTGCAGTTTTTCCAAGTTCTTGTGGTCAGGGGTCATGTTACCCTGATATACAGTATGTCCCAATAATTCCAACTCTTTGCATCCAATACAACATTTTGTTGGTCTAGCAGTTAAGTTCGCTTCTCTGAGCCTATCACGTAGCATATTCAGAGAGTTAATGTGTTCTTCAAATGTTTCTGTGGCGATGAGAATATCATCCATGAAATTTGTGATACATTGATTATTCAGGGGATCCAACAATTTGCGCATCATCCTAGAAAATACACTCGGAGCATTTTTCAATCCGAATGGTAACATGTTGAATTCATAATGTCCTTTCGATGTGCTAAAAGCTAAATAAGGTCTAACTTCAGGCTTCACTGGAATCTGGTAATAGCCTTTGCTAAGATCCACCTTCGAAAAGTATTTTGCCTTGTTCAATCTGGCAAATAACTGTTTTGTGTCCGGTAATGGATCAACCTGACCTTCTGTGACAGCATTCAGTTTCCTGTAATCTATGCACAGTCTATGTTCCCCAGACGGTTTCCTCAACAAAACTACACTGGAGCTAAAAGAAGATTCACTGTGAGAAATAATCCCTTCTTTCAACAAATAATCTATCTCCTCTTTCAATGCCTTCTCCTTAGCGAACGGTACAGAATAGGCTCTCATACAGATTGGTCTTGAGTCTACCAGCTTCATGTCATACTGTAGCAAATTAGTATGCCCCGGTTTGTCTGTTAACACATCCGTATGTTCCTCCAGAACCTGTTGAACTCTCTCCCTCTGATTTTTAGTCAGGTGCTTACTGACTTTTACCTGTGCGATTGTCTCACACTTAAGTTCAACACCAAGACAATCCCAAGTAGCAATAAATAATGTGTGTCATCTCTCGGTTAAAATAGGTCTCCAAATAAATGCCTCTAAAACTAAAGCTTGAACTTTTTTAACGAGACCTTTGATATCATCTTGAACGGGGAAAAACTACAGAAAGTTGAAAGTTTCAATTATTTAGGCAGTAAAATGACTCAGGATGGTGACACAACAAGAGAAATCCATACTAGAATTGCTTTGGCAGCTAGCGCCTTCAATGGATTATCTAACATTTGGAAATTACGATCATTGAATATACATACCAAGCTTCGTCTGTTTAATTCAAAAGTTATCTCAGTGTTAACATACGGCTGTGAGAGTTGGAAAATAACAAAATCATTGAAGAACAAGCTGAATACATTCGAGAACAAATGTCTTAGAAAACTCATGAACATCAGTTGGAAAGAATTCAAGAATAATCGACAATTAAGAGAAGACTCTAGGCAGAAATATGTCTCCGACTATATAAGGAAAAAACGATGGTCATATATCGGTCATGTCCTACGAATGCAAAACAACAGAATACCACTACAGGCGCTCACTTGGGTTCCTGAGGGTAAGCGGAAAAAAGGAAGACCAAAAGAAACACTCAGAAGAACAATAATAAGAGAAGGAAGAACGTTGGGCCTAAATAATGTGCAAGAGCTAAGAGGAGTGGCGTCACAACGAACAACCTGGAGAGCACTGGTTTCTGCCTTATGCGCCGTGTTTGGCGCTTAAAGAATTTATTATTATTATTATTATTGTCTCACAGGGGTGTAATGGGTATTCATGTGAGGTGAGTGGTTCCTTTTTTATTTCAGTTGCGATAGCCAAGGTCAGTAAAGGGGTGCCTTCCTGGATTTGTCTGTCCAGATACTTCTTTAAAAGGTTCACATGATATATTTTCTCCTTCCCCTTTTTGTCAATTTTGTAGTTTGTTCTAGACACCTTCTCTAGAACCGTATATGGACCTTGCCATCCAATTTGCAACTTATTATGGCTGCCGGGTAGTAGAAGAAGCACTTTCTCTCCCACAGCTAATTCTCTGTCCTTTGCTTTCCTATTAAAATAAGCCGCATGTTTCTTCCTGGCTTGTCTCAAATTATCATTTGCCAGTTTCCATCCAGCTTTCAGACGAGTGGTCAGCTCGTTCACATATTGATATGATGAGATAACGGTCTCCTCTGCCTTCTCACCTGTCCAGGTCCTCAATAATGCTTCTAATGGACCTTTTATTGGCCTCCCAAATAACAGGGTTGCGGGTGCCATCCCGGTTGAACTATGTGGTACTTCCCGGTACGCGAACAACGCAGCGGGCAAAAATTGATCCCACATATCAGGTTTTTCATGTGCCAGCTTCCTCAGGATAGAAATGAGGGTCCCATTGAACCTCTCTACCTGGCCGTTCCTTTGTGGATGGTACGGACTACAATGAAAGTGTCTGGCTTGAAATAGCTTAAAAACTTCTTCCGTTAGTTTCCCCTTGAACTGTGAGCCATTATCAGTCAAGATTTGATGCGGGAATCCTAATCTTGTGAATATTGTAAGCAATGCCTCTGCCACATGTTTCGAATCAATTGATGACAGGGCTACCGCCTCTCCCCACATAGAACAAGTGTCCACCAGAGTAAGGATGTAACTGTTCCTCCTCTTGGTCCGAGTGAGAGGTCCCACAATATCCACTGCAACCCTCTCAAAAGGTGTTCCCACTATGGGCATTTCCCCTAGAGTTGCAGGAGCAGTCCAATGCTTTGGAGCTACCCTTTGACATTATGGACAGGATTTTACATATCTTTTTATATCTTCCGTTATCCCTGGCCAGAAGTAATGACAAGCTATACGCTGTCCTGTGGCGCTGATCCCCATGTGACCACTGAAGGGAATCGCATGCCCTAGTTCCATCACTTTATCCCTATATGAAGCGGGAAGAACCAGCTGGTTGTGACCATTTGTTCCAGTTCCGGCCTTCCTGTATAGCAATTTGTTCTTCATAATATATTCTCCCTTGCTTGGAGGTGTGTGGCATTTGGGCAATTTTTTTAAAACGTGGCTTGAGTGTCCTATCCTCAGCCTGCGCCTTCCTCATCTCTTCTGGATGAGTATTTATAGGTTCACGTTCTTCTTCCTTTGACTGTGACCTGGTCTGCACTGTCGCCATGATCACAGGTCTCTCGGGATTCCCCAAGAAGACGTATCTACACCCCAATATCAGAGGGTAGATTGGTTCATCTATCACTGCTGCTCTGATTTCTCCTTCCAGATAGCGAGTTTTCCCCGTTATCCTTGCGATGGGAAGTGTCATGAGTGGTATGTCCTTAGTCGCCCCTTGTATTTCCACTGTTTCGGTGGTATACTGACTTGGGTCCACTAGGCTAGCCTTCACAACTGAATCATAATCCAAACCTGTATCTTTAGGCACCTTATGGTGACCCCATTACAAATAACATCCTCACAAACTGGGGGGTGATAAGGTTCCTGCTGTCCAGTAGGTTTAACCTTTAATCTCTGGTTCCCCGATTTCATTGCAGCAATGTTAGAAGGTTTCCTTTTACAAAATTCGGTGTTATGGTTTTCCTTCTTACACCATTTACACCACCTCTTTCCTTGGTTAAACGGTTTTCTTTCATTATATTTTTGGTCATTGAACTGTGAGTTTCTATCACGGTAATCATTGCGTGACCTATCAAAGTTTGTCCTACCTTTGTTACCTTGTTCTCTGGTATCAAATTTATTAAAGTGCTGTGTGGTCTTAAAATTCTCTATATGTTTCTTTTGTGTGCCAACTACCTCTGCCTGGGCACTTTGATACCTCTCAGCGACATTCAAAACCTCCTCCAACCTTTCTGCACCTTGTTCCATGAGAAATTTTCTCAGGTCTGGAGCCATGGACTCTCTTAATTGCTCTATCATGATCATTTCTTTGAGATCTTGGGTCTTCCCAAGAGCAATCCATTTCTCCAAATAGGTTTCCAGTCTGGCAGAGAATTGGTGGTAAGTCTCCCCAGACAAATGTTTGGCATTTCTAAACTTCTTACGATAAAATTCACCATTCTTTTCATATCTCAATAACAGAGCCTGCTTTAGCATGTCATAATTGTCTTGGTCGTCTCTATTCATTTTAACAAAAACTTCATAAGAAGTACCTCTAAGCCCCTGGGATAACTTAAGACTCCACCTCTCTCTCTCTCTCTCTAACCCATACGTGGTAGCCAAAAGTTCAAATCTACCCAGGTACCCTTCTATGTCATCGTCTTTCTCAACAAAATGGTCTAAATGAAAACCCATAGCTGAGGTTGAGGCTCCCTGACTAACAGTGGCATCGGAGGGAAAGGGGCTGGCACCATTTTCAGGAGCATGGCCATGTACTTCCAACTCCCTTAGTCGTAATTCGTGCTCCCTTTGCAATCTTCTATCTTCTGCTTCCCTCTCGGCAATCAATCTTTTTTCTTCTCTTTCAGCAGCCTGTCTCTTTTCCTCTCTTTCTGTAGCTAATCCTCTTTCCTCTGCTTCCCTTTCAACAGCCTGTCTCTTTTCCTCTGCTTCTGTAGCTAATCTTCTTTCCTCTGCTTCTAATTTCTTCTCTTCCAATTGGAGCCGCTTTATTTCAGCCACCCTATCTGCCTCCAATGCCTTAGCCTCTTTGTCAGCCTCAATCTGCAGCCTCTTAAGTTCTTTGTCAGCCTCAATTTGTAACCTCTTCTCTTCAGCTAACCTCCTATCTTCCCTTTCAATATACTTGTCACATTCTGAAGTTACATATTGGATCAAAGCCTGACCCTCCATGTTCATCTCCTTAGCAGTCAGCACAGCAGCCGATCTGAATTTGGCTAGATCTGCCATACTGTATCACACACTTTAATAATATCTAAGACAAATTACCAAATCTAATTACCAAAGTAACACTAATTAATTAATTACCACTGGCTGTGAAGATTCATCAACTTTTACTTTCCACCTTAGATATTACTTTTAATTTTAGGGACACTGTTGAATTTATACAAGCCTATACCCGACTAGTCTAAATCCAGGACACGACCCCAATATATGTGGTGGTTTTGATGGTATTAAGTGCGGTTGCTATGTTACCTAGTGTTCTGTATGAGGTCAGCTGTGAAGGTCCCTGAAGCTAAAATTTTATGTGAGTTTTTCAGGATTACCTTTCTGCTACCACCTATGACCTCAAACAGACTTATTCTACTATTATGTAAGTTAGCTACGTTCAATGTCTAGGGTACTGAAATGTGGTGTGCAGGTGATTAAATACAAAGACACACACATATAAACACTAGGTCTAATACTAAACTCTATGATCAAATAACTTAACACTGGGTTAAAATTTAAGATTTACAATTTTTTTTAACTTTATTTAGTCCTGAGCCAAGTTTTCTTATGGTCAGGACGTGTGAATCAAGATGAATTTATATCAATCAAATAGCATAAAATTAAATGATCACATAAAAAAATTCGTACATAAATATATATGTGAAATTTGTTAATATGGATACTAACTACAGAGTCTTTTGGAAAACTAGTACTGGATGACGGGTCGTGGTGGTATCATCATGTCTAGTTCTTGTTATACTGTTCAGTGTTTTGTTAGCAGGGGTAATGGTTGTAAAGTCTTTTATTCACAGTGTTTTTATAAATTTATTTATTTATGTTGATGAATCAACAGCAGGCCAGGTCTTCAGTACTTATCTGGCCTGTGTCGATGTAGTCAAGATGTTCACTTGGCCCACTCCTCACAGTTGCTGAGGTAAAATGCTAGGCTTCTCCTCACAGTTGCTGAGGTAAATGATAGGCTTCTACTCACAGTTGCTGAGGTAAATGATAGGCTTCTCCTCACAGTTGATGAGGTAAACTAATAGACTTCTAGTTTTCCACCGTCTGATCTCTTCAGAGCATCTGGCACTAGCACAGTGCCAGACAAAGAAACTCTGAAACCACAAAATTAGGCTATGTCATAGCATACTGCCTACTTTACCCTGTTTCCTAATCATAAAACATAAATTGACAAGACAAGATCAGATCTCTCTGACCGACCCAGCACCTCTCATCCAGGCTGTCATCAAGTAGCACCAGTTTCCCATGACTGCATTGCATCTGAAATATGTTCATTAGTTTCTTTGTCCATCCAATAAGGTGGGTGATATGTTCCCACTGATCTGAAATATAGATCTGTCTTCTCTATTCTTGGATATGTTTTCCCATATTATTTATTCGCCTCTGGGCCCTGGACTGTCGCTGTGGACCTAGAATAAGCACTCACTTGTCGTAATCATTTTTCATGACATGGCAGTATCAATCACTCAGAATTATTAAATAAAAAAGGTTAATAATCTTTCCCTTACCACAATTCAAATGAAAACACACAGATACGTTGTCTAGCACAAACTCAGCTGAGCTGCTGGCTATACTATGGCGTCCCACTTTGAAATACTATCTATAGTCATTGGGCGTCACAGTTCTAAGCATCAACGATCTGTTGCAGTGGACAGTCTTCGACAAAATGACACTTGCCGGCTAATTTTTGTCACCAATATTACTCGTTCGTCCAATCGGAGTACTTCCCCTCTACATTTCATTTAACTGTTATCTTTATAAATGGAGGAATTTTTAGCGTTGTATCACTGAATTTCACCACACATCTCCCCACCTGAGAACATGCACTAATGCAAGTTCCAAAACCAGTGATACACATAGATAAAATTAACTCCTTACGCCTGCCAACTACTCTAATTTTGATCACAGGGGTGCCTACTGAGGAAATCTGCACCGACATTCTGTGAGCCCGGAATATATTCAATGTTAAACTGATATGGTTGTAACAATAAAGACCATCGTAACAATCTTGCATTTTCATGCTTGGCCTGAGATAAGAACACGAGAGGCTGGTGATCTGTCTGGACCACAAAAGTCCTACCATACAGATAGATCTGGAACTTTTTTATTGCCCAGATTAACGCTAAACACTCTTTTTCGCTTGTGGAATAGCCTTGTTCCGCTTTGTTCAACTTGCGGCTAGCATAAGCAACTGGGTTCAGTTCCCCATTGGGTGAAGAGGACCATTGCAACAAAGTAGCCCCCAGGCCTACATTGCTTGCGTCTGTTCTCACCACAAAGTCCTGAGTCAAATCAGGCAATTTGAGAATAGGCTTGCTAGTGAGTTTTTCCTTTAACTCTTGGAATGCCAATTCACATTGCGTTGACCAAACAATTTTATCTGGATTTCCCTTGCGAGTCAGATCAGTCAGAGGAGCACATATAGAGATAAAAATTGTTGATATATTTTTGGTAAAACCCACATAACGACACGAATGATCGCACGTCTTTTTTTGTTTGTGGTCTAGGTGCTCTCTGCAGTTTTTCCAAGTTCTTGTGGTCAGGGGTCATGTTACCCTGATATACAGTATGTCCCAATAATTCCAACTCTTTGCATCCAATACAACATTTTGTTGGTCTAGCAGTTAAGTTCGCTTCTCTGAGCCTATCACATAGCATATTCAGAGAGTTAATGTGTTCTTCAAATGTTTCTGTGGCGATGAGAATATCATCCATGAAATTTGTGATACATTGATTATTCAGGGGATCCAACAATTTGCGCATCATCCTAGAAAATACACTCGGAGCATTTTTCAATCCGAATGGTAACATGTTGAATTCATAATGTCCTTTCGATGTGCTAAAAGCTAAATAAGGTCTAACTTCAGGCTTCACTGGAATCTGGTAATAGCCTTTGCTAAAATCCACCTTCGAAAAGTATTTTGCCTTGTTCAATCTGGCAAATAACTGTTTTGTGTCCGGTAATGGATCAACCTGACCTTCTGTGACAGCATTCAGTTTCCTGTAATCTATGCACAGTCTATGTTCCCCAGACGGTTTCCTCAACAAAACTACACTGGAGCTAAAAGAAGATTCACTGTGAGAAATAATCCCTTCTTTCAACAAATAATCTATCTCCTCTTTCAATGCCTTCTCCTTAGCGAACGGTACAGAATAGGCTCTCATACAGATTGGTGTTGAGTCTACCAGCTTCATGTCATACTGTAGCAAATTAGTATGCCCCGGTTTGTCTGTTAACACATCCGTATGTTCCTCCAGAACCTGTTGAACTCTGTCCCTCTGATTTTTAGTCAGGTGCTTACTGACTTTTACCTGTGCGGCTGTCTCACAGGGGTGTAATGGGTATTCATGTGAGGTGAGTGGTTCCTTTTTTATTTCAGTTGCGATAGCCAAGGTCAGTAAAGGGGTGCCTTCCTGGATTTGTCTGTCCAGATACTTCTTTAAAAGGTTCACATGATATATTTTCTCCTTCCCCTTTTTGTCAATTTTATAGTTTGTTCTAGACACCTTCTCTAGAACCGTATATGGACCTTGCCATCCAATTTGCAACTTATTATGGCTGCCGGGTAGTAGAAGAAGCACTTTCTCTCCCACAGCTAATTCTCTGTCCTTTGCTTTCCTATTAAAATAAGCCGCATGTTTCTTCCTGGCTTGTCTCAAATTATCATTTGCCAGTTTCCATCCAGCTTTCAGACGAGTGGTCAGCTCGTTCACATATTGATATGATGAGATAACGGTCTCCTCTGCCTTCTCATCTGTCCAGGTCCTCAATAATGCTTCTAATGGACCTTTTATTGGCCTCCCAAATAACAGGGTTGCGGGTGCCATCCCCGTTGAACTATGTGGTACTTCCCGGTACGCGAACAACGCAGCGGGCAGAAATTGATCCCACATATCAGGTTTTTCATGTGCCAGCTTCCTCAGGATAGAAATGAGGGTCCCATTGAACCTCTCTACCTGGCTGTTCCCTTGTGGATGGTACGGACTACAATGCAAGTGTCTGGCTTGAAATAGCTTAAAAACTTCTTCCGTTAGTTTCCCCTTGAACTGTGAGCCATTATCAGTCAAGATTTGATGCGGGAATCCTAATCTTGTGAATATTGTAAGCAATGCCTCTGCCACATGTTTCGAATCAATTGATGACAGGGCTACCGCCTCTCCCCACATAGAACAAGTGTCCACCAGAGTAAGGATGTAACTGTTCCTCTTCTTGGTCCGAGTGAGAGGTCCCACAATATCCACTGCAACCCTCTCAAAAGGTGTTCCCACTATGGGCATTTCCCCTAGAGTTGCAGGAGCAGTCCAATGCTTTGGAGCTACCCTTTGACATTATGGACAGGATTTTACATATCTTTTTATATCTTCCGTTATCCCTGGCCAGAAGTAATGACAAGCTATACGCTGTCCTGTGGCGCTGATCCCCATGTGACCACTGAAGGGAATCGCATGCCCTAGTTCCATCACTTTCTCCCTATATGAAGCGGGAAGAACCAGCTGGTTGTGACCATTTGTTCCAGATCCGGCCTTCCTGTATAGCAATTTGTTCTTCATAATATATTCTCCCTTGCTTGGAGGTGTGTGGCATTTGGGCAATTTTTTAAAACATGGCTTGAGTGTCCTATCCTCAGCCTGCGCCTTCCTCATCTCTTCTGGATGAGTATTTATAGGTTCACGATCTTCTTCCTTTGACTGTGACCTGGTCTGCACTGTCGCCATGATCACAGGTCTCTCGGGATTCCCCAAGAAAACGTATCTACACCCCAATATCAGAGGGTAGATTGGTTCATCTATCACTGCTGCTCTGATTTCTCCTTCCACATAGCGAGTTTTCCCCGTTATCCTTGCGATGGGAAGTGTCATGAGTGGTATGTCCTTAGTCGCCCCTTGTATTTCCACTGTTTCGGTGGTATACTGACTTGGGTCCACTAGGCTAGCCTTCACAACTGAATCAAAATCCAAACCTGTATCTTTAGGCACCTTATGGTGACCCCATTACAAATAACATCCTCACAAACTGGGGGGTGATAAGGTTCCTGCTGTCCAGTAGGTTTAACCTTTAATCTCTGGTTCCCCGATTTCATTGCAGCAATGTTAGAAGGTTTCCTTTTACAAAATTCGGTGTTATGGTTTTCCTTCTTACACCATTTACACCACCTCTTTCCTTGGTTAAACGGTTTTCTTTCATTATATTTTTGGTCATTGAACTGTGAGTTTCTATCACGGTAATCATTGCGTGACCTATCAAAGTTTGTCCTACCTTTGTTACCTTGTTCTCTGGTATCAAATTTATTAAAGTGCTGTGTGGTCTTAAAATTCTCTATATGTTTCTTTTGTGTGCCAACTACCTCTGCCTAGGCTGCTTGATACCTCTCAGCGACATTCAAAACCTCCTCGCTGGGGACCTAGAATAAGCACTCACTTGTCGTAATCATTTTTCATGACATGGCAGTATCAATCACTCAGAATTATTAAATAAAAAAGGTTAATAATCTTTCCCTTACCACAATTCAAATAAAAACACACAGATACGTTGTCTAGCACAAACTCAGCTGAGCTGCTGGCTATACTATGGCGTCCCACTTTGAAATACTATCTATAGTCATTGGGCGTTACAGTTCTAAGCATCCATTCCATACAGTTTTGATTGGCTGCCAATAGTCTTCTGTATTCTCTACATCTTCCAGCTGTTGGAGCACTTGGAATGTGTTGGATATTGTGACCGCAAATTTGTCTCTTGTTTCTTGATTTCTTAGATGTCCTACATTAAATTGTTGTCTATAATTTTGCATTGTTGCATATCTCTTTTTCATTTTTACTTTGGCTATCAGAAGATGGTGATCTGATGCCACATCTGCTCCTCTATATACCTTTACTACTGCAATGATGATCTAAACTTCTTGTTTATGCATATATGATCAATATGATTTTCTGTTCTATGGTCTGGTGATATCCATGTTGCCTTGTGTATTCTCTTATGTGGAAACATGCTTCCTCCTATAGCCAGTTGATTTGAAGCACAGAAGTTTGAGAATAGTTCCCAATTTTCATTCATTATTCCTAGCACATGTTTTCCCATGACTTCTCCAAAGCCGGTGTTGACTGTACATATCTGTGCATTCATGTCACCCATCAAATTTGTGATGTCTCTTCTTTTTACTTTTTCCATAATTTCCTGTAGTCTAGTCTAAAATGCTTTTTTCACAGACTCTTCTTTGTCATTAGTTGGTGCATAACATTGGATGACATTTACATTTATTTTCTTTTTAGCTGTTTTAAAAGTAGCTGTTATTATTCTGGGTCCAACAGCTTCCCATTAAATGAGTGCTTTCTGTGCTTCTTTAGATAACATATGAGCTACCCCTTCACTGTGGTGTGAACTTTCGTCTTCATGTCCTGAGGACAGCACCAATTCACCTGTGATGGGTTTCTTCTTGTCTACCCCCTTCCACTTTGTTTCACACATTCCCAGAACCTCGATTTTATATTCCCTCATTTCTGCTGCTACATGTGCCACTTTCCCTTGTTCGTTTAATGTCCGAACATTCCAGGTGCCAAATCTGGAAGTTCTCCTAGAAGAAAAAAGGTTAGTCAGGAACACAGACTCCTTTCGGCTTTCTCTGTGTTGCATTATACGCCTCCCTGCGAGAGGACCTTCCCCTGTCTTGGATGGCTGTGTTTTATTTTCCTTAATTGACTTGTCCATTTTTGTTGAAGAATTTTGTGGTTTAAATTTTTTACAGGATGGGGTAACCAGCCCCATGCCCAACCCTCCTCCTTATTCGCTTTCTACGACATGCATGGCAGGGAACAGTGTTACTATTCTTTGCTCCCCTTTCGGGCTCCGGTAACACACGGGTTAATTTTAGTTCATGATAGACTAAAAACAACGCCCAGCGAGTTGTTTTGGTGTGGTGAAATTACAGTGATGCAACGTTAAAATTCCTCCAATTATAAAGATAACAGGTAAAATAACATGTAGGGATAAAAATATAGGCAAGATATGCCGAGGCTTCTTCACCTACGCCAGCGTTTTCTAGGGTCATTGAACACTAACTAGTTAGAACATGCAGACTAACGGTTTACCCTTTTAGACGGGAGGGAAACGGAGATAAAAGAAAAAAAAATATGACGGTCGGAACACGTGTTTGAATCTAAATGCTAAAAGACGCAATTTGTAGTTTTGAAAGAAGAAATCACGCCACTAGTTGACACAATAAAAGGAATTGGTAGAAAAACGACCTTAGCTCTTGTTAGAAACAGTCGTATCTTGGACGTTTTACGGTAATTGGTTGATTTGTTTGAATATAGCGGCAAACGCCGTGGACGAAGGTTCAAAAACAAATTTCAAAACTAACCTTGAGAAAAGTAGGTTTTTCTTTAATAATAAAGATAGGAGAAGAAAAACTAGCTAGTTTGATAGCCCATCTTAATCTGACAAATAATATACTTTTAATTACACAGACGGACAGATAACACGGAAGATATTGACGAAAGACTGTATTGTTCAATACAGACTAGCGAACAGTTTTTTGTGCATATTTTCACTAAAGTTACATTTTGGCGTCCTTGAGCCTAAAAATGCAAAAAAACAAACTGCAGTTGGACTAGGGGCAAAGTAGGAGGATAGTAGCTAAAAATAACTTAGCATAGAAATCGTATAAATAAGTGGGGCAGGTTTGTGTAGTTTTTTCATGTAGTTAGTCCAAAAAGAGTGATTTCCAGAAGATATTAGATATTCTCAGTGGGACGCCATACTATAGCCAGCAGCTCAGCTGAGTTTTGCTAGTACAACGTAACTGTGTTTTCACATTTTGAATTGTGGTAAGGAGAAAAATTCATTAACCCTTTTATTTAACATTTAATAATTTGAGTGATTGATACAGCCATATCATGAAAAATTATTACGACAAGTGAGTGCTTATTCTAGGTCCCCAGCGACAGCCAGGGCCTAGAGACAAGCACATAATAATAGAAAGCATATCAAAGACTATAGAAGACAGAACTATATTTGAGATCAGTGGGAACATAACACCCACCTTATTGGATGGAAGAGGAAACTATTGAACATATTTCGGATGCAATGCAGTCTTTGGAAACTGGTACTATTTGATACCATCTGGGTGAGATGTGCTGAGTTGGTCAGAGAGATCTGACCCAATCTGTGTGAGTTCTGTTTGCTTTGTTGTGTGTGTAAAATTGGTGCATTAAGCAGTGTGTGACACATAGCACAAATTTTGGTTTCAGAGTTTCTGGTCTAGCACTACGCTAGTGCCAGATGCTTTTGTAGAAGTACAAGAGTGGATGCAGAAGCAGCCTAACATTTTACTCCAGCTACTGTGAGGAGTGGGCTACTAGAATTATGTACTGCATCATCACAGGCCAGTTAAGTGAAAACCTGGCCTGCTGTGGATTCATCAACCGTGTCCACCATAAATAAAGAAACAAAATCTTGTTGTATAAACACTATAACTCAGTCCATATTTCCAGGACAATGAACTTTATAAAACATAGATTGGGCATGATGACACCACCCCAACTAAACATCCAGTGTTAGTTTTTCCAAAGACACTGTAGTCAATATTAATATCAACTAATGTAACAATATATTTATGTATAAAATTTTCATTTGATTGTTCACTATATATATGCACTTTTATTGACAAATACATATTATTTCATACGTCCTGACCAAAAGAAACATTTGGTTCAGGACTAAATAAATTTAAAAGATTGTCAAATCTAAACTTTTAAAGACAGTGTTAGTTGATTTTATCATAGAGATTATTATTCTTGATATTAGACTTAGTATGTACATGTGTGTGTCTGTATATTTAATTACCTACACATCACAATTCAGTACCCTAGACATTTAACGTAGCTAACATACATAATAGGAGAAAAGGTCTGTTTGAGGTCATAAGTGGTAGCAGAAAGGCCTTCTGTAACTCACATAAACTGTTATCATCAGGAGCCTTCACAGCTGACCTCATCCAGGACACTAGGTAACATAACAACCACGCAATAACATCAAAAAAACCACTACATTTGGCACGGCTGTCAAATCTGACCAACGTTCTGAGCGTTGTTCCGGAGTCAAAGAGTTAACTACCCTCCTATTATTTGCCTACAATACGTTTTTTTTAATAACCCATCTTAGTCATTTATTGGGAAAGGTGTGCTAGCTTGCCATCGCCTCAAAATATGTCAATATTTTAGACACAGCAACATGCATTTCTTGGTCTAGGTTGATTTTTTTTAAACAATACATGGACTTGATCACTGCTAGGTACAGGTAGTCCCACGGCAGAAACTGCCGCAGGGTAGTTAAGTGTTGGAGACTTCGACATACTAGGTTCAGCTTTTTTATGAGGCGGGAGTGACCTGTTCTCTTCCTCGCTGCCTTTTGCCTTTCTTAACTCAAGAGTAGAGTCAAATACCCATTTACAGCTGGGTAGATTGGAGTGTGAGAGCTACCAGGTTTCGACCTTGAATTCTTGTAACTTCGCCGCGACAGGAAAGCACCTAAACCGCTTACCCGTCAGACGCTTTGATCCTTGCTAGAGCTGAATAAAAAAAAAACCTGCGTCACCTAGGTAAGAGATAGGGAAAGAAATTAAAACCCAGACAGCTTTGCAGCTTATTTCTGAGTGTAGTTTATTCTCAAAACTTTAAGAGTTAGATAATAAAAAGTGCAGGGAATTTGTTGAGAATCTGGGGGAAGATCAATGCGCTTTTTCTGATCTGTAGTTGGGAAACGTGATGACATTTTTGCTCTGAAAGGTCTGTGATCCAGCTGTTTTCAGAGAAATATTTTTAAAAGTTGAATTTCATCCCCGGAAAATTTTATAAAAACCGATTTCTTTGTCTCCTCAGATGGAAGTTGATAATCTTACAGTAGACTCAAACCCTCCCCTTCCTTTTTTCACGCTCGCTAGTTCCATTCGTACGAATCTGACAACGTACGATCTATCATTTATAAGCCCTATTTTTTGTAACACTAAATAAACGCGAATCGTAATCATGTGTAAAACTTAAATTAGAAATTAAAAAAAATTGTGTGGTAATGGAATGGAATATTTCTTCTTCTTCTTCTTCCTCGTTCGCCTTCAGACTTCCACATTTATGACTCTAATAAAGGCAGTAGTCAACTGCTCCCAACATCTCCAAACAGTTTTTCGTTGACAGAAGTGGGTTGTTGCCATATGCTACTCCGTTCATTACTGTAGGTTGGGCAGTATTGCAGCAGGTGTTCGACTGTCATTGGGCTGGTACCGCAGATGCAGAGATCTGTTGCACCAATTTTGGTGGAATATTTACTCACCACATAGGGTCGTGTATTTGAAAACTATGTGGTGCACACAAATGCGTTGATGTGAATGTTTCTATGTGTGGTTACGAGGATGACGTAGATTTGTTTTGGTAGCAACCATTATTATTCAATGGATTGCTTCTTGCGGTACTGGATGTGTATTTTGAGAAGTGTTTGATAATGCGTGGAGCATCCACAAGTGTGATAGATTCAATGCAATGTGTTTAAAATATTGACACAGATATAACGGAATATAAATAGGAATCGAGTGTGTGTCAATTATCATAGTTGAGAGATAATAACTCCCGCCAGTGGACACGTCTCTTGAGATTTAAACAGTGTATAATAACTACTCCTTCATGACATTATCCTCTAGACTTGGCTCGTATCAATCAAACTGCGAGAGGTCACACAATCAAAACACTTGTAGACGCCATACACAAAGCGTAACACAAAGGCGTGCTGACAATCTCCGTTTTAATAATAACAATGCTACACATACGAACTCAATAACAACAGCAATAACCATATGGCGGGCTCAGCAAGCCCTACTACCATAAGAATATAAAACAATGCCGCACAAAACCTAGCAACCATGAAGAGAGCACGCTCAAATGTAATACGGCTTCTATAGTCGGCTAACCGACATCTTTCTCTGTCCGACCGCTTGTTCACTATTCTGCATGCACTCATTTGCACCGTTTCTGAACGCATGATCATTCTTATGCAGTTCAGCTGACATACAACATTTTATGCACACTTACATTAAATCTCAGGTGCGCAAAGAAACATAAGATATATATATATATATATATATATATATATATATATATATATATATATATATATATATATATATATATATATATATATATATATATATATATATGTATATATATATATATATATATATATATATATATATACAGTACTTTGCAAAAAAAATGGCAGTCATATTGCTCAGCTAAATATGCTGAAATCTAATTAAATATGCATGTTCTGCCCCAAATTTGCACTCCACTTAAGTGAGCAAACACTACCAAAAGTATAAAAAAATTAGCGGAGAGTAAAGTCAACTGATAATAGAGCAGACGACAATTTCTAATACTAGTGGCAGAAAATGGATACAAAGTCAAAGTGTATGTCAATTTCACAGCTTTGAAATGAAGGAAATCAAACATGTTCCAACATTTCTAAAACCTTGAACATTCCTGAGCGGACTGACTACAAAGTTGTGAGTAAATTAAAAGCAGGTAATGGAATCGAGCGAAAAGAAGGTAGTGGGGGTCCAAGAATTTTGCACACAAAGGACCATCGGCGTTTCGCCCAAATCGTTCGGGCTGGGCCAATGAAGAGTGTAGAAAACATACGGCAGCGCATGATCGAGTTGGGAAGCCCAGAGGTATCTAATGCTACTGTCAACAGGGAGCTACACAGGATGAATTACACAAAAAAGCTGGTAATTTCGTCACCATTGCTCACAGAGACTCACAAACAGATGCGATTGAACTTGTGCCACGAAAACAAAAATGTGTCATGGGACAATGCGATTTTTTCAGATGAATGTTCTGTTTGGTCTTATCCTGCTCAAATAAATATTTGGACGAAAGACTCTGTAACGCCTGTGTACCAGCGACCGAAATATACCCAGAAATTCCATATTTTGGGAGGGGTGTCAGCAATAGGTGCCACCCCACTGTGTGTTTTCACAGGAATTCTCACGAAAGAAAGGCACATCGACATACTAGAGGGACACCTTCTGCCATTTATGCAGGTCATGTACCCCGATGGGCGCACATTTCAACATGACAATGACCCAAAGCATACAGCTCATACCACCAAAGCATGGCTGCAAGAGAAGAATGTGATAGTGCTGAAGTGGCCCAGCAACAGTCCCGACCTAAACCCAATTGAAAACGTTTGGGCACTACTCAAGAATCATTTAAAAAAGAGTGGACTCAGAGACGTTGAACAATTGAAGAAGGTAGCTGAAAAATACTGGGAAAGTCTGACTCACAATTACCTACAAACATTTGTGGGAAGTATGCCTCGCCGCATCCAGGCTTGCCTTGCTGGAGAAGGCAACATTATATTGTACTGAAACCACTGTTAATAGATAGGGGAGATATCAATCTTCCTCTGGACATACAGTTTTTATTATTATTTGCTTCTATGAGTGTGCTGCGTTGCGAAAATATGACTGCCATTTTTTTTTGCAAAGTACTGTATATATATATATATATATATATATATATATATATATATATATATATATATATAATTATAAATATATATATTATATATATATATATATATATATATATATATATATATATATATATATATATATATATACAGGGTGTCCATAAAAGATTGTACCCTTTTCAAAAACATTATTCTCGGCCCCATGACGTGGTACGAGGATGCTTTCTATCACAAAAGTAAGATAATCTCTGCAAGTTTTTAATCAAGCTTAGGCTTGACTTATTCAAGAAAGGCTTAGCGTACTCTGCTGCTTATCTTTGGAATTGTCTTCCACTTAACCTAAGAAGCAACCTCAGTCCCTATTCATACAATCATTGACTTTTTGAATACTTTCTGAATTCTGATTACATGCCCCCCTAATCGGATTATCTTTTCTTATAACATCAACTGTTGGTTCTAATGACGATGTTTGTACTTTTCAACATATGTTGTGTCATGCGTATAAGTAATTAATGTTAATATGAGTGTGCTATATTATTATTTTACTTTACAACGTTGAATTTCTTGAAATTGATATGTAAAATGCATATGAGAATAAATGAATTCAATATGAAAGGTGAGCGAAAGGAAGGGCAGAATGTTAGACGGGCATGTGTGCCCAATTCTCAACCCTTTGAAAATAAAGTTCGTTCGTTCGCTTTCTCTCTCTCTCTCCTCTCTCTCTCTCTCTCTCTCTCTCTCTCTCTATATATATATATATATATATATATATATATATATATATATATATATATATATATATACACACAGATCAGTTAGTCAGTACCCCAGGGGGTCGTCCACATGTGACGTCACGCAGCGAAAATGGGGAGTCAAAATTGTGTGATGTGTGACGACGATTGGAAAAAATGTGACGTCTGTCGTGAATTCTGATTCACCACACGTCATTCATACCAAAACGGTAAGCCATAACAGTGTATGCTAGATGGAGCAATGAAACGGCATCCTTATGCATATTGTTTACAAACGTATTAGGCTAACATGGCCAGCTTCAAATCTGTGTAACCCAATTGGGTATGGAATTAAACTACAGAATTATGAGCGAAGTACCGCATGAAAGAGGTCAGTAATTTTATAATAGGACTGTTCCTTTGTAGGAATGTGCCAAGACTTCCACGAAAAGCATTATACTAATGGAGAAATCTCGAGTGGAATGCATCGAGACATCAGGCAAGTCAAACATTTTGCTGTTTAGGCTACGCCTATGAAAAGATGGACGTAGGAAAGGAAAAGACAATTATCTAGCAAGATAAAGAATAATCCAGGGCGTATTTTAAGCCTAAGATGAAGAAAATCGCTCCAGGAATAAGGAAGATATTTAGATTCCAAGTTTTCCATATATGCACATTTCGACAAAATTACGCCGGTATTTGAGAATGCAACACACTTCAGCCTTATTGCCCTCCGCGACGTTCAGCCGTGACCTATATAAAGACTTGCCATCTTTCGAAAAGAGGCCACAAAAATTTCAAAAATACAGCAGTGAGACTTCCTTTGCCTTCTGCATCTGAGAGCAGACTGTATGACCATTAGCAGCTCGACTTTATGTACTTGAGGGTAAGAAATAATGTATAAATATATATATTTCAAATTAATTAATCAAATTGTGCGTTAGGAAGTGTGTAACTGTGTTATAAACCACTGTGTAATTTTTGGAGGCAAACCAAGCCTGTGTATATTCAGATAAATTGAGAATGGCAGCGGAAAGTGTGTTCATAGTTTTAGAAAAGCATTTAAAGAATTATTTCTTGAAGGAATGGAACACACACCAGGAACGAAGGAAAGCATGAAAGTACTGGAATTACTGTATTGATTAAGATATTCAAGACATAATAACTGTATGAAGACGAATCATAAACAGATAGATGTAATCAAGGAAATGAAGAAGGATTGTATTCACGATGAAATAAATTGTGTTATTACTGATTTATTATGCCCTGTGCGTCTACCTGCACCCTGTCTGAAACTGTCTCTTCTCACCTACATCTGTGATAGAGACATAGAGATAGACAATACAGTGGTTAACAAATTGTATTTCAGGTTACATCCTGTAACAAACGTACACTTTAAAGAGCCAGCCACAATTGAAGGAGCTAGTGGTGCAAGTGCCCTTTAAATCTAGAGGGACAGCCACCCAGTACCTACTGTCTGGAAGAAACACAGCTGATATTTTCTATCCAGAACATCTTGTGCCCGACTCTAAAACAAGAAGTGAAGATAAATAGCCATACAAGGCTACTGTCTAGTGTAGAACCATCTGTACCACAATAATAAGTCACCCGCGACAGCATGATGAAAAGTCAGTGCATCTAGATAGGCAAATTAAATTTGAAGAACTCTTATTGAACTTACTAAAGATAGTCTACAACAAGATTAAGTTCAGCCAAGAAAGGAGAAATGCCCTTATAAATTTACAGACTGTAGTTAGTTGTGAATAGTTAACAAGTGATTTTATTAATTTTATTGTTGTAATCAATTTTGAGTTCCGTGAAAAATTTTCACAAAGAAAAGAAAACTTGTACAAAATAAATTGTAAATTTTACCAACAGACTTACTTGGATTATTTAAGTTAAGTTACAGTTCTTGTTGGTTAATAGTTTAGTTAATACCCCTAGCAGAGCCTAACTTTATAAACAGATGAGGATCTTGAGAGGAGCATTTAGGAACCTAGGATAATACACTGTCATCATACCTAAGAACTTATACAGCTTGATCTTACCTTTGATGTCCATACACCCTTACTCTTTTCTGAGAAGGATATTTCTTATAAGACCAGTCTCTTATCTGGCACTACCGTGGTATCACCTGATACAACTTTGTGTCCAGGATATCTTTCTTTTAAAACTATACTTCCCTCTCGTGACAACGTCACACAAAAATAATAAAGTTATACTCGTTCTTACATAAATTATGTTTCTACTTGTATTCGCAATAGTTAAGTTTTATCCGCAATAGTTAACTTGTATCCGCATCTGTTACCTCTTATCTGCAATAGTTTATTTTTAGACATAATAGATAACATCTCCTTTTTTTCACATCTTTATTCACATTATGTGGAAAGTTACAAAGACATATGCATTGAAACATTGACAATAATAGCATGAATATAAGTATAAAAAGTAAAATACAATGAGCAGCTGTATAGAAGAAAAAAAACTTTCACTCCTTGCACACACACTCATTTACACACTCTTTCTTGTACTATAAAGTTATACATTGCACATGTTTTTGTAATGATAGTGTTGATTAAAAAGAGAAGGGGAAAAAAAAGATAAAGAAATTGTACACCCTCTTTTTTTGAATTATAGAGCGTATATATTGTAATAAATATAAATACTCACACTTACTCACACTTTCATTGGCACCCAAAACAAAAACACATTTACTGTATACATTCGTTCACACACACATTTATACTTGCACCAATATGTTAAATGCTTATTTATTCAGTTTCTTCTATTCAATAAAGCAAAATTAAATTTGGCTTCGAATAATTTTAAAGACTAGGATTTTTTCCTTGTTTGTAAATATTCGCAGTGGAAAGTACCCATCGCTCTCTCTCTCTCTCTCTCTCTCTCTCTCTCTCTCTCTCTCTCTCTCTCTCTCGCGCGCGCGCGCTCTGTTTCTCTCTCACACGCACATATACACACTCAAACCGTTTTCCACTGCTACTATTTACAACTACCGTTATTTTAATGACTTTCAATGCTTGCGTTCGTGGCCGTCCCAGTCTTATCATTACAGGTGTTGGACACCGTTGCTCGTAAATCTGCAAAGTGTCACAGATCTCCGGTGGACAGTGCTTCTTACGTTGTTTTTTCCTTAGCACAGAAACTGTTGCGTATTTACGAACGGCCAAGGTCAGGAAGACATTTACGAAGTATTTTCCTTAGAAACATTTTTTTACTTCAACTCCGTTGTTTTTTTTTAACACTATTGTATACTGTGGCCATAAAACAATTAAATCGAAACACGGCGCATTAAGTGCTCTTGTTTCGTTGTGACGCCACTCCTCTTAGCTCTTGCACTTATTTAGGCCCGTTCTGCAGCAGTGTTTCTTTTGGTCTTCCTTTTTTCCGCTTAAAACCCAAGTGAAATGTGTGGTATTCTGTTGTTTTGCATTCGTAGGACATGACGTAAAACCCATCGCCTTTTCCTTATATAGTCGGAAGACTTTTCTGCGCCATAGAGTCTTCTCTTATTTGTCGATTAGTCTTGAATTCTTTCCAACTGATGTTCATGAGTTTTCTAAGACATTTGTTCTCGAATGTATTCAGCTTGTTCTCCAATGATTTTGTTATTTTCCAACTCTCACAGCCGTATGTTAACACTGAGATAACATTTGAATTAAACAGACGAAGCTTGGTATGTATATTCAATGATCGTAATTTCCAAATGTTAGATAATCTATTGAAGGCGCTAGCTCCAAAGCAATTCTAGTATGGATTTCTCTTGTTGTGTCAAACTGAGTCATTTTTACTGCCTAAATAATTGAAACTTTCAACTTTCTGTAGTTTTTCCCCGTTCAAGATGATATCAAAGGTCTCGTTAGAAAAGTTCATAGCTTTAGTTTTAGAGGCATTTATTTGGAGACCTATTTTAACCGAGAGATGACACAAATTATTTATTGCTTCTTGGGATTGTCTTGGTGTTGAACTTAAGAATGCTACATCATCTGCGAAATCCAGGTCCCCCCAGGAATTTTCCATTTGTCCATTTTATACCCAATTGTTCATTGTGGGTATAGTTTCTCATAACCCAATCAATAGCTATTCCAAAAAGTAGTGGTGACATAATACAGCCTTGTTTCACCCCTGTTTCTATTTATGATGTCATAAGTTAAATGTTCATACTTACAAAAACAAATTAATAATTTTTAAAAAGAATACATAAAAAACCCTTACATTTGATTTACAATTAAATACTTTAAAATTACCGCCGTATGTCTCTCATTTTATGTCAAAGTTAAAAACAAATAATTAAATAAATAAATTTATATATATTATTATATATATATACACATATATATATATATATATATATATATATATATATATATATATATGTGTGTGTGTGTGTGTGTGTGTGTGTCGGCGTCTGTGGCCTAATAGATATGAACGCAGTTTCATAATCCAGATATACCAGGTTCGAAACCTGCTGCAGGCGGTTTGGTAACAGATCTTTGTGTGGATTTTCAACAATGGTATAAGCGCCGTACCGTTCAGAAAGCACTGGCATACTACTGAATGAAAAGATTGCCTAGAAAAATCACAAACAACCAATAAAAGCTGGGGTTGATTGCTACGTCCTGTAAAGGATAAGCAACTAACTATATATATATATATACACATCTATATACAAGGTTGCCACTCATGTTCTAGAGATAAACCCAGATTTTCTTCTTTAAAAAACCCAGAAATACCCAGATTATTTTATGCCTCAAATACATGGGGATAGACGATGCTTACACAATCTTTTAGTGCAACTTTAGTACAAATGAGATGTGTGCTACCAATTTTTATTTATTTCTTCATTTTTATTTTATTTTTTATTACCAAAAATTCAAAAATATATATAAAAATGATTTTATTAACACCTCAATATATGAATTCTTGAAAATTAGATATTGTAACAGTAACATACTTACAGTAGGTTACCATTAACCAAATGTTCTGTCGTATTTTGTTAGATAGGTTAGAAGATAGTTATGGTCCCGTCTGAGCAGAGGTGATAGTGGTAAATATGTGAGAATAAAAGTGGAAGAAATAGATTTCACGAGTGAATAGTTAAGGAGAAAAGTTGTCTCTGGACTGAATAGTTTCTCTAGTCCAGCCTATCTATACGACTATATTTTAGTAAAAGACACTCTTTCAACCCCTTATCTCTAGAAAGATAAACTAAACACACCCACACACAATTATATAACAACAAGACACACAAAACGTGAAAACTATGGTTAATTGGGTATTGGTCTGACCAACACACAACTTTAAGTTCTTTTTGTTGTTTATTATCATTAAACGTTTTACAACATCAAACATATAGAGGAATCAATAAAATCATGTTTACAGATATATGAAAATAACCCAATAAGTGCCCTCCCTTTGTCGAGAAAGGATTCCAAAAGAAGTTAATAACCCAAAGGTCAAAGATAAGCACTAGGTTACAGAATAGACTATGAAGAACAAGTTCCCCACTAAATTACTACTCAGTAAAGTACTCAGTTTAGCGAAATAAAAAAAAGAAGTTAGTACAGTGATTGTAACAAAGGAAAATATTCACTCTCTCTCTCTCTCTCTCTCTCTCTCTCTCTCTCTCTCTCTCTCTCTCTCTGTCACCTCTGGCCACAAACACTCTCGTTTACCCACTCGTGATGTTGGTATCCCTTGAAACATTACAAAAGTCCCTGAACCTATACTGTCAGGTAGGTTGCCCAAATATGGCCCCAGTCTAGCCTATATATCGAATAATAATTACAAGGTGGACGCCAAATTTGGTGGTTTAATTTTTCCTGGATGAATCATGTGTCACCGCAAATAGTTACTGAAGCAAGACGTGCTCTGGACGCTCACAGTTGCAAAAGGAGAAAAGTAATTCCTGCATTGCTAAGCATCTGGTTTCTAAGACAAATGTTACAATATGTAAAACTGATGATGATGGTAAATCCTATCGGCTGGCTCTTATGGTGAGTGCCCATTTTGAAAAATCGTAGTTTTCTGGATCACTCCGTTGCTACGGCTGTCAAACGTCAGGAATATATGTTCTTTCGTATGCCCAGTGGGCTGGAAAAATTGGATAAACAATTCTGGGTAATGTACAGTCCAGTTACGATTTAATCTTAATGCTTATTGGTCTCTTGGGCCCAACCGGTTCACGGAGGAACTTGGGATTGGTAGCCACGAAGAAGACACCATTAATCCTTCACCGAATGAAGAAAGAGGACCGAACTAGTCCAAAAATCGAAGACCCAAAATAATAATAAAGGTACTGGTAAATAAAACCGCTGGCCGCTGGTTTTGATCAGGTGCTATATTAGGAAGAAAAGAACATTTATGAAAAACTGCTGCTATCCTATCCAGCCGTAAGTTTTCCGCTATGGCATGTCGGGAAAAAGGGTATGCGCCCTCCCCCGTTATTGCCCGCGAGAAAATGCACAGCGCACAAAGTCAATTATTATTTACTTCATCCATACGCGCACTTTAACAAAACTCGCCTGTCACTACTAGCTATTTGTCGGCGTCTATTGTTTTGTCACATGACATTAACTCTAGTCACTTATATAATTTCACACAATGAACTATTATGCGAATTCTATTCTGCCACTCATCCGTCACGCTTAATAATCTCAGTCAGCTAAGCCGTATCTTCTTGTGTAAGAAAGTGTGGTGATGGAATTTACATAACGCTGAAGGACTGGCAAGAAAATATCTACATGTTAGGTTATTTCACTAGTTTTAAACGCTAGTGAATTATAGTGAATAAAAATGGTAAACGTAACACATTTTAACACTTAAGCACAATTTCTATTACCACAAATCAGAAAATTAAATCCCCACGAAAGAATTTAACACATTTAAGCGAAGAATGGTTCTAGTCTGGCGAATTTCTAAGCTACTCTGATAACTGAATTTGAGAGATCGCGGTATATATACAGATCATGATGTTATTATCACTAGAAGATATTACTATTCACACCTTCTGTATAGCAGAGAAATCAGGAAACTGCGTTTCCCGGATCACAGGTTTTCGTTCATTCTACTCAGCGATGCTGATCGACATCAGAAGACTGCCCGTGCACGGGTTTCTCTTACATTAAGTCCCCTTTCCGCAGATCAATCATTTACCTCCCCCTGAAACGTACGAACATCAAAGGTGGTCGGGAAAATATTATCGCCCCTGTATCTCTTCAAACAATCCGTTATTTCTACGCGTATCTGTCTTATTGCCGATAATTGGCAAATCAGCTCGCGTGAGAACTCAGGTAAACAAACGTGATTCGCTTCCTTGTTAAGACTGGCAGGTACGAAAAGTTGGTAAACAACTCTGTTGTTATGTTCCCAGAAAAAGGGCGTGGATTCAAAGGTGAGTCATACAAACAGAAAATTGCGTGGTTTGGCTTAGCCAATGGTAGACACTAAATGGGAAAGCAAAGGCTGTCAGATTACTGTATCAATATTTCCATTCTACGTCACATGTTCCTCAAATCAAATATAAAATGTTAGTTGTCACTTGTCAGCTGTCCATTCCTCACAAAAAGCCTGCTGATACCATGACCACTTTTTTATGCGGTGGCGTGTGTCGTCATGCTGCTAAAACTACCTAGCGTACCTTCATCATCGCTCATTTTATAATCATAATTTTGATTATTTTTTGACAACAACAAAAATATGCTGTTTATCTGCTTAAGTCTAAAATTTAAAAAGAATACTTTAAAACACATCGCAAAAATAACTGAGTATTGTAGATGACAGCCATTAACAGAATAACGGGAAATAGATAGCTGATGTAAACGAGTCAAAAAACAACGTCACTGATGTGGTTAAAAACAAGAATTAAATTTAAGTGGAATAAAAAATATGTAGCACATAATGTTTTACATTTAATTATAATATAAATATAATGTATAATGCTCAGTGCACAGAATATACATACATTGTAAATGCCATTTGTCAAATATACCCAGATTAATGCCGATTTGGATACAAAATACCTAGATACCCAGACGGAAGCCAAAAAACCCAGATCTAGTAAAAAAATACCCAGCTGTGGCAACACTGTATATATACTTTTTTTTTTTTTCCCTCGCTTGAGGTCGCATATTTTTTCCTCGCATGAGGTCGCATTTTCCCCGCCCCAAACCCGGCTCTGGTCAAGACCACATGTCCCAACACAAGAAGACCCAATGACAAACTGTGTCACTGTAGTGATCCTCTGTGTTCTCACACAAGGGACCTAATGACACATGAATGTCACTGTACCGGTCCCTGCGTCTAGACACATGATCCTAGCCAAAGGCCAGATATTAGGCCGTGGGGTTTTTACAGCATTATTCATGCTGAGTTTTACACATCGTGGACGAATTATATTCACTGTATATTTGGTACACTCAGGGGTGCCGCCACGGTCGACAGTCAAATCTTTTCCTACCAAAGCTGCAGGCTGGAAATTATATAAAAATTGTGCGCTTCTGATCTTTGCACTAAACTCCATGACGTTCAATGCAACGTGCATCTTTTTTCCCTACAAAAGTTGCAGTTTTATTTTAAATAATAAATACAAAACACACAATCAAGTGTCTAAAATCTACAATATATTTTATTGTTATTATATTTTTTGCTAATTGATTGTTTCCCTTTGACCGGGGAGAGGATAAATAACATCCCTTGAAGATCAAAAAATAGCCAACAATTTTTTTTTTCAAAACTTTACAAATATTGTTAAAATAACTTTATTCAGAATCACCAAAATGAGGTCCCCAGTCTTTTAAATGTGCTGCAGATGCTGAAATGTTAAGCTTTAGCTTTAATCATTATTTTTATGGGTATAGTTACCAGTTAATATTATAATCTCAGCTGAAATATCGGATAGTTGTTATAACCTTTAACTGGCTTCCATAAAAGACGTCCACAAAATTCTGGCATTTTTTTTACCCTCCCCTCCCCCATGTCCACCTCTGTCCACCTCTGATTGACCCCTCCCCCTTGTGGATGTCCACTCCACATGGTCTTGATTAAAACACATAAGTTACATTTTAAAATCACCTACCTATACTTAAAACGTAGTTTAGATCTATACAATACATCATTTGTATACAGATAACTCAATTTAATTATGTGAAACACGAGTTACTAAATATTGCACATTACATAGTAACATACAGGTCTCATCTCAGTGATCCGTACAACTGAAACAGTTTTAACTTAATATCTTACAGTAAGTAACTTACTTACTTAGTCGTTCCCCTTCTACCGTGAGGTGTAGTGGTTTGGAAGACAGAGCGCCAGACTATCCTATCGGCTGTCTTCCTCCTGGCCTGGTTCCATTCTAATCCTCGGTCCTTCAAAGATTGTCTAATGTTGTCCTCCCATCGGACTCTGGGTCGTCCTGTGGGTCTGGATCCTTGGCTCTTTGTTTCCCATGCTTGTCGTGGTAGCCGATCTTCTCCCATTCTGCAGACATGGCCAAACCATCTTAATTGGGACTGTTCTACTTGGGTCTGCAGGGGGTAGGATTTAAGGCCTTGACGTATCGTCTGGTTACGCACCATGTCTCTTCTTGTTACTTCAACCACCTTCCTCGGATACCTCATTTCTGAGGTTTGGATCTGGCTTTTGTGGGTTGTAGTCATTGCCCGTGACTCGCATCCATATGTCAAGACTAGGACATAGGTGGAGCGGTATACAGCCATCTTCGTTTTCTTACCAACCTCTTTCTTGCTGAGGAATCCTCGATTTATGGCCTGAAAAAGTCTCCCAACTGCTGCTTTTCGAGTGGCCAACTCTTCTTTGATGTCTTCTTTTCGGTCTATAATAGCTCCGAGGTATTTAAAGTGGTCGACCTGCTCCGGGACTGTTCTCCCAGCTTAATCTGATGTCTTCTTTCTTCTCGTGATATCAACATGGATTTTGTTTTTGAGCTGCTTATGACCATCCCTCTCTTCTCCAGCTCTTCCTTCCAGACTTGCAGGTTGGATTGGAGATGTGCCTCTGATTTAGCAATCAGGGCAACATCATCAGCAAATGCCAACTCCGAAATATAGACCTGTCCCATCCTCCAGTACCCCACTGAATACCACCATGTCCCATCCTCCACCATGCAAAGGCACAACAGGCCAATCACCTGTTTGTCTTAAAACCTGATTATGCGAAACGTAAGAGAGAAAACCGGACTGATTCTAAAGGCGACGAACTGGAACGGACTACGGACTACGACTTATGGAACTTGGAACACAAGAAGTATAAATGGGAAGGAAGAGGAGCTGGTGGAAGAGATGAGGAAAGCAAAACTAGAAATCCTGGCTATAACGGAAACAAAGAAAAAAGGACAAGGAGTCATGGATCTCGATGGCAACACGCTGCTCTACAGTGGTGTACCCACATCTGAAAGAGCTAAAGGGGGCGTGGGTTGCATTGTGGCCAAAAATCAAAAAGATAGTATCAAGAGATGGAACTTTGTCTCGGAGCGAATTATGGTCGTAAAACTAAAAGAAGGAGAAACAGTAAGTAACAAAAAACACACTAAAGCTATGTAAAAATTTAAATATGCAAAAACTATGCACAAAGTGGAAGCAATGTGTTGCTGCCTGCCCCACAAGACGCCACCAGGCGTGATGGCCACTGACGGCTTTGACAGTCTGCGGCTAAGGATCAAAGGAAGGATGCACATCATAATACAGTGGGTTTCCTAAGTTCAAGACACCTCCTAAACTGGCACAGTAATTATTTTCAATATTAAAACAGTCAACCAAAGATGAAAGTTTTGACAGTTAATGAGGCAAAACAATTATGAGACAAAACTTTATAAACAAAGTAAGAAATTTGATCATGAAAGCATAATATTATAAATTGTAATCTTAAATTAATTGTTTATTAAAACTGATTATCTTATTGTTTCTGGGATGTCTTAAACTTTTGAAACAAAGTGTACTGTAGTAATATTCTGAAGGAAAACTCTTAACCTGGCCACAATATTATGTTGAATGTTTTGCCGTTCATTTAGCAGTGGAATTCAGACTGCAACCAGTTGAACAGGCTGCGTACAATAACGACCCTAGTGTCAGAACTTTGTTGTTCTCGTTGCTTTGGTGCAATGTCTGCATCACCAACATCATCGCCATCTGGATCAGTTGTAACTGATGCACAGATTTGTGCACTTTTGATAGCTGCATGAGATGGACGGTATATTGTCTGCATGAGCTGCATTACACGCTTGTGAATTTGTTCCAGTCACTGAGGGGCAGAAAAGCATGCCATTTAAATCCATGATGTGGTTCAAGACCGTCTTACGCAATTTGTGAGAAAAGTGACCCATATGTGTCATACGCTATCTGCACATGATGCACTGCTGACGCCTGCACCCTGAACATGTTCAGTAAAAATGGCATTGGCGATGGAATGAAATCGTTTACGGAAATACCTCATTGTAGTTCGTGCGTCTCTGTCCACAGCATGTGAGGAGTATTGCACTCTGACAATTTGTAAGCAGTATTGTGACTGCTGAGCATGGGGCGCAGCACCATTGATGGCTTGGAACAACAGCTGCATTGCTACTAACTTCAGGTTCCCACATTTACTTGGCATTGCACACTGTAACCATCAATGAATGTTTGATTCCAAACTTCAGCAAGTGTCCTCTCCAGCTTTCTTGAAATTGGCCTACAATTTTGCTATTTGGAATCAAAGACGTGATCACCATTAGTGATCATGTGGCAAAATATGTCCCTATGGGTCATGAGATAATTGTGCCATACGTCTTTAAACAGCAATGTTTGCACAATAGCCTGGCACATTGCAGGCAACAAACAGTGCATTGAGATTCTTTAAACTCAGAATATTATTAATCAATGGTTGTAAAAATAAACTAAATTTATACTAAAATGTAAAATGATTATTGTCGTGACCTTAGTGGTATGAAATATTCAAGCACCTTGAAGGTTGAAAGCCTGTTTTTTTTTTTTTTTCATTTTAGCGTCTGAAACAAAATTCCATGTCTACTATGACTTAGAAAAAAAATTAATTTAAAAAAAAGTGTTTGGCAAACTGTTAATAAAAACAATCCGCCTCTTTGGAAAATGGCTATGGGAGGTTAATAAAAAAAATTTCCACCGCTCTACTGTTTATAAATTCGCATAGAACTGAATCTAATTATGAAATCACAATAATTGTGATGTCGGTTCCCAGAGAGTTAATGTACTAAGGTTGTTTGTTCCAGAGAACAGGAGCATAGAAGTTAAAACATCTTCGTATTAGAGATTTTGAGTTTAGAAGGACTGGAAGACCTGGCAAGAGGGACAAAACCCGAAGAACGTTTATTTGGGTTTAGCAGGGCAGTAAGAAGCTTTCGAAGATAAGAGGGTTTGTTACTCGTGATAGATTTGTATATGAATGAGAGTTGCCATGTGGTTTGTGAATTGGACGTCCACTTTCAACATAAATACCCCCTCTCCTTCCCCCCCCCCCCCCATGTCCCCAGTAGTCCACTTTTTACATACCCCTTCCTCCCCCCTCTCCTGTGGACGTCTTTTATGGATAGCCCCTTAAATTGGTTTTAATTATATATTTCTTTTTTAAATAATGTAATAAACACCTTAAAAAACATAATGCAGCCTACACAGATTGTGCTTTTTAAAATTAGATTAAAAACAGTAACAGGGTAACAGATTATTACCGTCGCGACAATAGTCTGATGAAATAAAAGAAATGTATCGAGATTAAAAGACAACACAAAAATCAAAATCTAATCAAATGTCAAGTTAATCATATTGTCTGGCTTTGAAGATTGAGAACAACAAAAACCACAACCAAAAAGCATCAGACTTTCGCAAATTAGTTTTTAAAAAAAAAGAAAGTCTTATAGTAGATTCAACCGTAGGGGAGTGAAGTGTTAGAGATTTCTCACTGCTAGATAAAGCTTCGAGAGGTTAAGTAACGACCTTCCCTCCTCGCTGTCTTTGCCTTTCCTGACCCAAGAGTAGAGTCAGGTATCCAAATACAGCTGATAGACTGTCGCGTGACACCACTGTGTTTCCAACCCGCTACCTTTGCTGTGAGAAGCCTGCGCTTTAACCACAGACGCGCTCATAAATGAGTGCTTGCTTAAATAGAAGGGCTGTAGTGGTATGACAAGACCCGTAATGTGGAACTGATGACCAGAACCAAACAAGAGCCAGAAGAACCAAACAAGAGCCAGAAGAACCAAACAAGAGCCAGAAGAACCAAACATAAGAAGATTTCGCTGGTGATGGATACACAACAACACTGCGCAAGTCTGCTGATAGATTTACCCGGCAGTCCTTGTTCTGGAATCCCCAGGGTAAGAGAGACAGAGAAAGACGAGGGAACACATGGAGAAGAGAACTGGAGACAGACATGAAGAGGATGAAGAAGAAATGGAAAGCGCTGACGGCACAGGACAGGAAGATTTGGTATAAAGCATACGCTACTTAGGGAGTGGAAAGGTCATGAAGAAGATGATGATGAGACTATGTAACTAAACGTTTACATACGATTACGTTGTTGCTTTCAGTAGTACACACATTTTTTAAAAAAGTAGAAAAGAGTGGGTAACAGATTTGTGACGTCATTATTAGGGGGAGGTCTGGGGTATTTGCAACGAAATGTGACATTGTTGGGGGGGGGGGGGGGGGGGGGGGGGGGGGGGGGGGGGGAGGAGAGAGAAAAAAGGGGGGGGGGGGTTAAAATGGCAAAAAAAAATTGCGTGACGTCATATGTGGACGACCCCCCGTGGAGCACAGGGCAACAGGACACATATAAGTCCCTCTGTCGCATGGGATTAAAACTCAAGCTTTTTTCATGTCTTCGTTGTTTTCATTTCTGCTCTCCAGATCTCTCTCTCCATGCGTTCTTGGGTCTTCCTCTTCTTCTCCTACCCAGTTGGCATACATACACACAAATACACATATCCTCATCATTTACCTTTGCGTCCTTTAAGGAGCATGGAGCCACAACCGCAGTTTGTCCCTTTGTAGGAAGCCTGCAACAAGCAGTTACATGAATTTGCAGTGGTGGATTTAATGGCAATCAGTTTTTGATGATGAGCTTGCCAGTCTCGCACACAACTAAGAAGCGTCAGACTTTCGCAAATTGGTAAAAAGGAATGAAATAATATAGTCCCATAGCAGATACTACTGTAGGGGAATGAAGTGTTAGAGATTTCACAATGCTAGATAAAGCTTCGAGAGGTGAAGTAACGACGTCCCCTCCTCGCTGCCTATGCATTTCCTGACCCAAGAGTAGAGCCAGGTATCCATTTACAACTAATAGACTGTAGCGTGACACCCTGTGTTTTCCACCTGCTACCTTTGCTGCGAAAGGTTACATGATGAGGTTGCCAACCTCAAGCACAACTTCATATTAGTTGCCTGATTGTGAAGGTTAACGTTTTTTTTTTTATAAAATAGACATATTCGAAAACGATCAGATATAATTAAAGAATTGTTTACTTTGTAATTTTATTTGTCATTTTTCTTGTCTTTATTTTATTTATTTTTAAAAAGAAATATCGGTGCCTACCCCAAGTCGGAGCCCGGTGCGTCCATACCGTCCCCACTGTCCGATATCAGGCCCTATCTCTCTCTCTCTCTCTCTCTCTCTCTCTCTATATATATATATATATATATATATATATATATATATATATATATATATATATATATATATATACAATACCATTACATTTCCCATTCTTTAATATACCACAGAAATAATAACCTCTCTATACAATATTATATGAAAAAACAGGTAAAATACCAAAGGCATAGAGAGTAGCAGTAGTCATACCAATACTAAAACCAGATAAAGAGGCCCATGATGCGAGCTCTTACAGACCAATAGCTTTGACATCTCACATAGGGAAAGTAACGGAAACTGGCGAACAGTAGATTAAAATACCACATGGAAAAGAACAATCTTTACAGCCCAACCCAATCAGGGTTTAGGGAAAACAGAAGCACTATGGACCAGCCTATCAGACTAGAACATGAGGTAAAATCAGGATTTAAAAGAAATGCAAAAACAGTAGCCGTATTCCTAGATGTAGCAAGGGCATACGATGAATGCTGGGGAGAAAGGCATGTGTTATATAAGATTAACAAGATAGGCATAACTGGAAACATATACAACTAAATAGAAAACTTCTTAGAGGACAGATACTTTACAGTACAGGTAAATAATGACAAAGCAGAGCTATACGAGCAACAGAACGGCATCCCTCAAGGCTCAGTATTATCTCCTTCCCTATTTTATATTATGGTTAATGACTTAGGAGAGGAATTCAGCAACAGAAGAAACAAACTGTCACAATTTGCACATATTGCAGCTGTTTCGAGGACGGGGAAAATCCTTCCCAGGTTATATACAGATCTGCAAGCCCAAATTATTAAGATCGCAGAATGGATGGCTAAGTGGGGCTTCCAACTAAACGCTAAAGAGACAGTCGGAATGATATTCAGTAAAAGGTAGAGTTATAAAAAATAAAACACTTGACATAAAAATCCAAGGACACAAAATTAAAACAGTAGAAACAACTAAATATTTAGGCATGACTTTGGATCAACAACTAAACTGGAAAAAACATATAGACAAGCTGGTTGAGAGCTGCAGAGGACTCACTAATATGATGAGATACCTAATAGGCAGTGTCTGTGGTGCAAGCATCAAGTCACTTCTCGTGTTCTACAGGTGATTTGTAAGGGGGAAAATGGACTATGCAAGCATAGTAGATGACTCAGCAGCTCACAGCAATAAGAAAAAAATGGACAAAATACAACACCAGGCACTATGTACAATAGCTGGAGCCTCAAGATCAACATCACTTGAAGCACTAGAGGTAGCACTAGGAATAATACCCCTCAAGCTAAGAAGAAAAGAACTTAGACTGAATTACATGGGCAAAGTTCTAATTGACAAAAACCCCCCAGCCCATGCAATGTTTGCGAAGAATTTTCTGTATGACCTGGGATACCCCTCTGGAACCTACAAGATACCCAATAGGATGGAAGTGCATGGGGGAAATAGAAGATAATAGAATTATAACAAATGCAATCAAATGTAGTAAATACACACCAGTGATTCCTCCTTTGGAGCTCAAGAAACCAAACATTGACTCTCATCTTTCAAATATAATAAATAAAAAAGCAGAATAAAAACGACATTAAAAACATAACCAGAGAATATATAGAACTGTGACGGTATTGCCTCCCCTGCTTTGCAGTAGTGGTCCCACAGTGGCCAAAACTCAAGAGTATCTAATATGGGCTTCAAAGCTATCTACCTTCGCACAAGATTACCGTTGGCAGAGATGTAGATAGAAGGGTGATGACACTTCTATTACAAAGGGAGTCTTCACAAGATATTCAGAATAAGCGAGAACAATACTGCTTTGGCTGAGTATGTTAAGTCTGTAATTCTGCCGACGCTTTTGTGAAGGATTTAAGCACTTATTACTTTCAGCTCGTTTAAGCCCCCACCCCTGATTTACTCAGTGGAATTCTATTATTTTAGTAAAGCTCTGTTTAGAGTGTGTGTAGTAAATTTACTGAGACAAGCATGCAGTAACTTTAATATGATTAAATCGAAGTTAAATTTGTAACATTACAAATAACAAAATTTAAAATCACTTTAGGCTTTAAAAGTTGGAAAATAATTTGAATACTTATGGATCAAGAAAAGTTATCATCACAGTCTTTATTGAATGTGAGATGTTACAAGAAGTTCAAGTGGCAGCATAGATTTGAACTTAGCTGCCAATGACGATTCTGCTCCTTCTTACGAGTTGGTTCTTTTCACTCTGCTCACGCTCGTCTCTTATCAAGGCTGTCGGGAATAGCTCCTTTCCCAGACATGTCAAGGAGAATCTACCACATGAGTCCTTCGTCTTAAAGCTTAGGCCATGGTTCCCTTCTTGTTCCCGAGATAGTACTTTCTGCTGGTACCACCAATAAGCCAATCCTGACTCACAGACTTTTTGCTTAGATGAATAAAAGAGACTTGAATCGGCCTCTTACACGCGTCTAGGGTGTCATTAATTTAATAAGTTCCCTCTCTGACTTCGTGTGTGGTCCTTCAGTTTCCTCAGTCCCGGTTTCCTTATTTAAAATGTTAGAGATTTCCTGGGCTATATTGTACGTCCTGATGAATACTCCAATAAAAGGTGTCCGGTATTTTAAGAAGGAATTCTGAATTCTAACTCTTCACTCTAGCAGTCTGGAGTCTTGGCGAGCGATTTCTCAAGTGAAATAGCTTGAGAAAATGATCAGATTATATTCCATGCCTTCCCACGCCTTCGTTTGTTATGAGCTATCAAAAATCTCCAATCATATTCAAACAGGCGGGTTATGGGGCAATTTCAAAATATTCCGACATCGGATAATTTAGAACGTAAGGCAGAGGGCAACTCTCCTATATATGGTAATAAGATGCCCGATGCCCTTGTGTACAAACTTACGAACACACCGGTAACCGCATATTACCATGTGTTCGAGATGTAGCAATCTTACTTTTATCTAAAGTAATTTTGTCATCCATGTCTTATCGGTGATTAGGCCGATAGCGCTGGCCGATGTACGTGTTAATCTGCCGCGCCTATACCTAACAAATCTGGGCAGCGCTAAGCAAATGTGATTCTTATCACCTATAGGGAGTGTCGAATGATTTGATAAAATCAAATATCTGCTACTTAGCAGAAAAATAACAAAGAAAGAAAGAAAAGTGCGACAATTGAGAGCAAATAATAAATATCAGTACCACAAATGTACCGATACTGCCGGAGTGAAACAAAGATCGATAGGGGCCGTCCCGTTTTGTCACAAGAGCATGTAACGAAGGGTAGCTTGAAAGTATATACTGATGGATCAAAGATAGAAAATGAAGGAATAGGAGAACACATACCAGCCTGGAAGCTGAAGAAACATTTTAGTTTAACTGAAAGCGCATAAATATTCACGACAGAAATGGTGGCAATAGCAAAAGCACTTAAAATAATTACCGACAAGTCCCCAAAAACTAACAATCCTAACTGACTCACTGTCTGCTCTTCAAGCACTAAGAAACCCACATGAATGTAGCCGAATAGAAGGAAACGAGGTGGCCGACAGGGAAGCAAAAACAGTAAGAACCAGCCCAAACCACATAAACTCAGGGTTTAGGCACAACAGAGATCAAAAGTATAATTAGAAATATTATAACAAAGGAATGGAAATATAACTGGAAAAAGAGCCAGAAAGGCAGACTGCTAAAAGATCCAACCCGGACATGTCAGATATCTAGAGAAACAAAAATACCATGCAACCGAAAACTGATTAGACTTCAACTAGGAACAGGCTATTTCATAGTGGAGGAACCCTACTGTGCAACATGTCTGGAGAAAAACACCATCGCACATTAACATGCAAAAAATACGAACAGCACAGAAAACCACTAATGGAATACTTGAGAACACTAAACTCGACATCACTGTCCCTGGACAATGTACTGAAAGTTGACCTACCCAGGGAGCTGCACAACATAATAAAGTTGTACATTACCAAAACAATAACCAACATATAACAACTAGAACAAATTAGAATGACAAGGGAAAAAAAAGTCCATTCAATATCAGAAGAAGAATTAAAAAAAAACAAACAAACAAACACCACCAATCCAAAACCAACAAAAGCCCAGCAGAAAAAAGATGTCAATAGCGAGAGATAGCAATATGGTATAATGGAAGAAAATACATTACAAACACCATAGACATTAAACAATGCCACAACAAACGGCAGATAAATTACAGCCTGGAAGAGCCAACACATAATACAAACAACAAAGTAATACACTATATGGAATGATGAACACTATATACTAATTTATAAGGAGGCCAAGGATACAGTATGGGAGGCCTTCATGACAAAGGTGGACATGGAAAAAACTACTTAAATTCTGGTCCTTACACAGTAGAATGAATATGAAAAATACAAGCCAACCCATCCCCAACATTAAAAGCTCAACAGGAATAAGACTAAAGACGGATGAAGAGAAGGGGTGAGCATTATTCGATTGATATTTGGCCCAAACAGATGCGAGTTGCCCGTCTAAAAATTAAGGACCATGTTTTGGAGAATGACATAAGATGTGACTTATATTTTCACCTCATTTCTGAAGAAGACGTGCACACGTTAGAAACCAATAGAAACACCACCCCATGCCCTGATGGTGTACAATATAAACACATTAAACAGTTGGACGACACAGTAATTATGAATGTGGTGAAGGATTTCAACATCAGCATACAGAATGCTGAGGTGCATGAAGACTAGCTACACAGTTAATTACGGCCACTTCCTAAGCCTGGTAGAGATCCCACACTGCTCAGCGGCTATGGATTTATCACATTGCAGAATATCTATGGTAAATTACTTGAGACAAGTAATGAGCCACCTCGAAAATGCACACATCCTTCCTGATATCCTAGGTGACTATACGCCTATGAAGGCAACATGGGGAAATGCTACAACATTTGCGTATGATGTGTACGAGGGGTTTCAGGGTAAATGAGAAACCGTTGTTCTAGTAATTGACCTAGAGGATGCTTATAACTGTGAACATTGAAACGTTAATGAACTGTGTAATGGCTTGCGATGTTAACCTTTGGCTAACACGATGGACAGTAGCTGCCTTAACTGAGAGATCAGTTGCATTGTCGTGGAATATTCTAATCCACATATATAAATTAAAAGGTAAATGTAAAGCCTAACAAATAAATTTAATAAAAGAAAAGAGAAATGGTAAAAGAAACAGTGCTGTCACAATGACTGTACGCAAAATCCCCCTCGTTTTCTACTTAGTCTGCAAATTGTAACGCTTTCACGTTGATAGTAAAAGCCTACTGTATTATTACCCGCCTTCTTCAATGAAACGTGTACTGTATTTCTTGGAACAACCTTGAGATACGCAAACTGATCAATGACCTAAATTTAATATTTCATTCATTCCATTTTATACACGGCGTAACTAAAAGACAGATAAAGCAGGAGAGAGAGAGGGGCGAATGAAGGCAGGAAGCATGCAATACTAAACACGCGTCGCGCGATACACAATTGCTGCCGTCACGCGTGTAAGGCCACATGCACTAACTTTATTTCAAATCGACAGTGATAAAATACACTACCCATCCCAGAGTTAGGTTTTAAAAACATGAAAAACGCTTATTGGAAATATGACATTATACTGGTTTACGTTTGAAAACATTACAGTACCCAGACAGCACATCTTCGAAACAGGAGGTAGAAGAAATTGCATATTTTGAACGCAGCCACTTAGCTCCATTAAATTTGTATATTTGGGTTCCTTAGGGTTTGCTGACAAAGAATATGTAAAACGTTACGCAAATAGTCTAGGAATTACCAAATTATAACCAAAATAAAATAGTGGGGGTGCCTGACAGCATGAAATCATTTCTGCTCATAAAATTTTTTTTATAACGTGTTTGAAAAAACCTTACGTTACGGAAATAGCCTACCATGTTAACTCCTAATTGATTGGAGCGCAACAAATATAAGACTAAACACGATTGGTCGGGCTATAAATACTATCTTGTGTTGTCAGGGGAAACGTGAAAAAGGAGTACTTTTTTGAAAAGATGTGTAGACATGGTTTCATTGGGTAGAGCTGCGAATATACTCGATTCAGAGCGTCTGTTCATTGCCACATCTTGTAATAAACCTACTAAGAAGCAGTGCGTTGAGCACCAGTGTATATTTTTTATAAAATAAAGCCTGGGACATCGGCAGATCGGAGTTGTGCTATATTCATTGCCAGTCAACGAAACTGTTTATTATTCTATGAATTGTGGTAAGCTTGAAATATTCAATATCTTTTAATGAAAATTGAATGTAAATTGATAATTTATGTCTGTATATATGTGTAGTTCAGTAGCAAACATGATGTAAAGCCTATAATGCTCCAGCCTGAACAGAAGGTGTCGGAGGAAAGTAAAACTGCATGGAATGGCCAAACAGTACACTGACACCTAGATGATTGACTAGAAAGAAATAATGCTGGAATTGCAGAGGCGTAGTAGCCATTAGGGAGGGAAATACTGGTATAAAGTATTTCAGATGAAGCTGACAGTTGGCCTAACGCTCTGAACTCAATGTTTGTGATGTATTGTGCTCAGTGTAGAAAGAGAGTATAAATTAGTTATGACGTAGAAGGTACATCCTTCTTGTTTCAGGGACCGTGGTCTTAAAGTTATTGAGCAGCACCTGGTCAGAGCTTTGCTGAAGCCAGAGGTGGACAGCATACTCCTTGGTCCATATAGCAACCAGTGGGGTGGCTCCAGAACTCATTAAAGTAATCGAGCAGAGGAGGCCTTTACTGCAGTCATCACGAAAGATAAGAGAGTGTGGCCATGGAGCTCAACATTATGTACCCCCATCTTAAAATGACATTGTAAAAATAACATTAAGAGGGGAATTTAATTGTTTTAATATCAGGAACTGAGAACATCTCCAATACTAGTTCCAATAAAGACAAACTATTGAAGTCATGATGACAAATACCAACAGAGCTTGAACAAAACAAAACCAGTATTACCTCATATTACTACTACACAACTGACACACATAGGATACTATTAAAAATATATGTCACTACAAGATTCATATTGAGAAATTCTGTACATATAACTTGTAATTAAAATTGATTGTGATTCCTGGTTCCCTTTGTATTTGAATCAGGACACATATACATTCATGACAGCACTGAATACATATTGTTATTTGAAAAGTTATCAGTGACTCCTTTAAGATATCCTTGTAGAGTGTTTTATGTATGTGAGTGTCACAGTATTGTCAAGTGTAGTGGAATAAATTAAATTGTTTATCTGTCTGTTGTTGTTTTGACTTACACTTCATCATACACATACCCTAGACATATAACGTAGTCATCACACTATTCCAGAATAATTCTGACTGAGATATACATATGTGGCAGCAAGTAAGGTTACCTATAATACACTACTCTTATTAGATATAGATACCTTCACAGCTGATCTCAGTCAGTACACTACGTCCCCTATAAATATTTATAACATCCCACTTCACCACATGCATTTTGCTTGGGAATATGGACATCAGAACCAATATGCAAATGTACGGAACTACACCAGGGTTCTCCACTATCATCAGTGCTGTTTAACATCTGTGAAGCAAAAGTAGCCACCATTCAGCCAACTGGGCTAGGACGAACATTGGTTCTGACCGACAGAAAATGGTCAATAGCATACAAGGGACACTACATGAGATGGTTAAATAGTGACGGCTCCAAGATCAATCCCAAAAAAAGTCTGTGTGCTGTGGTGTTCCTTGAAGAACTCTGTATTGAAAGCAAATCTTCCAGACATTACTTCCAGTGGGCAGAAAATGGAAAGGCAAGACAAGCTGAAATACCTCGGAATAACTTTCGGTCGCTGGTTATCATACAAGTATCATGTTGATCTAATTATACAGAAGTACAACAGAGGTGTGGTAGCGCACTTGGAACAGAGACTACCGCTTCTCCTGTATCATCAGCTAGTCATATCAGTCATCGTGTATGGTCGGGGAATACTCACGTTGTCAATATCACAATGTGAATGATTAGAATGCATTCAAAATGAAGGGATATGTGTATTCTTGGGCTGTACGTGAGATACCCCCATCGTGACAATGCGGTACATGCTTGGATTAATGTTGATTAAACCCAAATATGCGATGGCCCAGTCAAAAGCCTATATTCGAGTAACCACAGACAAAAGGCACCACCTACATGGGAATATAACTGACATTAAGGGAGCGAGGATACAGCGAGGGATGTCATGGATGGCAGAAGCAACGATTAAAAACAGGTGATCACAGTTGAAAATATATTCAAAGGAGAAGAGTGGAGTAAGTCGTATGAGAACTAGACTAACTACCAGCAAGTCATCATCAGCCTTGGTAGAGAGTGCAGAACTTGGGCCAATGGGAAAACAGAGCTGGAGATTGATCAGTTGATAAATGATCATGCTGGGGATGATGATGCCATTGTGTACACTGATGAGTTTGTAATCCGTGGTGAGAAACCAGGGTGGAACTTCTCTGCTAGAGTAAAGGACAGAATCGTCACTGAACATAGCAGGGCTTACATAATAACAACCTCCAGCATGAGAATGGAGGTAGAGGCAGCCACTGGAGCTTTAAAATGACTATCTGAGTCTTCATTAACAAGGGCAGTTATGGTATCAGACTCACAATCCATGCTTCGAAAGGTCTAAAGTGGATGGCTCAGGCATGAATGGAAAAAACCTCCATAGAATCCTCAAGTCTTCAAGAACTGGTGTGTACTGTCCTGGTCAAGCATGGGTACGTGGCAATGAAAGAGCTGACAGACTGTCCTCGAGAGCACCCATAGTGGGGACACTGGACATGGATAACGGAGAGATACTAAGGACAATTAATGATCGCCTGCTAGATAATGACACTGCAATGGATGAATCAACAAGGCTGAGACTGTTGGAGTTTGGCATCAAACGTGGGACTAGCAGAGATGGGCGTAAAAGAGGATGCATCCTCGTATGTACAACCAGCGTGCTACAGGTACAATTAGCATTCATAT